>VZTZ01028234.1:672039-907200 GCA_013400955.1 Drymodes brunneopygia | reverse complement strand
GCCCCGTGACCCCCGCCTGGCCCGGTTCCCGCCGCGGCCCCTGCCCGCCGGGCTGCTCCGGCCCCGGCCGCTGCGGGGCGGTTGCTCGTCCCCCGGCCGTGGGGCCGTTCGCCGCCCGGACTGGTGCTCGGCGTGAGCCGCTCCCGGCTCCGCTCCCAGCGCGGGGCCGGAGGATGTAAAAGGGTAAAATTCAGGAGTCGCCTGTAGCTTGGCCTGCGTGGTTTTATGCTCTATTAATTTTTCTTCCCCCCGCCCCACTCTTCTGATTTATATCCCCTTATGGAGCCTGGGACACGACTGCTTTACATTTCTGAGTCATTAATTTAAATGTTCAGTCATCACACTTCATCAAGGCTCCTTGTCTTCCTTACAGTTTAAAATAAAAATATGTTGGACACACACAGGTCCCTGTTCCTGCGGAGTCTGCACATAACTTTCTGCTCTGTGTGGACCCGCAGGCTTGGTTTGCTTAAAGTTGTGTGCTCGGGCCAAGGACTAGCATGACTTCTTTTCTGATATTCAGTATTACAAACGTGAAGGTTATGATACGGTTATTTATTATATTAATATATGGGGTTCTAGGTGTCTTGTGTGCACGTGGGTATTGTCCACTTGGCACTGGGAAAACTAGGACAGAAATATTTCTGAAGCTCATGTTGCTAAGGTGTACTCAGATATACCTGCTGGATTTAACCCTAGGGAGAGGCTGGTCATTAATTAAAAATTAGGTGTTTGAGTTTACTTGAAGTGGCAGAATGTTCCAAAACCAGTTTTGAAACTTGGAGTGTGTTGACAATGAAAGTGTATTGGTTTTCACTTAATAATTCATAGACAGCTGAAAGATATTTCAGGTAAATTTTGCAAATGAAATTGATCTTGAGTCAAGAGAGCTAGATATGAAAGTTTACTTCAGTCTTTTTCTTTCCTTTTTGGAAGGTAAGATCTCAAAGAGGGATAAAATTGCCTTGTTAGTTACCTTTGCAGTATCTCTCTTGGTAGGTAGTACCAGCCATAGCCGTGGTTTGTAGGCTTCACAGAAGTAAGAACATTTCCTTTCCAAACAACAAAATCTTGCACTTCCACTCTTGTTTCTGATGTATGTCTGTAAGTTTAACTATAGGAGGTTCCTACTGAGCACGGGCTTGGAGTGGAGATTATGTGTGTGTTTTACACAGCCAGGGTGTTGTGGTTAGTTCTGGGACAAGGTAGCATCTCTGATGGCAGCAGACAGCAGAATGGGCACTGTGCTTGTGCTGCATTTCAGAGAAAAAGATCCAGTGATACCAGGTGTGACAGTGGCAGCAATTGTCATTAATTAATTATTCCACGTGCTTTGTTAGCTTCATTTCCTTAACAGGTGCAGCTCATGTAGAACTATAATCTGTCTGCCTTCAGTCCCTCTAATAACTCTTCTGGCTCTTAGAAGATTTCAAATAAATTTGGCAGCAGAGGTCTCCGAGGTGAGCAGTTTCTACAAAATTTCTGGAAGTAAGGAAGCCAGGTAGAACAGAGCTTTTAACGTACACACCAGAGAGTTCACGACAACGCTTACCTCAGGCTGGAAATTGATGCAGGAAATGGGGCGTCCCTGGTTTTGCTGCTTGCAGAGCTACCGGTCCAGTTTTCAATAGTTTTTTAATACCTGGACCCCAGTACCATTCCATCTGGAATGAGAGTGGTGAGCCCAAGGCAGCTTTAATCTACATTTTTTATTATAAAGAGAGATTTTCAAGGAAATATTTGTTACTCAACAACAGTTCTTCGGTTACAAAACAAATGAATGGAATTGAAAGTATACTTAAATTGCTGCATTATTTTGAAATAGCTGGAAAAATACTTAATACATTTTTGGTGTGCTGCATACTGTGTAACAGAATTACTGAAAAACTGCACAATTTAGGGTTTTTTATTGATGTTCGTGCAACAGAGAGGAGAGCTATGCTTCTGCGCTAAAGAAATGCTCTTTGTTTTGAGCTTTGCACACTTCTGCAGCTCCTGAAGAATTAAATTGTCACTCTGTTTGGCCTGATAAATCATGGCTGTCATGTGACAGCGATGCAAAAGTCTGCAGTGTGGCACATGTCAGATTATGCGGTCAAAGTTTACTTTATGAACAAACTGCCTGCATGGTTTTACTTTTCCATACGTGCTGCCTGTGGACAAAAGCTGTATATTTTCAATAGATAATTCCTTGCGTTCAAAATGTTAGCTAAAAGAAATACGTCCTTTCATCCATATTCCCTGCTTGCATCCAATGCTTTTGCCTAATACTTTGATCACAGTTTGAATAAGGTACCTTGATGTTAATTTAAAAATTGGTGTCCATACTAACACAAAAATGACTTTAGGAACATATTCTGCTGTGTTGCATCAAGCAGCCTTTTTCAGCTAAGACACCTTCTGTACATACGTACAGAGCCTGTAGTTTCTGTGAAGTCCTCCTGAAAGGTTTCAGGCTTGTAATACTGAAAGTCCTGTGCCTGTTGGTGAACAGATTGATCCATGAGGGAGAACTGCAGTTTCTCTAACTGTAACAGAACGGGTTCGTTTTTTTCCTGTAGGAACCACCTCCAAATACGAGTAGATAACTCCTTAGGATTTATTTCATTTCTCTTCTCCTTGAGAGTGCCAGTAGGAGACTGTTTTATAGTGATGGATCTTATGATGTGGCAACCGCTATTTTTTGTAACTTTTTAAAATACGAACTGCTTTACAGTTGCCATATGGGAACCTCTTTCAATCACTGCAATCCCTGGCTGCATTCGCACCAAAGATTAGAGCTATAGGGTTCCAGATTGTATCACCAATTGCCAGGTTTCAAAGGTAAACCTGGACAACTTCCCATGTGTATGCTGCGTTGAGTAGGGAAAAAGTCATATTGAAAAGATGCTGTTAACTAATTGTAGAACAAGCTTCATTTTAGGTTATAAGAGGTCATTCTTACTGCCTTTTCCACTTACGGGGGTTTATCCTTGATAAACAGAAACTGGCACCAAAGTAAGTTATTGAAATGAGTGGGACTGCACCCTTAGGTAAAGTTAACATGCAGGGCTGATTGCAGGATCAGAGATCAAGATGATAATAAAGTTAATACTAGAAATTGAGTGAGTAAACACTATTACTTATGCATGAGTTTTGTAACCTTTAGATTTAAACACATATTCTTTGAAAATGTAAAGGATAGCTGGAAATAGGATGGGAAATGTTCTCTGTTGTAGTTTTGGATAGGTACCGCCTAGAGCACTGGGTTCATGCTGTGTACCGTAAGTCAGTGGACAAAAGCCATGTGCAGTTGAAATCAAGCCCTCGAGCTGGACTTCTAGCTAGCCCTGGCTTGTATCTGAGCCCCACAGCTCAGTGGGATACTGCTGTAGAGATCATCACTAACTGCATTTAAGGCTGTGTTGGCTGTTGTGGCCGAGACTGGGGTTTTGTTTAGATTTTTCTTGACTGTAGTATTAGGTAATGTTATGGAGCATGGTTGGAGAATGCTGAAGAAGTAAAACCTCAGACTGGAATAATTCGTATTTTAGCTTCTTGAACACTCTTAGTTGTTGTGTAGGAAATGGGATAACTTTTTTGCTAACCTGGCTGTATTTTATCTTTGTATTTCTGGTAGGCAAATGCTTTTATAATAGTGTTACATGAGACTCTAATAAGTATCAATATTGACTATATCTTAAATGTTTATGTAAATTTTGAATTCTGATGTGCTACTGAACATCAAATAATTTGTCTTTTGAGTTGGCACTTCAGGGAGATGAAAAACTTCTATAGCTTGAGATGTTTCTGTGGCTTTATTCACACCAGAAGTCTAGAGAAGTCTGGGAAAAAGAAATGATTCTTCAGAAGTGATGAATCCTTTTAGCTCAAATTTTAGGATTAGCTAGACCAGGCTTACAACAGTGAATAACTTTATTTAATTCCATCGATAGTGAAGCTGAGAGTTGAGTAAACACACCCACGTAAGTAAATCTTTGTAGATCAGGGCCTTTAACTTTGTTTTGGAGAAACTTTCAGGAGAATTTTGTGGCATTAATCAGACATTTAAACTCAGTCTTCATATTGGAGGAGTTTGATTTAGCAGGGTTAAGTTCCTTTGCACATGCCCAAAGCACTTTCTAGTGTTGCAAAACTGAGGCAGTAGTAGTGTTTTATTCATGATGTGAATTATGGAGTATAAATGCAGTCAGACCTCAGGTATGCTTCCCAGGACTGACAGGCCGGTAGCAAAGAAGGATTGGAGTGGAGGATGGTGTTCATGTTCCAAATGTTTGCCCATAGTTCAGACCAGCATTTTGATGGTGCATGCAAACTTCAGAAGTAAAATAAAGTATCTGGGCTAAAGGTTTTGAAATTTTCAACCCTACCTAATGGCCTCACAATTGTAAGAAAAGACAGTACTTGTGCGAGATATTTAAAGAGTAATTAGAGGGTGCTATGGATCTCTTGTGTATTGCAATTGTATAGCATTATAACTGTTTCGGCAGTCAGCCAGGAAAGGGAGACCTAAAACAAATTAATAGTGAACAATCCAGTTTTAATAAGTTATTTTAAATATGGTTAGATAACAGCATTAATATTTATGCTTAAAGTGTGACAAAGAAAAAACAGGTCTCAGTTGTTATATGTATCTTCTTGCTTTTCAAGAACATTTTATTGGAAACTAAAATCATGACTGATAGTTGTAACCACAGAAGAGTAGAAGAAAAACCCTCCAAAGTTCTTCTCTTTCTTTACATACTCTTCCTGTTTCTGGTTGTTTTTTTACCAGCTCAGCTTGTTCAACATAAATACTTTATTTTGCCAGTAATAGTACCCAAAGTACAGGAGCTAAAAGATTACACCAAGGATAGCATGGCCAAAGGCTTTCCTAATTCTTAGGCTCCCTTCCTGAGCATCCAGTATTGCCCAGCACTTCAGATGGTGGAGCCCCATGGTGAACCTCTGGTCTGACTCAGAGGTGTTTGGGCTTGATGGACTCCTGATCTAATTCATAAAAACTGGCCTTTCGGTAAGTTTAGCTTAACATGTGCCTCACAGATGAGCAGTGCTTTTAAGGTTTTGGTCAAAGTATGCTCCACTGAAAAATGAAAATAGAATTAACATCTAGAAAATATTCTTGTTTTCAGAGTGCACATTTATCTGAAACTAGCATTTGTTTGCCAAATTTAGGAAAGAAAACATTGTCAAAACTGAGGTTGAGGGAAGAAATTTAAAAATAAATACAAAAGTTCTGTATTTTATTGTAAAGTGTTAAAAACAAATCACCAAGATTAGTCATACATCTTTTTAGTTCTCTTGCACCTTCTTTCTTCGCCTTGATTTTGATCTGTTTTTCTGGAGATCTGCAGTTTGAGATAAAAACCTGATGTTACTGATTCCCAAACCAACGTCTTCAGAAGACTATTAACAGAAAAAATATGTAGTGCTGCAGTCAGAAGTTGATCAGAATTAGTCTGTGAGAAACACAGAATTGAGTGTGACATTTAGGTCTGAAATTTGTATAAAACGGGTATCCAAACATCCTAAAAATTACAGATCTGCACTAAAACTGGTAGCAAAGTTCGCATTTTAAGAATCTATAAAGACATAGTGTTTACATTTGTGTGTGGACTAAGCAAAGGTGAAATGAAATGGGAGGGAAGCTTATGGTGATAAAAGCAAGTGTTTTGTGTCCTTACTCCTGTACCTTCAAATGTTCAGAGATGAAAACAGAACATGCCAGCAGAGCATTTTGCGACTTCTGATGTTTTGTTGATACGTAGTATTTAGTGTTTGAGACCAGCTCTGACTGCAGTAGTTCAGTTGAAATACTCCACATTTCCTTAGAGCTGTGAACTTGTAGCGATGCTCTGATGAAGCTGCAAACATACTTAGTAATGCATCTTATGAGCTTGTAGGTAATATCTCCTAACAGAGAATCCTGCAATACTTCAGTGACAGGTGAACCTGAAAATATGGATTTTTGTTTTCTTTTTCCTAATGCAAATTTGTGCAAGGCTTAAATAAGTTCCACAAGGCAAAGACCATTCTCTTTGTTTGGTGACTAGCCCAGGTGAGTTGTGTATCATTCTTAAAAGAAGGCTGTTCCTTACTGAATGGGGATGGAAAACTTGTATTTTTCTTGATTGTTTGGGGTTTTTTTATCCTAAGTCTGAACAGAGCTACTCTTTGATGCACATGTTCTTTAATGGAAGCCTACTTAAAAAGCAGTTGTTATAAATCAGACCGAAAGTCTATCTAGGCAAAAATCTGTTGTTTTGATTTTTTAAATTTTTTTTTTAATCCACTTCATTCAGGATAAATTCTTAATATCTCAAGTAGAAGTTCTTGGAAGTTTAGTTAGAGGGTAATTTTCAGAATGAGTTCTTTGAGCAATAGATGGCACTTCTGATTTTGCCTGTTCTGACTAAAAAGCATTCAGGTTTTTCCCAGCAGCAATATCTTAAAATAAAAGTGTGCTCTCTGGCTTCTGAGACGTGATATATGGGATTTTTGGCCAAAGCGTGTTCTTTGGTTTTGTTTCTTTGGTATTCCCCCTACCATATATTTAAGAATAGAAGTTACACTATAGAATGACATAGCCCTGAAAGCAAAGAGAGGGATGAGTTTGTTTAGCTGGTACTGGTGTTAAATATTTGTTTAATGGATGATTAAAGCTTATAATAGCATTAGCCACATCAGCTCATCTGTACCTAACTGAAAAACATTCACTGGAGAGAGAAAAGGAGTATATTAGTGTCACTGTAGACAGCCATGTTGAATTCTATTTTCATAGTAAAGTTAAATATTCTGTTCAGGAACACTTAGAGCATAGAGCAAAATACTATTCCTTTTGAAAACAATTACCCATGAAGAAAAGAGAAGGGAAAAGAGGAATAATTCCTGAGATGTTACTACTAGTCAGCTGGGGGAATTTTCTTGAGTAACATTTGTTTTCTCAAGCCTGAGAAATAGGCATTGTATTAATGTTCTGTAGTTGGTGGGGGAAAAAAAGAGTTGTGTGTTTTTGTTTGGTGGGTTTTAAGGTTTTTTTTGGGTTTTGTTGTTGTTTTTCTGTGGTTTTAAGTGAGAAAGCAAAATACAAGTACAAAATTTTCAACTTCAGAACACACAAAAGTTAAATGATAACTGTATATGGCTTTAGATGCTAGAATGCAATAGTAATATGGGTACTTTCTTTTTTACTTTCAAGTACAATTCTGTACTGTATTTTAAGTACAGCTACACGCTTAAAACACAATTCATAAATCGTAGTGATTGAGGCTATTTAAAGTTACAAGCTTTCAAAATATCTTGCTGAATAATTGCACATTATGTAATTTGCTAAAGATACCAATCTTCTTTTTCGTTTTAGGAATTATTTCTTAGCTTGTACGCTGTAGAAACCGTAGAACTGATTGATTCAGGCTATCATGATGTACGTAAAATGAGACAAGTGTTAGTTTATAGATGAAAAATTATTTCCCTGGAAACGTTGACTTGTTCATGCATAGTAGGTGTATTTAAATATTCTGGAATTCATTTGCATTGGTTATTAAATCTAGGGCTCTTTGATTACCTCCCCTTCCCTTTTGCTTAGGTCTGACATACCATCAGAATACTATTTAAATCTGCTGCATACATGGTGAAATCATAGCCAAGTTAATACGTGACTTACATTAACAAGCATGACATCTTTATTTTATATGGTTATTTTAAATTACTATTTTACCTCAGATTTACACTTGGGCTTCTTCATTCTTTTCCCAAAGAAAGAGGTTGAGCCTTACTAGCCGGTAAAATATATTGACTCTACATATTAGATTTACACTAATCCTGTTAGCTTTTTGCCAGGGGCATGGAATTTCTGTGTGTATATTTAATGTAATAATAAAGTGTCTTAATAATTCTCTTAAGCTATATATATAATTATTTAAGCTATAAAAGTGCAATTTCTATGCAAGACATTTTTATTTCTTCCTAGTTTGTGTTCAGTGGCATTTGAATGGAAATTCTGATTGAAAATCATATAAATAACCAGCATTACATTTTAAAGTACAAGTTAATATGTTGCTTCTTAGATAAGGATATAGAGGGCAATAATTCTAGTGCAAACCACATTTTGTTTTAAATCTGATAGATTTATTTACAAAAGGGTGTATTAGCTTTAGTTTGTGTATAATTTTTGGTCACCACAACCTCTAAGGCATTCAAATGGATAGATCCCATACTTCCAAGTTTTTCTTTTCTTTGAAAATAGAAACAAAAAATCTCTCCTCTGTCATTTAATCTCTCGTCTTCCCTAAATGTTTCTAAGATTCTAGCAAACTGGTATCTAAAAAACATTGAGGGGTGGAATATTCTTTACACGTGCAACAGCTTATGTTACTTTATATATCTGGGTATTCAGAATCTGATTTCAGGTGGTCATGGATTAGCTCTGCCAATTTGGTGATTTAAATTTGTTAAAAGTTTTGGTGGCTAACAACATAGTTTTGTTTGGGTTTTTTTAACATTCAGTATAGGTTATCCTAAAAGTAAATCTATGTCTTTCTAGAAATTTCAGTTTTGAAAAATATTTCTTTCTCCACTTTGAATATTCTAAAAATGGCACCAGAAGAGTAACTTACTATTATAACTATATATGACAAGTGGTCAGTCAACAAATGACTTAATTTGGATTCATAGGTCTGTTGTACTCTACTTTTGCTGTTATACAAATAGTTGGAAGTAAACATTTACTGCATCATGTATAGTACAGTGTAGCCAGGTAACCAGATAATTTATGTGATAGGATCAAATAATTTTTAGGCCAACAGAGTAACCTGCAAAAACTTCTGAGTCAGTTGACTGATCACAGCCTAAGATGTTCTTGAGGAAACCCTGACTGCTCTGATGTCAAATTGAAAAGTTAGCAAGTGTTACTGCTGCGGGATTTTTACAGCTTGGAAACTATGCCATTAAAGTGTTGCTTCTCTTAAAGTATTTCCTAAATCTGATGGATTTTCACTTTTCCCTTGAGTTCCCCTGAAAATGAAAGCCAGAGCAGATGCAGATAGTACAGTTTTACAGTCAGAGTATCTGAATGGGATAATTCTCTTTAGAAACATAGCCATGTAAAATAACTTCTCACATGCTTTAAACTGAAATGGAAATTAGACTTTTTTCCTTTTTTAAAGGTTTGTTTCAGGATTGTTTATTTGTTTATGACTTTTTTTGGCTCATTAGGAACTGGAAAATCTGAACCTGTTTTTATTCACAGATATTTTAGCATTGCTGTTCTAGGATGTGATCCTTTTTCACACTGAAGTCAAGTGCAAAATTCCGCTTGACTTCAGGGAGAGCTGGATTAGCTTTACACAAAAGGACTAAATTGTCCTCTGGGATAAGTGGAGGCAACTCTATTGAAGTACACTTCATTAGAGTATAAAATGAAGACAAAAAAAGTGTTGCCTGCCTTAACAGGCAGTGAAATTGGATCTGTTAGCTCAAACAGCTAGGTTAATTTAGCGGTTGAATTAAAGATTTTTTCTCCTTTTCAATTAGATAGTGCAATTATATTAGTTCATTGCATTGAGCAGTGAATAACGTGTCATTTAACTTTGACTACAAATAATTTACAGAAACTAGAATCTCTTTAAGAAATTTTTTGTCTGTGTGGCGTAAGAATTATCATGAGAAAACAAACACTTGGTAAACTATAATCAAACTTTTGAGTTTATGCTTAAGTAGATGAAAGAAATCTGTTTAAATTGCTGTTTAAACCTAGTAGACTTCATATGACAAGTTGTGTGAGGTTTGGTGAGTCTTGTTCATATTTTCAGCCTCAGGCTGGCATCCTGAGTGGTTTTATGTAGTCTTGCTGAGGTGAGAAGAGGATAATTCATTTACACCAAAAACTGAACTGGATGTTATTCCATGTGTTTGCTGGTGGTGTCTGGAATAATCCCATTGAGTTCCACAGTAGACCAGTAGTGCCTTTGGCATCTTCCAGTAATGCTTTACACAACGGTATCTGTTTTGTGTACACAAATGATGAAGAAATAATATTTGACAAATGAACCCAAATGTAGTGATTACTTGTGTAATACTCTACTATACTTCTTGTAAAATGTATCATTTTCACTCTTGTGTATAAAGCTTTTCTTCCAGTGCTTCTGGTGTCTGTTGGAATTATGAATTAATTCAGTTGTCTTTATTATGACCTAAGCACTTTGTGTGGGTTTCTTGTACTTTCTCTTTGAAATTTCACAAGGGGAAGTGGGTTGGGAATATTGTAATCTCTCTTGAATTTGAGAATGAGCCCTTAAATGCTGCTCTGCATTTCTTTGTTAACATTTCAGAGGTGAAATAAAATCCCCTCCCTAGAAGCTTCACAGAGCTCTTAGCTGTTTAGCATACATAGCCCTGGAAAAAACCCTCTACAAATAACTGGTGTTGCAATATTTAGCTGGTGTTAAGGGGTTAAGTAGTAAACTGAAATTCTCTGAAACACTTGAGATGCTAAATTTACAAAACAAGACATGAGAACTGTTTTAAGATTAGTCATAGTTAGGAAGCTTATTGAAGCACCAGGATCTTCCTGGACACATCCTGTACTTTTGTGTCTTCAGCGTGCTTCATCTATTCACGGCCCTAACTGCTTTTTGGTTTTTAGAAACTCTTGCTGCAACTTCATTTGTGACTGAGGCACATTGTCATCAGTCCGGTCCTCCCCATGCCAGCCAACTGCCCCCTTAATGCAGCAATTCACGTGGATGAATAGTGCTTATACTTTAAGGAGACAATTGCCTACCAGAGAGTGCCAAGTTGATTTAACTTTGTACGAGTGTGAAAGAGTTTTTAAACGGGTGCTGTTAACTAGCATTGGCCCAGAGCACCAGCTGCTTGAAAATTGTTATAATCTGATTGGGATTACATCAAAATTTGTTTAAAATATTTTAGTCAATCCCTGGGCTGCAGAGAGCATTAGTTACCCAGAAGTGGTTGTCAGACAATTGTCCGTGATCTGTTGGAACTATAGAGGATGTGTCTTGGCCAAATGTACAACATGGCTTTTAAAATGGACTCCTTTTTGGCAGTACATTGCTGAATTGGTGAAAGAATACAGGACTCATGTTGTAATCTGCTCTTCCAGTTCCATTTAATGCCACAGCGTGTGTTTGAAGCACTTAGTTGGATGTATAATACAGTGTAAAACCACAACTGTAGCCTGTCATTACTGTAGTGCTCACAGAGCTGAGCTACCATTTAGCCAAGCCAGCTACTTGGATTATCCATTACCTGGAATTGTTTAAAAGTGGACAGAATTTATGAAAATTGCATCACTTCTTTGCTGGTCAAAATTTTTGGATGCATTTTTCATTTTAGTGGAGATTGAAAGGATTCTTACCTTCTAGGTACACCATCACTTGCGTGCAGAGGGTTTAGTGATGTGCTTTCTTTCATCCCTGATAGTGTAAGGATGGACCTTTTCTAAGCGTGGTTTGGGGCCTGATATTTCTTCAGTGCACTTCTGAAGGGAAGAGAGATGGTGAAAAAAGTTAAGAAAAAAACGTGGAGAAGATGCTCCCTGAAATTCCTGATGTTTCTGTTTCAGGGAGGCCAGGAATCTGAGAAAATAAGATATTTCTCTCAAACGCCTGACAAAATATAGTTATTATCCTAAATGTGTAGAAAGGATGCTGTTAACAAAATACTCAGTTTAAAGGAGAGAAAATTTCTTACGGACATGGTAGTAAGTAGTGAGTGTATTTGGGGGCAGGGACGAGGGTGTTTTCCTTGCTTCTCTGAGGTCATTAGGCCATTACAGCTGCGACAGCATTGCTACTAGCTTACATACATTTGTGGAGAAAAAAAGAAGCATTGTTATTTCAGTGCCTGGCTGGAATAAGTAGTTTGTTAAGCAGTGCTGTGAGATTGTTAGTTGTTTTAGGGATATCTCCATTAGTAGATGTGCAACTCTTAGTCAGTGTATTGTAGACATCAAAGGAAAAAAAACTAAACAAAAGCTTAGATTGGAGAAGATGAAGAATAGGAGCTAGAATAACTTTCAAATATGAAAGACAAGACGTTGATTTAGATCTGTCAGTGTAGCATGGAGAAGAAATCATGTTAAACAACCTTGTGTGATGATATTTGCTGGGTAGATGAGAGCAGAGCAGTGAACATTGTTTATCTTGACTTCAGCGAGACTTTCAGCGCGCGGTCTCCCGTAGCATCTTTATAAACAAATTGATGAAGTGCATGCCAGGTGGGTGAACAGTGAAAGTGACTGGAAACTGTCTGAGCTGATGGGCTCAAAAGGTTGGCATCAGGGCCAACATCACAAGTGGCTCAAAAAACCGGTGGGCAGTCACTAGCAATGAACCTCGGGGCTCAGTACCAGAGCCAGTCCTGTTTAACACCTTCGTTACTGGCCTGGGGGGTCACACAGAGGTGCACTTTCAGCAAGCTTGCGGCAGGAGCTGATAGACCAAAGAGGCTTGTGCTGACATCCAGAGGGACATTGACAGAGGAATTGTCTGATGGGAACCTCTGGAAGTTCAGTAACGGGAAATTCGGTGATGCTGGGGAGGAACAACTCCAGGCTCCAGTATGTGGTAGAATCCAGTCAGCTGAAGAAAAAGGACCCGGTGGTCCTGCTGGGGAAGATGTAACAAAGAAGGCCAGAAGTGTTCTGGATGCAGTGGGAAAAGTTACCAGCAAATTAAGGCAGTGATACTTTCCCCCACTCAGCGCTGATAAGGCCACACTTGGAGTACTGTGCACTTCTGGGCTCCCCAGTACAAAAGAGACATGAACATACTGGAGAGAGTCCAACAAAGGGCCACTAAGATGACTAAGGGTCTGGAGAATTTCTCTTATGAGAAGCTGAGAAAGCCAGGATTACTCAGCCTGGAGAAGAGAATGCTTGGGGGCACCCTGTGTGTGTAAATAACCTAATGGGGTGGAATAAAGAGGATAGAGCCAGGCTGCTCTCAGTAGTTTCCACTGATAGCACAAAGTAACGGGCACAAATTGTAATGCAGGAAATTCCATTTAAACATCAGGAAAAAAGAAGGTTTTTTTATGGTAAGGGTGATAGATCGCTGGAACAGGTGGTACAAAAAATGTTGTGGATTCTCCATCCTTGGCAATAACTCAAAACCCAGCTGGACACAGCCCTGAGCAACTTGCTGTCATTGACATGCTTTGAGCAGGGGGTTGGGGTAGGCATCCTCCAGATGTCCCTTCCAGTTTCAGCTGTTCTGTGATTTTCATTAAATGATTTAGGGGGTCTAAACCAATAAGTGTGGCAGTTGAAATGAAACAAATACAGGTGTTGAAAGGCAGAATATTTTTGTCTGTTTTCACAGACAAGTTTGTTTGTTTGTTTGTTTGTTTGTTCCTCCCAGCTTGGGAAGAGGGGAGAGAACTCTTTGCAACTTCATTGTTCTCCTGGGTGTCTTAGCTTTCTGCTATTAATATCAAGGCTGTGTATGGCTTTATTGTCAGCTGTGTCCTCTCACTCTTGCAGCAGCAGCAGTGAGGCTACTGTTAGCTTTCCTGCTGACTGTAAGACTGAGCAGTACCAGAGGCTTTTAAGACTAGGAAATGTTTTCATCTTGTATTTGGAAAGGTGTTTTTTCAACGTCTGTAACTAGGGTAATTTTTTTCTTCTTAATAAAAGGTAGGATGTGAACACTATGCTTGCTCCAATGGTCTTTTTACCAATTTTGAATTTTTTTTTAAATTTTCTCCTTACGTTTGATTTAAACATGCTGAACTTGAACATACTGGCTGCTCTTATGTTGGTATTAGAACTACAAGCGCTATGAGACTGATGCAAAATACAGAGGTGAAAAAGGATCTGGAAGTTGCATATGGGTTTAAACACAGTTACATTTAACCTTAATATCCTGCCGGTAGAAATACGTTCACAATGAACCTAACATCTGAGCTTGCACCACAGAAAAGCACTTTATCAGTTTATAAGACTAATTTTCAACTTTTTATCTTTAGACATATGAGTTAAAAGAGATGAAAGTCTTCTTGTTGAAGAACAAGTGTGTGAATTTAAAACTGAAACTTAGCACTTGGAAACTCTGTGTTGTAAAACTGCAACTTCACACAAAATTGATGAGCCAAAAAATACTTGTGTACATTGCTTTAGTCCATATCTCAAGTTGCCTTCTTATTAGTTGTAATTTTCACAGAAGTTCTCAATTCCCGAAAGATGTTATAAGTTTTACTTCTCTTTGAATGCTGTCTCATTTGCAAATGAATAACTGTGTCTTCACAAGCTCGTTTGTGTTTTCTGGTAATTAGGACAGCTATTACAGTTGAATGGCTACTGCTGCACAGGAGCATATATTTATGGAATTATTCTTTACAGAGTGGAAGATAAGAGAGGCTTTTTGATGCAATTAAATGTTTGTAGTATTACAGTAAATCTTTATCATGTACTGATCTTCCTAAAGATAATGCTTAGACCTTCTGTGGAAAAAATGAAAACCACTTCCATGTCTTTAGAGAAGCCTGCTTTGCCCTTTAGAAGTACAGCTTTCCGAACAGCAAGCAAGCAAGGATCATTTTACTGGAGACAGTAAACAACAAATACAACACCTAGCTAAGACAAAACTTCTTGTTTGTGTGATCTATAGTGTCCTAATCCGTATGTGACACTATTTTAAAAAAGGCTTCAGGACAGATCTGGCAAACTACAGATTATTAAGCCTGAGATCTGTTCCAAGTAAATCACTCAAAATAATAATAATGAAAATAATATGGATAAATGTGATGTACTGAGGAAGAGTTAAAATCCTGCTGTGAAGGGATGTCATGTTTTGCAAACTCACTGGAGGTTTTTTGAAGACAAGTACACGAATAAGTAAGATCTGACAGAAGCTGTCTCCTTGGATGTCCAACAAGCATTTGACAAAGACCCCCACCAAAGAATTTTGAAGAAATCAAGCAGTCACAGGATAGGGGGAAAGGATTTTACGTGGTTAAATTAATGACTAAAATATAAGAGGAAGAGTTGGAGTAAATAGAGTAGAGAAGGGCTCCAGGCAGGAATTCTCCGGGGTTATGTTAGTGGAGCATATTCAAGTTAATAAGGTGTATAGAAGAAAAGTGAACTCACAGGCTTCGCTGATAGGTAGCAAATGCAAAGGCAGACCCTAGCATTACACAGGAACTTGACATTGCTCAGCAACCGGACATTAAAATGGCAGATGAAATTTCCCATAAATTGCTTCGTGTATTCTATTTGTAGGTGAGGAGGAACAAGCTTGCCTTCTCATCTAAAAAGATGATCTCAAAGCTGACTATTGCCACTAGAAATGGTTATGAAAGAAAGGGAGAATAATGATTATAACTTTTAAGAAATTTAATCATCTTACACAGTTTTGCCCCGCTTACACCTATCCCTGTCATCACTGCAAAAAGAACATAGTTGAAGTTTTAAGGAAGAAAAAATCTGAACTATCAAACAGTTGCTGTAAGAGGAGCGGCATAAATTTGTTAAGGTAGAAAAGGTGACCAAAAAGTGGTGTGACAGAATCCTGTTAAGTGTTCAGCAACCAGTGGGACAAAAATAGGGGGTATTTATTCACTGTCTTTTTTTAGTGCACGCACACTAAGAGCTATCTAATGAAAATAGCAACTGATGAATTGAAAACAGACAAAAGGAGGTGGTTCCCAACAGAATGTGTAATTAAGCTATAGAACTTCTTGCCTCAGGAATTTAAGGAGTCTAAACATTACATCAGTGTAGAGGGAAACTGCTGTTTCGTGAAAGAATCATCAAATACCTACCTATTCTTGTTCAGGAAATCCTGCTTCTGCAAGCTGTTGAGGATCAAGGAATATTCTCGGGAAGCATTGCTATGTATTTAGGGTGTTCTTGCATGCTCTACTCTTGGCTCCTCTTAGTGAGAGGGTATTTGAATGGACCTGGACCTCTGGATCTTGCTTAGCGGCAAGCCATTGCTTTGTTTCAAAGCCTGCCCCTTTTTTATGTTCTTTTCTTCGTGAGACCTTGTGCGTGCCACCAAAATATAAAATCTCCAAAATATAAAATCCAATCATGTTCAGCCCAGGGATAGGACTGCAGGTATGTGTCAGTCAGTGGCTTAATTTCATAAGACTTTATCCTCTTACTGGTGCATAGTACATTTTGGTCATGTAATGGATGTTCTAAGGAAGAGGTGGTTTTGAGTTTTGAGGTCAAACAAATGCATGGCCTGGGCTGACTGTAGGCAGGTTATTTCGACTCTCCCTTCTGACTCCTTTGCAGTGATTTTGTATTGCACTTTCTCCTCCAGACATGCTTATTGATAAAAATATACTTCTCTGTGTCTCTAATGACTATTGAAATAATCAAGAGATCTTACCACTTGTAAATTAAGAAGTAATATCGTGTCGGATGGCAATACTACATTTGAGAATCTTCACACTATTTGAACAAGAGACTGCTATTTAGTGTAGCTGCCCTGTTCCTTTTGTGAAGGTGGCAGCTCTGCAAATAGGTTTTAACTGTTTGGTTCAATCGTAATGGATTATTTTGATTAGGTGCTTTACTGTGGTACCAATTACTGAATCCTTGGTTCCTGCTTTCTGTAGAAACATTTTTGAAGTTTAGGCTGAGGTTAAGGCATTAGTAGACTTCATAAAATATTTTCATCCAGTTACACATCATTTTATGAAGATAAGGACTCCTTGATAGCTTTCCTCATGTAGTTGCATTATTTTAAAATAATTATTTCATATTCAACAGATGTCAAGATTTTTACAAAGAAGTCAGAAGTGTGTATGGTTTTATTTGAAAGGTGTGTTTATTTTTCCATGAACAGACATCTATCTGTTGTGCAGGGGGAAAATAGAGGGTGCTAATATTTACATACAACTTAAACTAATTCCAGTTGCTAATTTGTGGCAGTGCTGCTTCTCACCCTGTTGAAAGACAGCTTTTCTAGCCTTATTTTTTGAGTCAATAGAAGGAGATGACCATTAGACGTGCCGTGCCACTTAAACTTGTGCATTAGCTGTCAGGAGACAGGCTGGTGGACGCCAGCTTTGTCTGCCTATACCATGGGCTGGTTCTGTAGGCTCCTGTTATAGGCAGTGAAGAGAAATAAGCGCTTTCACTGCATGATTCATCTCACCCCCAGATGGATGTCTAAATTTGGAAGATGAATTCCACCTGAAGTCCATTACCGAATATAAATGTCATTAGTTTAAACTCAGGAATTATTTTTAAAGGACACTAGCTTGACTGGCACAACAATTGAGTAGAAGTCTTTTGTGTTCTTCCATGAATTGCATTTCAGAGTTTTAAAGTCAGCACTCCGTAGCCTGTTTCATATTTTGTGTTGTTTGGAGCTGCTCTGCCTTTACAGCAGATTTGAAAGTTAACAAGCAGGATACATTCACATTGCTTAATTTCTAAGTATCTAACTCTGCCAGGCTGTCTGACTCTTCCTGACAACCAGTTTGATTGCTGGGGTGAGAGGATGACAACAGGGTTATGTGCCCTGCTCTTCTGATTATGCTAGTCCCTGTTGTCAGAAAGATGTCTTTCTACTCTAAACTTTTTACAAAATGTTAGGAATTAAAAAAAACATATTTCAATGTCCTTAAAATCATTGCTTCTCTACAGGAGTATGTGTCTGTACAGTGGTTATACACAAAGTCTGTGTGAGGTGATCCAGCCTTCAAATTTTCAGATACAAAAGGTAGACAGTGCAGATACCTTTTTTGTTTGTGTTTGTCTGGAACAGACACTTGGAATGACTGGTATCCTTTTAAAATACTTTCCATGCTGTGCCATGCTCACACGTACACACAACNCCGCCCCTTCATTTTTCCTGTTTATAGGTCTTGATTCCTGTCATGGGCAATCTCCTATTCTTTTTTTTTCCTTTTGGAAACTCTGCTTTTTATGTCATGATTTGTGGCAACTTCTTCCTCATGAATACACTGATCAAGTCCTGCCATCAGATTCTATCCTAATACTTGAATCAAGAAATTACCACTATCACATTGCTATTGTACCACTTTCGTTTTTCTGTACCATTTATTATACTTATGTTCAGTTATATATCAAGGATGGTACAATTCTCTCAGGTTTGTTGGGTTTGGGGGTTTTTTTGCATTGCAATGAGTATTTTTTTGTTCCTACATCAGCCTGAATATTCTAGAAGAGTAGCTTGGTGTTACAAAATAACTCACAAGAACATTTGAGGGTTATGTATATAATAGAAAACTGTATCCTTTGAACATTTTACTCCACCAGATACAACCATAGGGGAGAGAGGAGTTCCTCACTAGGAGCTATGAGGAAATCAGTGGTTGGAAACTTAGACCTGAAAGGTTATTTGGGTTCCTAACTGGGAGAACTGGATGTTGTACAGATATTGTATGGACTCCTTACTTGTACTGACAAGGATGTGAAGCAGTTCTCGACTCTTTTAACAAAAATAGCAAAAGTTAGAAGTAATAGCTGTGTCAAGCTATAGAAAGATATGAGGGCAGGTAAAACACATCACCAGCCTTTAGCACTAGCAGAGAATTTATCAAATAGAAATTGCCAGGCACCTTTAGAAAAAAATATCTTCCCTCAAAGAGGGGACAGAAAAATACCCATTAGTCTCTACCAGTTGGGAGTGGCTGGGTAATTCTCCCCCTTCCTAGCCGGGCAGTTTAATGCTGGGTGTTGTATGAGCAGAAAATGCAAACGTGTCAGTTTGTGTGATAAGGAGCAATTGCTGAACTCTCCATTTGATGTCAAATAGGACTTTGCTTGGGGGCAATATCCCTGCTTCCTGTTGAGTTACAGCCAGTACTTTGTAGAAATATGAAGTGCTACCTACTGCTTCCCTGTAGACAGTTCCAAAGGGGTTACTCCCTTCTGTGTATTTCTCCTTTCTTCTTGCTGTGTGTTTGGGGTTTAGTGTGTATTGTACAGATCTTACCTCAGACCAGTCACCAATGAACCGTACCACTCCTTTGGTGGCTGCAGGTGCAGGTATTTACCTCTATTTCTGCTCAGAGTCAGAGTTATTCCTCTTAGTACTACTCTTTGTGAATAGCAGTAGATTCTGGCAAGCAGTCCACAGATTGCTCCAAACAGCTGAACCCGTTTTTCAGCAGATTCATTTTGTGTTTAATCTAAAAGACAGTGTTCAAAAATATGCAAATTGATTCTTAAAGCTAACCTGTGGAATGATAGCATTGCATTGTTTCCTGCTGGAAAGATGACATTTAGAAGTTAAGTTTATTAAGTTTATAAAGCTGATTAGGACTTAAGGAATTTTGGAAGTTTAGGAGCTTAGCAAAGAAATCCCATTTTTGCTCAATAGAGATGACATGTAACTTTTTCTCAGATACATCTTCCTATTTCAATTTATGAGAAGTGAAAAATACAAGTTTTGACATATCTGTAAACCATCAGTATAAGAAGAACCAAAACACTGAAATGAGTAAGAAAACTACATAAAAGGACTTATTTTAAGTCTCCCGCACCTTTCAGGAGAGACATAGAACAATGACAAGACTTTTTCCTTTTTATTGTTTTATGGTGACATGATAAAATGGCATTATTTAAATACTCATATTTTTTATTTTGTTTTCAAGAAATACTTGGGTTTATTGAAATTTTCGGTCAGAGACTGTCAAATTTACAGCAAGGTGGTTTTCATTTAAGCTGTTTTAATCATGCTGTTTATTTTTGAAGATCAGCAGTTCTGTCATTGAAATATCTCTATCAGGCAACATTACTTCTTTTTGAACAGTAAATTTGTTGTTTCCTTATTACTCCTGAATGAAATCCTTCTAGCCTGTGACCAAAATTTTAAAAACTCATGCAGCTTACTGAGGAGTAAGTTGTTTGACGTGCATGCTTCTGCTAAATCCCTAACAACTTCCTCCACCCTTCAATTTAACATTTAATTGAAATGGAAATTGTCCTTCCTTCTGGCAGTACTTCTGGAGTCAAAAGAATATTGCTAAAAGCCCTGCTTACTTGTTAGGAGCAAGAAAATCTGTTACTAAACAGCAGTTACTTAACCTGAAAAGAATCCTGAAACTTATATTGTGTACTCCTGTAAATAAGGTACCAGAGTGAATGAGAGCACAAAATGGCCAAGGCTTTTACTTACCTTTTTAGAAGAGCATTGCTTGAACTGGTCAATAAAACTGAAGGATGTCTTTGTGCTGTGGTGTACCCTTTCGGAAGTTAACAGTATTTACTTGCATGGAATGTGTCAAAACTATTTCCTATTGCTCTTTGATTGTTAGTAGTTTGTTTCTCTCTTAAAGATAAGTTCCAGCCCTCTAGTTGTTGTTCCAGCGTCTCTTCACTCTCCCTTCTCACCCTTCTCTCATCTTTTACTGTTTTATTTGGTATCCTGTACCGTGGCTAAAACTTACCAAAGTTTGTTGCTTTCACTTTGCTCATGTTCAGGGAGTAGTGACTGATGATGTGTTTTACATGTTGTTGGCTAGTTCATGCTTGGAGCAAGATAAATTAGAGGGAAGGCCCATTGACTAATATGGCAAACCTTTTAAAAAGAGAAACAGAAAACTGATACCATCTCTAAAATAGCCTTAGAAGATGTTTGAAGACTTCAACTTTTTTTTTTTTTTTTTGAGCTGTATGTTGATAAAGCTCCCTATCACAAGAAATGCTAAGGCAGTTTCCCTTTGTTTCGCTCCATCTATTAAGAGCACCCTCAGCAAAAGTTTGTCTCTGACATCTTTTGCAGAAATGCTTTTATGGACCATGTTTAAAGCCCTTTCAGTGATTTTAAGTGGTTGAGTGAAAATCAGCAGTAGGTGAGTCAAAACAAAACCGAACAAGAAATGGGAAGGAAACACTGGGTGTTTTCACATTACATGCTATATGCCATCATTGCAGGCTTGGTACACTTGATACAAGTGTCTCTAATTGCTAGTCTGTAGCCGGAAAGGGTTGAATATTTTGATCCCTTAAGCAGATGAAACAACATGGATGTAAGGGAAGGTAGTACTGTAGTTTCAGAAAGCAAAGAATGAATATTCCTTTTTTTTCAGTAGCAAGTACATGAAATCACTAGTGAAATGCCCACATTTGGAACAAAACTCTTCTGTTGGAGACAGAGGATACACCTACTTCGCAGGAACAAACTTGTTTAGGACAAGTGACTGTAACCTACAAATAAGCCAGTCCTGCTTACAAAGACAGGAAGAATGTGAGTGCTTTCCTGCAGCAGTGTGTTTGCTGAGGTGCAGCAGATATGTCTTCATCCTGCAGAAGCAGATGAACTTGGAAGGTAGAACTGCTGCATAGCTGATATCCATGCACATTGCAAAACTCAGTGCCAGGTGCTTTCAGGGCAGATGATGAACAAGGCGATGGAGTGTTGAAGATAATCGTAAGAAATGCTGGATGGGGTAAAAAAAAACAACTGTGTCCTGGTGTCTGCTTTCAGATGAGTGATAGACTTCGGAATTATTTTTTTCCCAAATTTGTCTCACATCTCTAGGATTGGAGTTATCTGGATTAACTGAGAGTCGTGCCTGTTCAATACAGAAAAATTATTATTGTACTTTTAGCAAGAAGGATATGTGCAGTGCTTTCAAGATGTGGAAACTTCTGCTCAAGAGCAGCGTTGAAAAAGATCTAAAAATGATAAGGCTGCCGTCAACATAAATACTGAAGATTTCAAATGGGCCCAAGGAACATCATGATTTTCCACAAGGTCAAGTGCAAGTCCTGCTTCTGGATCAGGGAAATCTCTAGTAGCAATACAGACTGGTGGAGGAATTGAGAGCAGCCCTGCAAAGAACATGGATATTGGTGGATGAAAAATTGGACAGGAGATGACCATATCCTGGGCAGCATCAGAAGGAGTATGGCCAGTAGGTCAGGGGAGGTGATTCTATCCATCTGCTCTGCTCTGGTGGGACCCCACCTGGAGTGCTGCATCCAACTCTGGGGCCCCAAACATAAGAACAGTGTTGAAGCAGGTCCAGATGAGACTACGAAGATGATCACAAGGCTAGGGCACCTCTCCTCTGAGGACAGGCTGACAGTTGGGATTGTTCAGTCTGGAGAAAAATGGCTCCAGGAAGAGTTACTGTGGGCTTTCAGTATATAAATGGAGAATGTAAGAAACATGGAGAGAGACTTTTAGGAGGGCCTGTAGTGAGTGACAGATCAAGGGACAGTGGTTTTCAACTGAAGGACCATAGCTTGGTATCAGATACAAGTAAGAAATATTTCAGGATGAGGGTGATGAGACACTGTAACAAATCCCTCAGAGTTGTTGTGGATGCCCAATCCCTGGAAGTGTTCATGGCCAGGTTGTATGGGGCCCTGTGCAGCCTGAAAGATATCCCTGCTCAGGGTCATGTGGGCTGGAACTAGATGATCTTTGAAGATCCTTTCCAATCCAAAACATTCTATGATTATATGAAAGAAGGATTAAGGAATATGCTCTACCTTGAATGCCATGTCTATTCCTAGTGATTGCTGTTAAAGGGAGGTTCTGAAAAAACTGAGGGATCTTGGAGAAAATTAGGTGATTGAGTGACTGAAGAGCCACTTGATAGACTGGAGTGTAGTGGGACTACATGAGTCTCGTCAAAGGGAAGGTTTAAGAGAGCTGTGATCCTTCTTACACAGGAAACAGGAGCAGGGTAGTGGTAGGGCTCCGAGGCAAGTGTTTTCTGGATATTGGCATTAAATTGAGATGGGATGTGAGGCATGCACTTTTAGTGGTTACTGTGTTCAAAATTTAGGACTTGTCCAGACGGTAGGTGAACTTTCTATGACAGTCATTTTGAATGAGTTTGAGCATGTGTGTACATTCAAGACCATAAAAGGAGAAATTAATTTAGGGCAACCCTATGGCCTCTATTGTGCAAGATGCCTGACAAGCTAATTAAGATAATTTCTCCTGATCTTCTTGCCTATGAACACTATTATATCTGTCAGTAGAGAAACAATAGAACAGCACTAATGATAGCTATTAGTGTAATAATTCTTATTTAGTTAAAACATTGTCCAGCTCTTTCCTGTTCATAAGGGTGTTACTTAGCAGGTGCCATCTTTTTCTTTTTTCTTTCATTTTTGTTTTCTTTACAATTTAGTTGTACTTTTTTTTTTACATGCAAAGGAAAAACACAGGCTATTGATTCATGAATAACAATATACATGTGTGTTTGCAATTGTTTATGCATACTTTCACTTTTTGTTTTAGTCCAAAGGTTGATATTTTCCAGCTGTCTTCTTGAAATCCTGTTGTTCAGCAAAGAGGTAATTGTTGAAAGAGGTCTGGGTATATGGTCTCTGAATAAATGACCTGCAACATTTTGTCAGTAATTGGACTTAAATAATTTAATTACTGATTTTTCTTAACATGGTAATCATTTCAAGTATATTATAAAACAGCATTGAGAATAAAGGAAAAATTAGTTTCAGCTTAGGGTGATGTTTGGCAGAGAGTAGATGGGAAATTCATGTCTACAAAGCAGGAATGTGCAAATGTAAAGTACACTGTATCAAACACACAGCAAATAAATAATGTCTTAAGTTCCATGAGATTCCTTATCAGTGCCCCTATGCTATAATTTGGGTGGGTGTAGCATTGTAGGGTCATCCATTGGTTCATCTCTTTGAGTTGCTGCAACTGTTCCATTCCTTTATATTTCTAAGTTGACTAATGAAGTTGCAAGAGGGTTCTTGCTGATACTGAATTCCTCTGTCATCTTAAAATATGCCCAGCTGAGAAGATGAAAATTATTCATAAGAATTTCAGTATCTCTGAGTTTCTGGGAGCTTGCAAATGTTGTAGTCCATTTTTCATATATAGTTCATAGTTGAACATTGAAAGAAATTGCTTTTTAAATTATCTTTTCAGAACAAAAATGCTGCAGTTTGTTCTTCTAGCATGTAAGTTTTATGTTGCTTTCTCTGTAAGGCAGATGTCCCTTGGGAAGGTGTTTTTCATGCTTCATGCTGTGAGACCCAGAAGGCAATGTTAATTGACTTAAGTAAACAAAATTTAAAAGTGGCTTTTTAAATAACTTATAGATGCTTTTTTATTTTTAATATACTTAAATAGAATGGCTGAAAACTAAGTGTATGAAAAGAGTCTATGATACTAGCCATAGATTTGTTGTTTTCCAAATAGAATTCAATGAAAACAAAACATTTCTATTTATAAATTGATTCCTACATCCTGTCTGAAATATCCTAGATATCTTTGGCAAGGTATGACATGCCTTAGAATCTGAAACAATCTTTTGGCCAGAAGATTAAACATACCAAACTTTTAGCTTTTAGGATACTTGTAATTATTTGCAAGTTAATAAAAATAGCCATTACACTATTAAAAAAAAAAAACAGCATAATTGTCCTTTTCTGCATTTATTTATTGACTATATACTTAAATGTTCAAGACAATGGAGCAGCAGTAATATTGTCTAGACAATATATTGGTTGTTTTGTCTGTGGTATCATCTCTTGTCAGAGAAAATGTCTTTGTGTGGTAAGGGCTTGAAATTGTATGGCTAGACATTGTAATTCTAAATTTTAAAAATGATCTCATGTATATGTATTATGTATTTCATCACATAAAACTGCTTTTGCAATTCTGATATTTTAGTTAATCTGTCCCTTGTGATCTTGACTGCTAGAATAAAGAAAATTAATCCGTCAGTGTTACGTATTTTGCATCATCTGCCTTAGCTTTGTTGGCAGGTTTTTTGTTGGATGTACAAAAACACAAATTATTTTTCACCCTTTTTGAAACTGAAAGGATATGTTGACTTCACTCAAAATTCAGAACACATCCTGAAAACCAGCTTTCTTTATAGAGAAGCTCTATTTGGCAGTTGGTAGGGGTTTTAAAAATCAGTTTTAACTATTTAAGTTTGACATATTTGCTCTGCTCTGCTGTGGAAGCGAGAAACAACTCCCTCTGGATGTCAGTCAGGTACCTCCAGCTAGGCTCCGTGGCTGCTGTAGGTGGATTTGGGGTGGTAGGTATTTTTCTATTTGCTTGGGGCTTTTCCCCCACCCAGCAACTTCTTTGTTTTGTCCTTTCCATTGTCTTGCACACAAAGTAGACTGCTTCCAGCTGAAGTGGAGATTGTCACTCCACTCACAGGAACAAGGAGGTTGATGGTGGGAGTTTGCTTTTTCAGATGCTTATGCAGTTCCTGTGAGGAAGCCTTGCACAGCATATCAGAGTAAAAGTCAGGCTGCTGCAGTTGCACTTGCAAGATCTTAGTCCTGGCCTTGGCTGTGACACTCACCTCCTGTGGTTTTCCTAAGTCTTGTCTAGATCAGAATGTTTGTGATATTTAAGTTTCTGACTTAAACCAGTAAGCATAAAACAATTCAAGTGAAGACATACTGGAATGCAAATCTTGTGCAGATGTTGCCTCAATGTAAGTACATTAGTTTAAATTCATAAACTGGGACATACCTGTTGGAGTTTTCTTCAGGTAACTGAGTCCTTAGTCTTTTTTTGAAAGGAATTTCTGAGCTACAGATTGGTGGAGGTGAGACCAGTCTTCGCTCATCCTGCTTCTCTTATGTTCCAAGTCATCTCCTGCTGATGGCTCTTTATAAAAAGAGACAGCCTTATTTTTTGTTACAGTCCAGGCCCATGGTGAAGGTAGAACTCCTGGTTGGAGGCAAAAGCCACTTTTGAAGACAGATTTAATGAATTAGTTCTTCTTTGACTAGAAGTGTGTTTAAAATTACAGTAGGGTTGCTTTCTTCCGCCTCTAGTTTGTCATTCTTTGCCACTTCCTAGTCTGATTGGAAGAGACACCTTTTCTTCCATATAATATCTGTCCAAAGAAAACCTTCTACCCTAGATAGTGTAGGTGAAACTGACTATAAATAAGCACTAGTTTATGAGTATGTTTTGCAGAGCCAGCCAAATATCATCCATGACATGGTCATTGTCTTCAGTATGCTCTTGTAGCCTTTGCCAGTCTTTAAAGTGAAAGATACTTCAAAGGTACCCAAACCTGTGCTTTACAGATTCAGCTGTCCAGGTACAGAGTGGGAGGAGATCCTACACCTTTGGCCCAGATGAAAGGAAGACTGTAACTGAGAGGAAAAACAGAGAGTGTTCACATCTCTCCTAACTTTGCCTCACTGATAACCTGTAATTCCACCTTTGTTTTTAGTATTTTTCGTGCCATCGTCAATTTTTCCTTCAACTTTGCAACCTAGCATCCAATGGGACCTTGCAGTTGGATTGCTAGGGCCTGTTGTGCACTGGTATGAGGGTTGTACCACCTGCTGGGGCAATCTCATGTCCTACCTTGTAGCTGCTGTGGAAGTTTCCTTGGAGACCCATGGGGGAGAGGGCGTAGGAGAAGAGAAAGATAATTGGTGAAGGCCTCCCAAGGGGGCTAAGTTCCCCCTGGAGAGTGAAATTACCATGTTTTAACCCAGGACATACCAGAGTAGCCACCACGAGTGCCCATCATCTCCTCCCTCCCCCCAAGGCCTTTGTACTATCCCCTGTTATCTCCTGGGCCCCTTCTCTCCTCCATTCCATAGGACCAGGTAGCCTTCGTCCTTCCCTATACTCCCCCAACACCCCTGGTGATTGGCCATAGGAAATAACTCTTATGTTGGTGTCTGACCCCTGCTCACTCTCTTGGTCCCTGCCTTCCCCCTGTGTAGAGCATCTGGCAATAAAGCTACGCAGATACAAGGTAAACCAAGGGCCCTCTCGTCTTTCTACTTCAGCTGATAGCTAAACCGGTCCTTAGCTCCTGCACCACAACACAGACTGCAGATTCTCTGGCTAAGTGTCTCCGGGACGCTGCCAGTGTCCTTAGGACAGGGGCACTCCTGGAAATATAGCCAGCGGGAACCTGTCTGATAACGCCGGGCTGGACAGAGGAACCCAGTGAGCTATACTACCTTTAGTTCCAACAAGGACAGTAGGTGTTTCTTCAGTAGAGAAACCTTTGTCTGGGACGATCCAAATTGGAGGACTGCAAATCCTTAGACTCCTGCATTGATACGATGTTCAAAGTCTGATACATCTGAGCAAATCTCCCATGTCTGAGCCATTCAAACATCAGAGGAAACAAACTTCCATCAAACTTCTTCCACCCCCCCAAAAAAGTCAGGAAATCAGGGAAGGGCATGAAGGATTGAAAGACCATATTCTTTTATCGTTTTCTGTTTATCCTTGTTTTTCAGGTAGCATTGTGGAATCTGGTATTCCTTCAGAGCATGGTTTTTGTGATCTTGCAAGCCAGTTAACTGGCTACTCCAGTAGAAGGATCAGTATCAGTCATTAATTTAAAGCAAATTCAAAATTCTGAGTCCTGCAAAAAACACAAACCAGAATAGAAATATGTAATATTTCTAATAGCTTTTGACTCTGAAATGCAAAATGTCCACCTAAAAAGCATTTTTATACTCACTGTTTTTTCTCTGTACAGAATCCTCTGTTTGCTACACTGGGTTTGCTAGCTGTAGCTATATTAGAAAACAATCTGGGGTTTGTTCTGCTGCTATGAGATCAAAATCATTACCACAGCAGCCCAGATTTTTTTTGTTCAATATATTTCTATAGTCATGATCAAAGAAGGGCTAGGTTTTTACAACCATTAGGATTCAAAAGTTCAGATTGCCTTAGTAATAAAGAGGATGGTTTGAAATATATATTTTAGTGTATGAGCAAGCTGAGGTCTAATACTACTGGTTTATAGTCATTTTTTTGTGTAGAACTGCACAAAGATATGTGGTAAACATTGAAATTCAAGTAACATAAATGCTTGCTTCGGTGGGGTTTTTTTTAATGCTTCTTCCTTTATCTTCACTTTTTGCTCCTTCTTAGATCATTAATTGCAAGGTCATGTCAGCGCTTTAAATGCATAATGATGCAGACTCTCTAAGGTCTCATTACACTCATGTTACTGCTAATTATAAAACTGAATACAGTAGAACATCATTCTTTGAAATGTCATGGATTGTTCATGGTAAAATAAGCAATTTATGCGATTTATGACAGCTCATAAAAGATAAATTATATCCCATGATAAAAACTGCATAATTTTTTAAATTGCTGAGGACACAGGGCGATTCTTTAGTTTGCTGTCCTTCACAAACAAGGCAGGTGGTTTTGTAGACAAGAAAGCCCACACTTGTTTTCATACTGAAGCAGTGACCTGTTAAAAATTGACTGAATTAGCTGGATGTTGTAGTATTGGCTAAAGAGCTTGTTAGCCTCTTTACTAGTGGTTTTCATTTTTTTCAGTCTATGTCACATCTAATAAATGATTTTTCAATAGCACCAGCTGTTTGGCAGATGCTCTGTGCTGTTTGCCCAGTGTACAAAAAGCCAGTATAGGTTCAGTGTCTCCGGTGACATGTGGAATCAGCTCTACACTTGTTTGAGCAAACAGACAGCTGCCAGCTAATGGATCCATTAGCAAACTTACCACAGAATATCCTGTCTTTACTGCTGCATGAAATTTTAATAACTTTAAATCATTACTTTAGTTGAAAGTTAAGACGACCTTTTTGTAAGACCTTTTTGTAAGACATTTGTTTCACAGAAGTGAAGGCATGTCTTTTCTTGACAGAAACAACTTATTTTTTTATGCTAACACTGAGAAGTGAAGCTAGAGTAGCAGTGGAAATCTTCAATTTTTTTTCATCTTTTTATTAGCCATTTGTGAACCTCAAATTAAATTATTTTTCCATGTTAGGTAGCATAGGGAGTTACTTTTTAGTTGGAGGATTTTTTTGTATCTTTTAGGTGGAAAAATATTTGCAGTCTTGCCATATCCTTCTGGAAAGAGACTTGATTTGCTTGTTCTTCTAACTTGGCTCATTCTTTGTAGTGAAAAACCACTTCTGTGCTCTTTTATAGCAATATGAACAATTTCAGTAATCAAAAGTAGTGATTTCAAAATGCTGTGAACTGCCCTTCCCTTAGTAATTTTCCTTTGCTGTATCTCTTAGTTAGGGTACAGTACCTGGTTTATATAAGAGCTTGAAAAGGGAGGAAGTCCCTAGAGCATCTTTTCCCTTTGTGGCACATTGAAACTGCTACATGTAACTGTCAGTCCTGGCCTTACCTCAAGATGAAGTCTCGAGAATGCAACTGGGACATGCTGCATTGTAACAAGAGCAAGATCAGAAGAGTAATCTGTTGGCCCAAAAAGGAATCACCCCAATTTTCTTGGTTGTTTGGTTGTTTCATTGTTTGGTTTTGGTTTGGGTTTTTTTTTTCTAATAGTGAATGGGTTTTGTTATCAAATGCCTTACAGCAAGCGAAACAAGCATGAGGCTCTCCCAGCCCTTGGTCTTCAGGATTTCAGATGCTAACACCTAGCCCTCAAAATCTTGGTGCTGATGGGTGGAGTATGGGGGATGTTTAGAGTGTTTCAACGCATATGCAGGCAGCTTTGCTCCAAGGCATGTGGCTGGAACAGACAGTTTGTCCACCTGAGCTGAAATCACCTCTTTCAATTAAAACTTTATCTAATCTTCCTTCATTCCAGTAGGAGACCTTCCTTGAAACAATCCTGACAATCCTGTGTCCCAAGGAACCAAGGAGTAACTTCTGTAACTCCCAAATGGAAGAAGCAAAGACACATTGGGTAAACCAAAGACTCATTGGTTTCCTTGTGACACCCACCTCTCCGGGCTGGATGGACAAGATTGCAGACACCCTGAGGGAATTTGTCTGTATCCTAAGATAAAATGGCTTTAGAAGAAAAGCTTGTTTTTCTTGGTCTGGTAGCTCATCCTTAAAGGAAAGCAGAAAGAAGCCAACACAAAGCTCAACTGGCCACACTTTTCAATTGTTGAACAAAGGTTTCCTCGTGATTTGGCACTCTGCTATAAAAAGGAGTTGGGAAGATAAGAGGGCAGCATGGACTTTCTTGGAGCTCTCATCTTGTCAGAGTGTTTATTAAAGGTCTTCTTCATTGTCTGAGATGTTTGTAGAGTATTGAATGACAATTAACTCTTGCCCTTTGTATGACTTTTTCAAAAAGCGCAAATCCAGTGAGATGCTACTAAAATCTCATTTGATTGCTACTTCCTGGAATACTCTCATTCTTCTGTTGATTTCTGTGGGCATCCCATTAACCTTCCTTAATAATTATCATTTTAGCTTCTGTTTCTACTTGTAAACATTCTAACATAGGTTTGTTTTCATCTAGAAGGCAGAACAAGACAGCTGGGCTTGTAGTCCACACCTTTCTGAACATGATAGGCCTCCAGCAAGCTGCCACCCTCCCCCACCCAAAACATGTGGACACAGTGATCAGAATCAATAGGTGAATGTTTGTTTCAAAGAAAGGACAAGATGCTGAGGTTACTCAAGTAGGTTGCCTCAGTCACCAGTCTGGTGTGAAATAATGATCTAACTAGGGGGAAGTCAAGGGCTTGTGAATAACATACCTTGGGCCAGCATTTCTTTAAATAGATGGACTTCTGCAGTGCAAACAGGAATTTCCCATCTATAAAGAGTTCAGTGCGTCAGAAAGAGAGCTGTTAGCTTTTTATGACAAAAATATATTCCATAATATGTTTTTGCTGGCCAGGCAAAGGTCGATAAAAATAGTTGTGAAGTTATTTTAGTTACATACATTTTTGATAACAAATGCAGTACCAGAATAATCAAATCCAGCATTGCATACCAGCTGCTTAGGGATTTTTTGTTCTTTATCCAGTAATTTATTACAAGACTAAACAGTACTAAGTCATTGGGGGTTTCCCCCCCACAGGATGGGCAGTCAGGGTTTTTTTACTACTCTTGGTTTATGGCATCTTCCCTCCCCTCATGCTTCTAGTTCCTCCTCACAAATGCATATACAGTATTTTACTGCAGTTCACACCTAAATTTCTTGCTTTCGAAAGCTAAGGAGTTTGCTTGCTCAATTTCGTTTTGTGGATATGCAGTTATAAAAGTAATTTACATTTTTGTCTGCTTATTTCTGAATGTCTTTCTCTTTGAAGTGCTGATTGAATCTCTGTTCTTAATCCCTTTAACCCCTGAAAGAAGATTACCTTAACAGTGAAGTGGCTGGGGAGGGGAGAAGCAAGGGAGAGGCTGATTCTGTTTTTCTAGAATGAATTCAGGTCTTCAATAAGGGCTTTTCTTTGTGACACTCGAGTGTACCAACACAAGTTCTTGCTGCTAACCCAGCCTTAGTGGATGAGCGCGTACAGGTGATAGTAGCTACCAGCCACTTGATCAAATCAGCAATTCCTTGGGCAGAATCCAGCAGTTTTACCGGACTTGGTAAATTGTTTACTATATATTTTGTTATTAACTTTTTTTTTTTTATCTTGAGGACTTATCAGCCTGCCGCAAGTTAGGTAAATGCCAGAAGGAAGGAAAAATATTTGTGGTGGACATTTGTACAGGTGTCTGTGTCTTTCCCTTTTAATCTACTTGATTAACATTAGTATTGTGCTGGACTTTTGAATTATGTGCTTAACTTCAGCCAAAGGCAAGGAATCAGTGCTACTAGAAAAGACATTTTTGTAAAAGTGATCGGATTTTTACTCATTGCTAGCAGAAAACATTGATTCAAGTTCTTTAAAAATAGTCAAGTAGGCCTCAGAGGAAGACAAGAATTCACAATAGGTAGCCACATGGTCAAAAGAAAGTATTTTGGATTACAGTGTCTATTTGCAGTGGTAGGGAAATTAAAAGGATGTGATTCTGGATGTTTGACTTCTGTTGTGAATTAATAGCTGGCCTTTGTACTGTAGATGTTAAGGTGTTTTTTGTAAAGTATTTAGGTACATTACATTCCTATGCACATATTTGAGCCTTGCTCTGTTGACATTTATTCATAGTAAATAAGTTGGCAATAATAGTATGAGAAGTAAAAATAATTGAAAAAGTGTGCTTTGTGATGATTCACTATTCTGTGGAAAACCTCAAATGTGATTTGTAAAAGGGCAGTTACTTGACTTTGTTGCTGCTTGTATCTGCATCAGTAATTGTATTACATTGCGGTATTAGGGACTGAAATGGCAGGGTGAATATACTTAATCTTTTTGAGCATTAAATTTTATAGGGTGTTTCACTGTCTGTGGACCTTGTTCTTTTCAGGAACTCTGAATTGAGGTTCTTGAGGAAATTACTGTATCTTTATTATTGTAACGGTTAGTTATACAGGGGGTATTAGTTTCTCCCAGTATGACTATATTAAGGCAGTATTTGTTTAGTAAAATTTACTTTGTTCCATATTTCTGTGTCTAATAGTTAACAAGGTTAGAAAGAATTGAGAAGGAAAAGAAGAATTAGACACACATTGGGAAATACAGTGTTTCCCTAATTGTTAGTTAGAGTCCATGGAATTGCTGTTGGATTTATCAAAATGTGTGGTTTTCATGCTTTCAGACTCCTGCTGTTTATTTTTTTAATTGATTCATTAGAGAATGTGGAGCAGTTGATTTCCTGTGTCTGTAGAGGTTTTACTTTTGTAGTTAGAGTAGTTTTTTAAACTACCTCCTGTGAATAATGCAGGAATTTTAATGCCAGACTAGTGCTGCCTCTAATAGATGCTGCTGTTTTCTTCCTGATTTCTTTCCCAGCTGGGGTAAGCCAAAAAATGCCTGCTCCCAGTTGTCACCACCTGATAAATGGCAGGTGGTGACTTCTTAAGGCTCAGTCAGTGTTAATTGCTGGCGACAGGTCTCCTCTGATTCCCTTGAGCAGCAGGCAAAAGGTGCCCTCACGGTAAACACCTCTGGCACTGTCTGCCTGTAGTGGGAGCTGGTGGCAGTCCTGGGGCACCAGGGATATAAATTGGCACCTGTCTGGGCACAGTTCAGTGTCTAAACCTCTAAGGATATTGTAATTACTCTTATTTTCTTTGCAATTTTAGCTACTCTAGAGCTTAACCCTATCCTGTGGCTGTGAATATCTGAGGTTTGTTTGTGAGATGTATTTGCGGGGCTGGCAGTGGATGAAAACTTCTCTACGTCTTTAAAGGTGTTAGTTTAATTCCCCAGTTGGTCAAGACTTTATTGCACAGATGCTTAAAAAAGAAAGCAGGAATGCCCCATTTGTGTTCTTTGTATAATTGCTTTGGATTTGCTTCCTATAATTGACTCAGGATTCATCACATCTGTTTCCCCCTCCACCCTGCTATAGAAGACTTCAGTGTCTTTTCCTCATCTGTTGCCTGACTCCCCCTTTTTTAAATTGTTACCAGTCCATCAGGTAACCAGGATGAAGAATAATCCAAATGTGCTGTTTGTATGTGGAGTTTTAAGGGAAAATAATCAGGGCTTCCCTGGTCTGGTAATGGTTTAGATTTTATTCCAGAACATTTTCATCAGAGTTTACACTCTGCATGGGGTTTAACAGTAATAAATTATCATTTGGGTTAACTTTTTGGGAATATTCTGTGTTATCTATCAAAGATACAACATGAAGGTGAACTGTTGTTTTTTTTTTTACCTCTAATTCCCACAGAAGTAACCATGGGGTGCATTAAAAGCAAAGAAGGTAAAGGTCCAGCCATGAAATACAGAACTGAAAATGCTCCAGAACCTGTTATTTCCCATGTCAGTCATTATGGATCAGATTCCAGCCAAGCAACACAGTCACCATCAATAAAGGGATCAGCAGTTAATTTTAATAGTCATTCCATGACTCCTTTTGGAGGGCCTTCAGGAATGACACCCTTTGGAGGAGCATCATCTTCATTTTCAGCTGTGCCAAGTACATATCCTAGTACTTTAACAGGTAAGCGTTACATAAAATGATGCTATTATTATTACTGATTATTATAGCTGCTTGACAGTTACAGTCAAAAAACCACAATGACACCTTGCCACACAGAAATAAATTGCAAGTTTAAAATAAATTGCCTTCTAGAGATGCCTGATTTTCCATATTTTTACTGCTCAGATAGTAATTTAGCCTGTATTCTCTAGTGACTGGGGCATGAAGGTTGGGTGTTTAGGCTTTTATTTTTGTGGAGACATTTAGGATCACAGCACAGAGAAATTTAAGGCTTACTAAAGACAATAATGGGAATAGTTGATAAAATTACTTTAGAAGTTCTAAGCTGTTGAAGGGATGCATATGGGATAATGGCTTTAAACTTGGAGAGATGTACAAAATTAAAACACTTCAGATTCAGGAAATTGGTATTTTAAACTGGTTTCAAGTCTGATTACTTTTAAGTTATGTTAATACAACATTGAATCAATTTATAAACCTAAACAGGTTTTGCATCATATTCTGTGTACTTTACTATGGGAGCAATATGTGTGAAATGAAAGAGTAGAATTTCCATTCTTGATGGTCATATTAAAACCAAAATGGAAAATTGTAAAAGTAGAATTTGCAATGCACAGAGACCTTCTTGGCTGAGGTATAGAAGATAGGGCTTTTTAAAGCAACATGCACATTTGATGATATAAACTCACCTTTATATCAAAATCTTCAAACATACAAAAGTACTGATTTTGTCCACGTAGCTAATTTCATAGTTTTGATGGATATTTTTGAGAGGAAGCTGTGATTTGTTCTTTTTGTTGAGAGATGCAAGAAAGAAAGACTAATTTATTCTAGAAGCTCTGCACAGACACAGAGTAAATAATTTCTTATTAGTCTATTTCTAGTTCTCCCACAAACCTCTAATGTTGGCACAATTATGGTGCTTAAATGTTTGCATTGTTATAGTGGCATTTAAAGTCTTTTAAACACTAGAAATTTGATATCCATGAAAACGTGTTCTGTCCTTGACATTAAGCAATTCAGGAAACAAAGTATGACTTGTCAGGTAATGATCATATCGTTGTCCTTTTCTTGGAAATACATTAAAAACCAAATAATTAAAATGAACATCTAGCCTGTATCATTTATGAGTCAGCTCTGAATCCGCATTCTGGATGAACATATGCAGAAATTAAATAAGGGCAGCATTTCTTTATATTCATTAGCTCTGCTGAGGAAAGTTTATTGTGTTTCATCTCCCCCAAGAACCTTGGCATATTTCTCCTTACTAGATCTGGTTCTTTGGTCATGGAGGAATCTCCAGCAGTGCATGCAGGCACTCCTGGGCATAACCAGACATCAGGGATGTAGCCCCCCACTGGGTACCACAAATCCTTTGCTGCAGAGACCAGAAGGGATGTCCTGTTGCCTGTTCCTGTTCCTGCTGGTTGTTAAGCATGTTATATCTTGAACCAGAGTCAACAAGAGAGATTTCTTGTGAAAAGAGAGTCTAATATCTCATCAGTGTGAAATCAGTTATCAGCAGGCAGGCTGATTTGTGTGAATGCTCCCATTGTTTTGCAATTAGGTAGAATGATACTGCATATGAAATTATTCCTCCTCGTTCTGTAAAACCAGCCCATCCACAAAAAAACAAACATTTTAAATAAATTAATAAATATGTAAATAAAATTTCACTAACAAATGTTTGGTACATTCAGTACTACTTTTCAGATCAATCAAAATTGGATGTTTTTGTAAGTGAATGAGATGACAACCTTCATCTACTGTAAGCTTTTTGTATTTGTGACCAATAAAGCACTGGATCACATTCTGTCGCCCTTTGCTTCACAAGAGAGGAGAATAGATGGGCTTGTCAAACAGGATGTAAGTGTCAGTAGTACTTACCCAGTTGATCAGTGTTGTGCGACAAGAGGATGATATGGTTGTCATCATGGCCTGTAGTGAGGCTGGAAAGAGTTGCATTTTCTTTTATTCCTCTAGAGCAGAAAAGGAGAAGAATTCTGAGTTAGTCACACTGCTCCTGTATTACACATTGTCTGTCTTCAGATACTTAGAATTCATAGAATATTGCTGGAAATCAAAACAGAAAAATGGACTGCTGTTCTTGCCTTCCATGAAGCTGTACAAGTACTAGTGCTCTGTAATCCCCATGCTGAACAAGAAGGTGAAGTCTTCTCTCCAAAACCAGACATAGATTAGAGGATGGGAATACTGACCTAATGAAAGGAAAATCTTTAAGGGAAGTCTTGTGGCTACAGATAGCTTGAGCAGCTAAACTAGATAACCTCGTAGTGGTTCGTAAAGTAAATAGCTGCAAGAGACTTGAAAAATCATCTGACAGTATCTTTGTTTAAATCAGTCTGTGCTGATGCTGTTCTCTTCAAGTACCTTATTATTCTTTGTTATGAAAAAAAAACACTTGTGACTGAGAGTAAAAAGAGATTCTATGGTAGCTGAAGTTTTTTGAGGCTCATGGAGTCTCCCAGTTTCTTTATAAGCAGTTGCAAACTTTTGTGATATTGTGACTTGAGAGTATTGATTATTTTCATCTGCTGAAGAACTCTCTGAGGTTGGTTTATTTCCATAACACTTGCTCTCTGTGTGAATATGGTTGTATCCTCACTATTTTCTTGCTCCACATATCAGTTTGTGTCATCAAAATAATGTAGGCAAAGATTGGTAGAACTGTTTTGATTTTTAACTGAAATTAGGAGCTGCTAACTTCTAAGGAATATTTTAATTCATTTTCAGTTCATAAATCACACTTTAAAAAAAAACCCTTCAATTACTCTAACCTCCTGTGGGGATTTTGTTCTGTTTTTCCTAGCGGAACTGTAAATTCATTCCCAGCTGAGGCCTGCTGAGAGACTGTAATCACAGGAAGACTCCAAATCAAATGAAAATATTTAGGTGATTAGGAGCTCTTACGTCAGAAAGTGTACACTGCAAAAGTATATTGCATGTAGACTGTACCCATTGCATTATGTATTCTTTCTCACTGTACCCATTGCATTATGTATTCTTCCTCTCTGATCGCTGTCATGCTAATTGTAAGATCTAAAATTAGATGCAACATGTTTCTCTTGGTGGACTTTCATGTGTATCCTGGTATGTATATGTGCATATTAGAGATGTAGTATTATACCTTTAATAATACGTTATTGCTTTGATGATCATTAGGCTTCTTAAATGTTCATTAGATTGAGAAATAGCATTTCTAGGGCTTAAAAAGTTTTTCTGAATTGTTTATTTGTGGTTTTCTATTTTAACTTTCTCCTAGTTGTGGTACATAGTTCTTTATTTTTGATAGTAGCTTGTACATCCCAAACGGCCTGTTCGCCGTTCCCTCTTCCTCTTTTAGCCCAGTTTTATACATTAGTTCTTTAAAGTACAAAGGAAGGTTTCTTGCTGGTAAGTGTAGAAGCCTTCCTACCATCCACCTCTCTCACATCTGTCCTATTTGGGGGACGTGTTCAATGGTGTGCCCTATACCAGAAGTGGGATGGGAAAGCAGATTCCTTAGCTTTGGTGGAGTGCAGCTGTTCCTCGTGTGACCTGTCTTGATCCTTGTTCTCTGGACTAATGCACTGGTGGATCATCCTCAGCAAGGGTCTGCTTCACAGGTGGGGAGACTTGGCAGAATCAAAAAAGTCATCAGTGCTAAAGCAGAGGAATGTCTTTGTCCCCAAGAGAATACTTTTATTTCTGGTTCAGTTCCTTGGGTAGGTCTTGATGTATAACCTCAAAATGTTGGGAATGCATCAGTTATTTATAGCTAAGTGCAGCAGGAACTTTTGCTTCTGTGAAAATTAGTGGCTGATGGTTCACTATTGTGGTGGTGTAGGTTCTTCCAGAATTGCATTTCTTAAGAAGCAAGCTTAATAAAGAAGCTATGGGGTTTTTTTACTGATGATGCATCATGCAGGTTTCTGTAGATAAGTGCTGTAATTACTAATATAGTTCCAGTGATGTGTCTAGTGGCCTTTTGTGGTGTGGAAGCATATTTTCAGAATATCTGTTTATAGGCATTGCTCTGTTCTAAGAAATGAGCAGGTTATTGATCTGGTTTCCAAAATGAGATGCAACCCAGAGTGTTTAGTTGCTTCTAAATCAAGACTGGTTATTTCATGGACAAGTCCATAAATCAAGTGTTGCAACATTACTGCTGTATCATATGGGATTTTTTTTCTTTTTCCTAAGGTGGTGTTACTGTATTTGTGGCCTTATATGATTATGAAGCTAGAACTACAGATGACCTTTCATTTAAGAAAGGCGAACGGTTCCAGATAATAAATAACACGTAAGTGTTCTTATTCACAGAGCTCACTGAGTTGTTGGGAATAATTAGATCCTCAATTCTTTTGGGAATTCTTTTGGGTATCCTGTTTCAGTGAGGAGTATATTGATGGTTTTTTTAATACATTCAGTACTCAACAAGCATGGGGTTAAAATACATAATACTGCTATGACAATAATTTTCAGGTTGAGATCAAGGTTTGAGTGCGGATGTGGATCCGTAGCAACTGTGGCAGCCCCAAGCCTCTTCTAGGTTGGGTGAATTCCTTCCTCTCCCTGCCCCAGCAAGGCACAGCTACTCTCTTTGGGGCAGCAAAGGTGGGGACATGTACTGCTCCATCCCAGACTTTGCATCTGGAGTTACTCTCTGATCTGGAAAGTTAGATGAAGACTAGACAACTCAGAAGTTTATTTACACATCTGTGCCATAAAGCATTTTGGTTTTAAAATAAAAAAATAAAAAAAATTAAAATACGAAATTCCACTAAGAGGCATTTGTGTTGCTCACAACATGAGATGTATGTAGGTGCAGCACAAACCATTTTATCTGACTTCATAATTAAAATAACACGTTACTTAAATTTACCTGCCTTTCATATGTGAGCATGTTACAGGTGCTATGGAATTACACGTTGTTTATATGTGGAAGAGGTAATTGATGTTTCATTGCAGGGAAGGAGACTGGTGGGAAGCAAGATCCATTGCTACCGGAAAGACAGGCTACATCCCAAGCAATTATGTAGCTCCTGCAGACTCCATTCAAGCAGAAGAGTAAGACACTGTGTCCTGTCAATCTTACTGTTGTTCCACACTTCGTACCCTGTGGTGATACTGTTTTTTTAATGCATTATATGTAACATTAAAGGGTAAGGTAGGAGAATACGACTAATGAAAGGATAGCAATACTACTTGGATTATGTCAAAGGTGTTATTATTAGTAAGCATGAGGTGGACACTCACAGAGATGTTTTACGCCTCCTTGCTACATGCAGGGCTAAAGGAGAAAGGATGGGAGAATTTAATAATGATAAAAATTGGAAGACACACCTTGTGTATCATGCAAAGCAAAAATGGATGGGTCTTAACTATAGTTCACACACTATCAACTCTGGGTTTTTATCCTTATTTTTGCTTGCCAGACCCTGACTCAAGATCAACTCTATACTTGGTATGACCTAACCTTATATTCTAAAAAAGCATTTGTGTGCACAATTGTTGCTAATCTGTAATAACTTTATGGTGACAGAATTGTTTGATATTCTAAGGACTGCTATGAATTTGGAAAATTATACTGCTTTGTGTACCAGTACTTCCTACATTTATTTACTAAGATCCTGGAGTGCTTAGACAATCACATAAACTGACTGTGGGACCTGTAGGTTGGAGTACAGTTGTAGGTTATGCTTGTTCCAAGGGATTGTATTTGTTGTACTAGAAATATAAAGTTGCACAGCTCTTGCTTCAATATACAGGCATGATACTGCCAATAAGCAGTTCCCTGATATGTGATCTGTGCACTTCTCTGTTTGCTACTGCATGTCTAGGAAAAGTGCCTGATTTTCAAGATATTTCCTGAATCTCAAGCTGAGACTTCAGCATGTTGCTGCTGCTGCTCTCACTTGGCTCTTTGCTATTAGAAAATGATTGCATGAAAGATAGTCTGTTATTTTACACCCTTGAGTTTCATCTGGTTTTAAATTATTAACTTTTGTTCAATTTTTGGAAAAAGAAGTCCAAGTTTTTGGTTTTTTTTAAACTATGCAATAAAAGCTTATGTCGTTACACCTGCAGTGGTGGTAAAATGGAAATGATAGCCCTTTACAAAGAAAGTATGGCTCCTAAATGCTGGCAGAACAGAGTGGTGGGATTTGTCATAGGTTTATGTGATGACCAGAGGTGAAACTGAAGGGTGATGTATGAGGAAGCTTTTTAAAACTGTTTTAAAAAACGGGTGCTAATTTTATAAAATATCCCCACAGCACTTGAAATACAGTTTATTTTCTTTAGAGTTTGTTAGCCCTGTGCTTTGATAGTGTTTTGTAGATTTTGTGTTGTGACTGCAGTTAGAGTTAGAAGTGCAAATGCAGTACAAGTTGCCCCAAGTTGCTAAGATTGTCTGTGGCCTTTTCTAAGCCTGGAGGCATTTATAGCAGAACTTGCTTGGAACAGGATCCATATAATTTGTGTGTTTTTTTAATGACACCATAATATAAATGTTTAATTGTCTCTCAACGATGAAAGCAATTCAACCCTACTATTATTTTATAGGTAGTGAAATAAAACAGCACTTTACAATATAGTTTCTAAATTGTTGTAGTAGTCCAGGGAAGAAGCATTTTCATGTGAAATTATGAACTAAGATTGAAGTTTGCTTCTGTAAGATTATAGGTTACATGCAAATTGTCTCCAGTGTGTATATTGTCATATCTGTTTCTGAATTTGCACGTCCTTCAACAATCAAACTGCAAATACAACAAAATGTAAGAATAAGTTTCAAATTCCTGTGTGATTGCACAGGCCATTCTGTTCATGGCCCGTGAAGTGAACCCTCTTTATCTACTTTTCCCCCCAGAAAATGTTTCACCCACAAAGCCATTGTTTTGCAGTTTCCAATACTACTTTCCCATCACTTATGAGGCCAAATTAGCTTGACGATAAGGTAGTGACAGACAAAAATGTTTGAAATATACACTTTACATTACTTCATAACTTCTGAGACACCTAATAAAAATAAAATGTAGTTAGAAATAAGTGTTATTCCGAAGTCTGGGGATTCATATGAATCCCCAGATTCATATGACCTTAAGGATTCATATGACCTTAAAATTATCACTGACTCAGGACAGTGCTGTGTGCAGGCTGTTCATCAGGATGAGCACGCTGTGGGAGTGTAGAAGAAAAAACTCCTTTTGTGTAAGAACTGAAGGCAACAAAAAAAGCAAGTCTTTAAAACATCTGTGTTCTTTTTGGTATCAGAATGATCCAGCAATTTGGAATGTTATTCATAAAGAAGGAAATTTCACCAACCATAGGGCTGTTCAGTAGAAATGATGAGTAGAAAAAAGTGCTCCCTCTACTGAGGTAGAGAAAGATGGGAGGCAAATTGAAACAGCAGAGTTTACAGCTAAATATAAGAATCCTTTCTGCCTGTGGACAGCCAGGAAGGGTTAGAGATGGTGGTCTGTCCTTCAGGGTTTTCAAGCCTGAAGTGGACAACATCCTGAGCAACTAGGTCTGATGTCACTGATGACCCTGCCTGCAGCAGGAGGCTGGACCAGAGAATTCCAAGAGTCGCTTCCAGCCTGAATGAACCTGTCATCCAATGATATTTATGCANTCTTTTTCTTCTTCTGTGCCCTCTCCCCCGGAGGTTTCCAAGGAAACCTCCACGGCAGCTACACACACTCACTTTGCATTAAATACTGTTTTCTAACATAAAGCCAGAACGTCTTTAAAAAGGGAGTTTCAGCTGCTGCAGTGTTGACTGTGCTACCAAAGTGTGTCGTCTGATTCATCTTGGCCTGTAAACTTAGCCTGAGAAGGGTGTTCTTTCAATGTTAAGAGCAGTTGATGTCCATTGTTAAACCAGCAGAAAACTATAGTATTTTCAGTTACAGGCCTCTTTACATGTATTTTGTAAATAATAGAAATGAGAGTCATATAGAAATAAGTCATCTTAATCTTTTGATTATATGGATGTCATGGCTTTGGTCGATCTGTATCTTCTTTGGGATACTTGTAGCCCAGAAGACTGTTTTGGAATATTAGTGGTCCAGTCAGTGCTTGAGATTTCTAAATCTTTTGCTTGTGTGAGTACCAAGGCATAGGAAGGTTTTATTTACATATTTCCTTTTAAATTTGCTAGGTGGTATTTTGGTAAAATGGGCAGGAAGGATGCAGAAAGGCTACTTTTAAATCCTGGGAACCAGCGTGGTATTTTCTTAGTAAGAGAGAGTGAAACCACTAAAGGTATGTACATGTCTCTGTATCTCTTCTCTCTCCCATTCCCTGCTCTCCCTAACACGGAGGTGGGCATAATGAACATTTTTATGCCTATCCCGTGATATACATGAATGTGCACACCATGTATGTTTACAGTGACATTTGGGGAGATATGTTAAATACTTTTTTATATTTTGGTGAAGAACCAGATGTGATTTGTTTCCTAGGTGCTTATTCCCTTTCTATTCGTGACTGGGATGAGGTCAGAGGTGATAATGTAAAACACTACAAAATCAGGAAACTTGACAATGGTGGATACTATATCACAACCAGAGCACAATTTGAATCTCTACAGAAGTTGGTGAAACACTACAGAGGTAAGCCCAGGTTCCAGTGTCCCAATGTTACCCTGTGAGAAAGAAGGGCTATGTATGTAGCTTATTCTTAAAATTCACAACTATAAAATTTCTTTCTGATTTCAACAAAAAATAAATGGACTAGTTCTTTTTTATCAACATTAAGATGTTACTTTTGTTACAGTCTTACTCCTGCTTAACTGTGAAGCTATTTTTTCTGTTTTCCAGAACATGCTGATGGGCTGTGTCATAAGCTAACAACTGTGTGTCCCACTGTGAAACCACAAACACAGGGACTAGCAAAAGATGCCTGGGAAATTCCTAGAGAATCTTTGAGGCTGGAAGTTAAGTTGGGCCAAGGATGTTTTGGTGAAGTATGGATGGGTAAGAGCTTAATGTGACACATTTCAGTTGTTCCTCTGAATGCTTTAATAGTATTTTAATTAAATCAGTATAGGGATCTGAAAAGATAATATCATAAAGAAATGAAGGGAGAAAATACCAGTTTTGATCATGCGTGTAATGGTAAAATTAATATTCAATATAGTTCTAATTTATGATTATTCTATTAGCTAAGAAAACAGAAGCAAAAAAAAGTTTCAGCAGAAAATCTCTTTACTATTAGAGTGGGGAATAAAAGCCTGATCTCTTTCTCTAGGAACATGGAATGGAACCACGAAAGTAGCAATCAAGACACTAAAACCTGGTACAATGATGCCAGAGGCTTTCCTGCAGGAGGCTCAGATCATGAAGAAGCTACGACATGACAAGCTCGTTCCGCTGTACGCAGTCGTTTCTGAAGAACCAATCTACATCGTCACTGAATTCATGACAAAAGGTGCGCGACAGAATAGTCAGAAATACTACATTTGAAAGGTTATTTAATACCTCAGCAATAAATCAAATGTTTAATTAATGTTAGGTATAAGCTAGCTGGAGTATAAGTGTTAATTTTGATTAAATTAAAATGAGCAATACTTGACCTACTTGGAGCAGTTCTGATTTAGATCATGGGCAGAGACATGATTTTTTTGCACATCTGTGTCACCCTTGCTGATCTTCCAAGTACGAGATTGGGGGTTGTTTTCTCCGCATTTTTAGTGTGTAATGTCCATCACATTTAAATGGAACAGTGTAGCTGGGAATATCATCATGAGATTATGCCTGCCTGTAGAGTTGTCATGCTGACAACAAAACATGTTGGACTTTGGGTTTTTTAGTGTTTCTTTCCCAGCGGTGTAATAGTAAATCTTAAAAAGGTTGAGTGTTTTTTTCCCAGACTCCCTCCTTTATCCCCTTGTTTTCAGTCTTTGATCCTTCCTTTGCTCTGTATCATTTCCCCCTCCCCCTGCTGCTGCAATAGAGATTTAGAGATTTAGGCAGAATGTAGAAATAAACATCATAAGCATATTAGTGTTAAAAAGCAGCAGATTTTCAAGTCAATTATTCCATTTTTTAAAAAAAAAGACTTCTGTTCAACTCATAGAGAGATTTTGCCATCCTCATAAGATACAAAAGCAAGAGAGTGGCTAGTTGTGTTCAGTGCTGCACCACAAATGTATGGGTTTGCTTTTTTCCTGTTTGAATGGGGTTTTTAAAGGATTGTATAATTTTAAAAAGGTAAAAAGGAACAGAAAATGTAAAAAGCTCCTTCTGCATTGTTATTGTTCCTAAATAACACTAGGCAGTCTCTTAGATCTAAACTTGCCATGCAAAATCAGTTTTCATTGTTCATAAATCAGGTTTCAGCAAAGCAGTAAGGAAAAAAAATATTTATAACTGCCTAAAGAAAAGTGAAGTTTACTCCCAGAACTGGTTACCTTGCAAAAGCAGAAGTAAAGAATTGTAATTTGTCTAAATTACGGATTTAAAATACCATTGGAAGCCTCTTTTTATTGCTTTCCATTTACAAACTTCTCACATTTTACAAAAAACCCAAAAGAACTTCTTTGTTCTAATCTGGTAGAACAATTTATTTTTATTTATATTTCCCCTTTTACAAGGAAAAGAAGCAGGTACAAACTGCAGGGTATCCAACTTTTTTTGCAGTGTGGACAGGTTACTAGAGATCAGTGTGAAATCTTTGGTCCTCTTCAGTCCTTTGATCTCATGAACCAAAGCCAGAAAAAGTCTGTGCAAACACACACAGCAAACAGCAGCAGCAATGTGGGTCTGGCCTGCCACAGTTTCACTTTCACTGTGCAGAAATAACAGCAAGTCACTGAAGTTGTGTTGGAGAAATCTAAATCAGAGCCTTACTGCACATGTAAAGGTTGCTGTCTTAACAGAAGCACAGGTCCTTGGAACTGATTTCAGATACTGCTCATGTGATGTTCTGGGTACGATTGCGTTATATAAATGGGAGAAAATAAGGTATTGTACAGAATGGAGGATAGTTTTGTTTTCCCCTGTAAGAAAGAAAAAGCAACAATTTCAGAATAATTTTTTTAATATATGATTTGGGCTGGCCTAAAAATGTGAGTAAGGGATAGAGGTTTTTTTGTTCTGTAATTATCTCACAATGGAAGAAAGTCCAGCTAGAAGGAGCACTGATACTAGCAACATCGGAAAAATTCTAATGTATTACCAAAAACAGCAGTCTGTTTTATTAGTGTTTAGTTATCTGCATTATTGAAGGGGATTCCAAACCACTTGAATAGAATTGCACTAGCTAGTTACCAGTGTAGAGGTAACTATGGGCATGGTCATTGGGTCACATATTCTGGTAAATGATGGGTTTTGAAATACAGATTTCATGAGATAAATGTGTCAATTGTAATATCTTGGAAAACAATCTCATTTGTGTTTTCAGGTCAAGTTAATGTTTTGTTTTTTTCCTTTTTTTTTTTTCCCAAAATGTGTCCTGTTTTACAGGCAGCTTGTTAGACTTCCTTAAAGAAGGGGAAGGGAAATACTTAAAACTCCCACAGCTGGTCGACATGGCTGCTCAGGTACCAAAACAACTGTATTTTGTGCTTAGAGAAGAGGTATCAGATAGCAACTAAACATAAATATCGAATGCTCTGGCTATTGTGTGCTGCTCTGTTTTACACTTTGTTGTGGGCTTGTAATTTGTCAGAAAGGAAACAGTGTGATTTACAATTAGCAGATACTGTGTAGCCAGACACACTAATCAGTGCCAAGCTCTTGATTGCTACGCTACACTTCCTATACTTATACAATGGGAATGGAGCTAAAATAAAGGGATGCAGCTTAATGCTTGGGAGAAATGTACGTAGTCATGAAAAATAACCTTTCATAACACTTTTCTTTTTGAGATTGCGGATGGCATGGCTTACATTGAAAGAATGAACTACATCCACAGGGACCTCCGGGCAGCTAACATTCTTGTAGGAGACAATCTTGTATGTAAAATAGCAGATTTTGGTTTAGCAAGGTTAATAGAGGACAATGAATACACTGCAAGACAAGGTAAGGCAAATTAATTTATTTAATTAATAAGACATTCAGTTGCTCTGGAACCATTACATTTAGCAGAACATGCTTGTGTATTCTGTGTTTATGAATAAAAATCATGCATGTAAGTGCGCTTTCACAGCTTGCCTCATCTAAGTGCAATCCTAGTAAACTTCTTTTGTTTAAAGTTATGTGGCAGTTTGTTTGTTTTCAAAAAGCATTTTTAATTCTTTTTTGGGGGTAAAACATGCTGCAGTTTGAAGAGAGATGAGATTCTGGAGAAGTTGCTCATCAGGCTTACTTTTTGAAGCATATTTAATTAGGACTCTCAGATGTCTTTAGTGCTTCCAGATATTGTAGCCAGTAGTTGCTGCCCTAGTTTGAGAAATATTAAAATACTTTTAACACCTTGAATATTATCAAGAAAGCAAAGTATAAAATGTTTTTAGTGCATTATTCTTTTCAAAATATTTTGAAGTGTAAGCAAATTGTGGATTAACAAGGGAAAATTGAGAACCTGTCTTTCCAATGTTTGTAGGAGCTAAATTTCCAATTAAATGGACCGCTCCTGAAGCAGCATTGTATGGTCGGTTTACAATCAAGTCGGATGTGTGGTCATTTGGAATTTTACTGACAGAGCTGGTAACTAAGGGGAGAGTGCCATATCCAGGTAACAGCAAGATTTAATCGATTTTTCTTTTCTTTGTTGTATTCTGTGCCTCTGAAGTTACGTTTTGTACTTTCTGCCTTCATTCAGAGCCCACAGTTGACAAGCAGAGACAAAAACTTAGTCACACCTCACTGGTTCCTTTGTTCACAAAGATACTTTGTTTTGTTTTCAGATCAAATATTGCATATTTCAAAGTGTTTTAAGATAATAGCACTTCCAAGTGACTGACAGTTTATTTCAGATTAATGGGTATCCTTATGTTTCATATCTGTCTGTTTCTGATATTTCTACTTTTCACATTTTCCCAGGCTACAGAGGGCATCAGTACACTGAACCTGCTAAACCAGTTTTTGAAACCAAACGTATTTCAACAGATATTTTGCTGGATCTGTAATTTGTAAGGCAGTTCTGTTAGGGATATATAAAGTCTTTTTCTTGGCCTGATTTCAAATTAAGTGGTCTTTGAGTAGAATCTAAGGCAGGGAGAAGCTATTTGCGCTTAAATCTCCTTTCTGAAAGGACAGGTCCAAGGCAGTGGGAAAGGGAGACAGCATACACATGGAAAAAGGACCACGTATTGAGGAATTACCAATGTGCTGAAATAATTTTCAGAAAATGCAAAATGTAAAAAATTCATTCACTATAAAGCGTGTTCATTAAAGGTTCTGTTTTGATAGAGCCACATGCATTGCAGAGATTCTTGAAAAACTTGGGGAAACTGTTCTTTGCATAATGTCATTCAGAGCTGATATGCTTTCCTTCTAGGAATGGTGAATCGAGAAGTTCTGGAGCAAGTGGAACGTGGATATAGGATGCCTTGTCCACAAGGCTGCCCAGAGTCTCTCCATGAGTTAATGAAACTGTGTTGGAAGAAGGACCCTGATGAGAGACCAACATTTGAGTATATACAGTCTTTCTTGGAGGACTACTTTACTGCTACAGAACCACAGTACCAGCCTGGAGACAATTTATAAGCCAACAGTCTATATAACATGCACAAATCTGCCAAATGTAAAAGACTTGCAAAGAATTCCTGAAGTCTCTAAGGAATCACAGGAAAGAAAACCTTCGCTACTTTGCATGCTCTTAATGGCAAACTGGAATTTCATAATGCAGTTGCACAAAACCACTTTTAAAGTGTTATACTCTGATTTACCAATGACATGTTTTTATTTTTTCCTCTTTCCCAACTTATTTTCAGGGTCCAAAGGAAGCTTACTGAAAATATGGGGCAGAAAAAAACAAGTGTTGGTGTGAACAATAGCAGAAAAACCAATGTTTCAAATCCTTTATTCTCCCAGTATTTGCTAATCATTCTACTAATGAGGGAATTGTCTGGAATTAGTGACCTTGGGATAAGGCATTTTTAAAGCAAAGAACTTTGTGGGACCAAGCAATGCTATTCCAGTTCAGTAAAACTCCCAGTGTTTAAAACTACGTGTGTGTGCCCCCACCCCCGCAAAACAAAAGATGGTACAACTGTATTTGTTTTATAGTCTTGATCTTTAAGCTTCCACTTTCATGGACTTAATTAGGATAGGCAGGTAAAAAGAGAAATTGGAACAGTGAATGAGAAACTTGATCTAAATGGTAGACCTCAATAGTGAGATTAGAGAGCATAATGCACTGTGTTAATACTTGTATTAATATAACTGGAAAGTAGCATGAGAGATTTTTCCTTTTTTCTTTCTGCATAGCTAATTAAGAATAATGAAGGTAACTAGAAAATGAGGTAATGTTCTTTTAAATTGTGTTGATAAAGTATGATGATATTTGAACTTGAAGCTATGTAATACAATCACGGGGAGAAAGCCTTTAATCTTTTAAGCTCCAGTGCAACAGCGAGCTTTTGTATGGAAGACTACCTGAACAAAGTTCACCAGGAAAGCAAGACTGAAGCTGGTAAATGGCCACTTTTTAGCCCTTTTTCAGAGACAGGTTTGGTACTGTTGTATGTGGCTTGTAAGTGTTAATGAGGGTGGGTGCCACAAGTGCTATCTGTCACTAGTTCAGGGATTTGATTGCACTTTTGCTTTTCTTGACTATTAAGACACACACGCAATTGCTCTTCCCACTTCTGCCCTTCCTACAGAATTATTTAACTAAAAATAAACGAAAGAAAATGTGAAAGTTTAAAAACTAAAGGGATAAAATATATTTAATATTGTCCAGGTAATTAAATTTGCTGGCATTTGGCCCAGCTGACACTACATCTAGATTTATTTTCCTTACAGGCATATCAAGCAATAATGTCATGTCTTTTACTCAACAATTTGCATGAGGTTCTTGAATTTCTGATCAAGCTTATGTACTTTAATTTTGAAACACTCTTACTTAGTTACCAGCTTGGAATTCATATTATCATGGTAAAGCTATACAACAAATGAATTCAGAAAAAGCTGGTAATATAGTTCTGGTACTAAAGATTCATGGGTTTACACTACATTGAATCCTACCAAACAGATCTGTGTAGGAACAGTGCCATCATTTTTCATTTTCCCTCATCATTGCTCATCAACTATACATCTGTGGTTACCAAATTTTAAAAGGGCTTTCTGTAAGAAAAACAAAAACAAAACAAAAAAAACCACACACACAAAATACTCAAAAAACCCAAAAAGATGATGGAATTTTTCTAAATATTTTAAAATTAATAACACAATCATATGAGTTTATGTATTAATACAGTCATAACAAAAAATGCCGAAAATGACACTGGCATTGTATGGATTTTTAATTACTGAATGGAACAGTTCATTGTAATAACACTTGTATAGTAAAGGAATAAAACACTAACTTAATCAACGTGTTCATTGTAAATGGTTGTGTATTATAAAACTTCTCCAAAAGAGTTTGTATGTTTATGAAAATTTATTTGTTTCACCTGAAGACCTTGATGTGGTTCTTACCCTAACAGAGTTTAAAATTCACATTCACACTTTTTATATAAATAGTAATAAGTTTAATTATGTAACTAAGTATTTTTATAAAGTATGACATTGTTGAACTGTTTTGCAGAATTGGTTCAAAATAAATTTCACCTTGATTGCATCTGCTTATTTGAGGTGGGAGAGGGGAGAAGGTGGGAGGGGGACAAAAGCAGAGTAGCCTTCACATTGAGGGGAGAAAGACAAGAATAAAACATTCATGACGTTTTTTTTATCCTCTGTAAATTGTACTTCCATACAGGATTGTGAGATCATTGTGCATTATTGCTGTTAAAACAGAGACATTTTCTAGACCGGTTCACAGGTCCTTGGCAGGAGTGGGTTAGAACAATTCTGCCTGGGCTTCAAACAAACCCCCGTGAGGGACAGACAGCTGGGCTTGGGATTCTTAGGAGAGCAAGTCCAACTTAAACTCTCAGCTGGCAGTCACTGCCACACTAATGCAAGCACATATCCTCCCTCTTGCTTTGTCTGGGATTAGCAGCCACTGTTCACTTCTGTCTAATTTTTCAGGGAATTTTATACATTTGTTCTTGTGATAGCCAGTGTTTTATCTCAACCTCATTGAACGTTACCTGTCTCAATGACCAGTACAACTCAAAGTGCAGATCCTGGCATGTATATACAGTGCCACTGTAGATCAAAGAGCTAGTACTGTTTGAGTTCCAATAATTACTAACACAGCACTAAAACCATTCTTCTTACAGAACCTGCAAACTGCAAAGTTTACTGTATTTTTAGTATTTCCTGTAATGTAATTAATGTTATACTATTTTTAATGAGAACAATCATGTAATTTCTGGTAATCTGTACTCCTCCCTGTTGTCCACCCAAACTTTGTGATTCCCATTCTGCATGCTAGGCCTGCAGACTGTTTCTGTCATGCATTGTTTCAAGCTGTAGTATTTTAAGAATATTTTCATAGTATTTTTGAGTAAACTTCCAAACATAAACATGTGTACGATCTTACTATTTAGATAAAGTACATTCCTACTTTAGCATAAAGCATTATGAAAAGAACCTTACATGTTCTTATCCTTGCAACCACTGTACTGTCATTTCACCAAGCTTGTAAGTAGCCCTTACAACTGAAAAGTAGCCTTGGAAAGGTTTGGAGGGGTTTTTACTGGCTTTGGTGGGTTATTTTGGTTGGTTGGGAGATTTTTTTCGTTTAAAGAAAAACTTCTGGAGTTTGCTGATAGGCAGAAACAAGGCAGAATGCTGTCTTACCCACAGTCATCTACAATACTGTTTATTCTAAAACACATTATCTACAGCTGGAATGAGTATAAATGAGTATAAAAGAAGTAAACTTAATGAGCCCCCATTTTTGTTATTTATTTTCATCTGTTCAATAAACTTTTCAGTTTTTAAGTTTTCCTTGGAGATGCTGTAGATGTTTGTATTTGTGCCAACATTCCCACAACACACAACTTCACTTGGAGCTACACAGTCATATTGGGTTTAAACACAGGAGCACCCAACATAAGCTAAGCAGGAGACTCAAATTCTCTCACCTGGCTTAAGGAATTTAGGGCTAGATCGGAACAACTAATCTGGGCACCAGCAGCAGGGCTGGGTGGATAACTGCTTGAAGTCCAGAACTGTGACTTACCCAGTAACTATTGTCTTGTGCAGTAGGTACTTGGGCTCTGTGCAAATGTCTGAAAGTGCAGGTGCCTTCATAGCCACACATCTTGCTTCCAGGAACAAAACTGCCTTTGACCTTCCAGGCACTGCAGGAGAGTGGCTGTCAGTGTGGGGCTGGGAGCATCCCCCCAAATACACATCTCTGACACCTTTCCGAGACAGGGTGGGAAGCCTCAGAAGACAGAAATGACGTGGTTGTATCTATTTTTGATGTACCAGCCTTGAGTGTAAAACCTGGGTTCTGATCAAGAATCCTGGCTAGCTGGGTGTCAGCTGTGAGAGACTGTTAGGAGGTTGTTGAGAGTTGGAAGCTGAACCCACTGCAGAGCTTCACCCTCAGCTGCAGACTTTAACATTTCCTCAAGGACCAGATTATTTTCTCAGCACTTCTTCCTAGTAACACAGAGAGAGTGTTAGCTGCAGAAACAGCAACAGCTTTCCTGCTTTTTTCTCCCTTAGCATAGGGGAGGAAAAGGGGGAGAGTGAGACAGAAGGATGGAGGCAAGCAGCTGAGGTACCACAGTTCATCACTGGGCAGCGGGAAGCAGGCTGAGGGGTGTGGCATGGCAGATACATGTTCTCTCTGTCATATTTTGAAAAGAAGGTAGAAATGCAGGGGAACTGAAGAGCATCTGTTCCCCTGTGCACAGCGGAAATGGACCAAGGCTAATGTCAAGTGCTGCTTCTGTTCTCTATGGTGGTTCTGGGCAGCTCACCCTGAATGGTTTCTAGCAGAGCTGCTTCATATTAGCTGGGGATTCCCAAGCATTGTTTTGCTCCCAGAAATTTCTAGGAATGAACCTTGATCAGTTCTTAGGTAATTAAAAAAAAAAAAAAAAAAGATACTGAGAGCCTGACCAGAGAGTTACTGGCCCCTGGATCCCAAATAGACAGCATATCAGACTCTGGGAGGTCGCTTAGCATTTCTTTCCTAGTGAATGTGTGTGGATGTAGGATTTTGTGTGAGGTTTCCCTCCTCTCCATGTATGGATATGGTGTGCCTAGGAACTTCACAGAGTCCAAACATTGCCCATGAGACACATGTTCTTCTCTTTGAGCTTATTTTCCTTGTTAGTTCAGCGTGCAAATGTGCTTTTTGTGGGTAGCACATTGATTGTATTTTTAAACATTCTCTTTAAAGGCATAGTTTTTGTCAAATTGTAACAACCACTGTTGTTGGAGGATCAAAGTATTTATTGCACTGTGTATTTTCACAGAACACTGTCCATCTTCTCTTAGTAGGCAAGGAGAAATGTGTTGGCCATCGTTTTGGTTTTGTTTTGTTCTTAAAGAAGACAGGACAGATACCTAGTTAAACTCAGCAGGGTCTGAGAAACAGACTGGAAGTCTGAAAGGGAAACCTGAATAGAAGCAGTCTTGATGAATTAGTCATGTACCAACTGGAAAGCTGACTGCTGTGAAAGCATTCCTTTCTTTAATCAAAAAGCTACTGCCAGTAGGAGCACTTCCTTTGTGCCCTGCTGCTAGGTTATTGAGTCTCTAGCTGAGGCTGCTGATAAGTACATAGCGGGAAATGGATAGATCTGTGCATTTTACCTTTGCCCCTGAAAATCCATCCCAGGTGTGCTAACGATTCACCTTCTTTTCCTGCACCTCCACAGGTGCCAGCTGCTGGATTCACCATTCATTCAATACTCCTCCCCCCCCCAACATTTATTCAGATTTGGGGCAGCCTTCCAGGGGCTAAATGGCTGTTGATCCTTCTCTTGGTTTCAGTGTTTGGCAGTGCCAGGGGTGTATTTGCTGCAGTAAGGAAGGGTAAGGAAGCATTTCTGCTCCTTTAAAAACAAAATATGATAAATCTCAGTTCAGTATGACTCCTATGATAAAAGCACCACACATGAAGAGAACATCTGATCATTTGCTTCATCATGAGAACAATGAGGACTTCTCCCTGCTTCTCCAGCAAGTGTTGAAAGTGCCACTCATGGAGAAGCTTGTGGTGTGCTGTGGAACAGGGAATAACCATGCTAGATTCCAGCCCCTGTTCAGTCCCGTCAAGGAGGCCAAGTCAGTGATTCTGTCCTTCTGGAGAGTTCCCAGGAGGAGGCAGGTATGTTGGTTCACATTCCTGAGAGTGAAAGCTGGTGACTAGATGGCTGAGGTTCCTTACATGCCTCTACCCACCTTCCTCTCCTCTCAGTTCTAGCTGGGGTATTTACAACTGATCAGCTTTTATTTCTCCCTTGTGTGGCTGTGTAGTAATAGCACAAACACATATGAGAATTCACAGGGTGGTTTTGTCTCTTTTTTAAGTGGAGGGTGCCTAGCAAATTAAGCAACTTTGTAAGAGCAAGGTCAGATCTGTACCCCTTTCACTGGAAGTTTGTTCTATATTACCCTCCTCACTTCTGGAATGACCCCGTCTTTCAAAGTGGCTTATGGCTACCACAAATGTATATTATTTCTATTGTGCTAAAAGACTAGAAGTACAATAGAAACAATTCCCACGTTTACATTTTTGTCTAGTGTTACTTGTTAAAGTGACTGCATCAAAATCTGTCCATTTAATTTTCTTGACATCTTTATCAAAGAACTGCCATTTGCAAGGAGAGATTTTTCTTTTCCACATGGAACTGAAGTTTAATCAATTGCTTCAGTGAGTTAAGGGTTATAATGATCAGATTAAGAAGTCAGCTAAATATGAGCTGTGGCGCCACTGTCATCAGAATGGCCCCAGCCTTTTCAGACTGCTCCTAAGTGTTCTGAAGAGCAAGTGTGTATGTACTTAGCAATAGATATGCCCCTGAATTCAATTGATCAGTAAGGTAGGAAGGAATGACCCTTTCTGCAACCTGGGGATGACAAAGAGCTTTCAGGAGGATAGTGGGATACACATCCACTATGACAGGCCAGCCTATCTTGTGGAAATGCTCTTGATCTATTGACAAAATAGCCTGGGCTTCATTTGTTCTTTGTTCCAAAACAGACACTTATGCCAGGCAATAAACAGAAATCTACTGATAGGCAGCGTCTCTCCCAGGGGTTTCCAAGACATTTACCATCTTGCCCAACAACCCTGATTACTTAATACATAGCATTTCTCACATACTCTCAAACAAATGAGATCAGTGACATTATCTCTGTCACTATCCCTTATCAAGGCGAGAAGAGGTGTTTTGACTTCTTCAGGGTCAAGTTGAAGACCATGATCAAGCAGCAGCCAGAATCTAGCATTCGGTCAATTGAACATTTCCTTTCAGATGGGCAACTTTCAGCATCACCTACCAAACTTGATCCCTGGTCTTGAGCTTGGAGAAGAAAAGCTGCAGTAATATCCCATTATTCCTCACAATGGACACCTGAGCTACTAAAAAAAAAGATAAAAACTTGTGTAAAACCTGTGGGCCCTGCACACAATTTGGCTGCCACAAAGCCAGTGTACCTGCCTTATGTCATGCAGACAGCATGGAGCATGGATCTCTAGCCTGAGGCTTGCCCAGTGGGCCCTGGGGTGCAGCTAGCCACCTTTCAGAAAGCCCACATGCGGGGCTGGACCTTGGCCTCTGAGAACAGCAGTGACTGTCAGTGGGATCTGCCTTCCCAGGTCACTGAGCTGCCACATCTCAGACACATGGCCAGGGGCAGGAGGTTTTTGTTGGGCAGTTTGGACAGGACAGCTTCGGTGACTGTTCCATAAGCTCTGCCCAGTGGGTACATTCATGAGTTACCCTACAGTTCCCATTGCTCCCTTCTTCTACCCTGGTGTACCTTCCAGACATCACTGGCTTGCAGCAGTGCCCTTTCAGCCCTAGACCATAGAATGAGCACTTCCTTCTTTGCCATTCCAGTCTGTTTCACTGACACTGAATATGTCAAAATCCTCTAAGCACTCAGCTAAACACCCACAAAGCCTCTGACTTGATGATACCATGCCTTTTCCTCCTTCAATCTACCTTTGTAATTGTTTCTCGTAGAAACATCTTGTTTGTGGTTGTTTTTTTAATCACTAAGCAATCTGGCAAGTACGTACTCAGTTATTTTAAGCTTCCTTAGGAATAAACCATTATCTTTAGTCAGCCTAAGACTGGAGTCTGTGCATCACCTGGTTTGCTATAAGATGCTGAAAACCCTCCCCATCGTCATAGGTAGTACAGCCTGCCTAGATACATAAATGACCTCAGGCACTGTAGTACATGATTCATCACATCCAAGAAAAGTGAGATGGGATGTTAGACCCACAATGCAGGTGGGAACAGCAGAGGAACTGAGACAGAGGCAAGGAAAATGTCTTAGCCAAAATCACTCAAAGGAGTTCTTACAAAACTGGGTTTTAGACACCAGTTACTCATACCTCAAGCAAATACCCTGAGCAGGGGAGAACTTATAGAACTGGAATCACTGTCTCTTAACTCTCAAGACTGATTCCATGCTGCTGAAGGAAATGATGGTTGGCACAAGGCTTATGCTGTGTCTGTCCTTTCTCTGACACTGCAGTTTGCTGAAGAAGATTGGCATGTGGTTTACCCTGGCAAAAATCTTTGCTTGGAATAAATGTTGACATTGAGTAGTGGTATGTGGGGCTGGAAAAAACCAATTCAGCTGAAGCCCTGAGTCTTGGGGACTTGGAACAGCTGGAGCACAAGTGCCATTATCTCACTGCCAGAAACAGAATGCCTTATGAGGAAATGAGAACTTGAACGTGACTGCAAGTACCAAAACAGCTCAGGGAGATGCAGCAGATGCTGGAAAGGGATGGTATGTAAAGGCTGTCTAATTTGGAGAAATGCTGTTTTCCTCAGAGGATAATGGGATCTGCTGGCTTCTGTCCCCTTAACAGTGTTTTGGACTGCCAGTCTAGGGTAGCTGTTTTTTTCCTCTGTGGAGTGGGAAGTGATACAGAATAACTTTAATCTTGAAACTTCTCTGTGATTATTATTTTTTTTGAGGAAGGGGTAAGCATCTGGAAACAGGAAGTATAAGATGAAACATGGCCACTCAACTGAAATGACAGTGGCCACCCAAGTCTGGGTGCAAGTGAATGGTTCTATGCTGGTACTTCAAATTCACAGACTGTGTGAAAAGATTGATTCTCAAAGTATCAGCTGAGGAAAGGACCCACAGCCTTCTGTTATGGGCATTGGGATGTAATGAGGCAGTAAATTTGGCTATGCTTGGCAGTCTTACATGCTGTGAAGGCTTTCTTCATTCACGCGGTCAGTAGAGACATGGGAGGAATTGTCAACAACTTTGGATGCTTCTCCAGTGGACAGCTTACCAGTAACAGCCAACTCTGCTGGGTAAGACACATTTGAGGGTGCTGTTGTGAAAAGGATAGTAACAAACATGTAAGTTGTGAGTTTTCACAAAATAGTTCCATTTGCATTCTTGGAAATCAGGAACACATGTGGTTCTCAGGCAAGCCAGTGTGAAAGCGACCAATCAGAATTCCAGGGGCGTATTTGATGCAAGTTGCACATTCCTGCACCTTCTCCTTTATGTAATTTTTAACCAATATGAATTGTTCTTCCCCCCCCCCCCCCCCCCCCAGTATCAGTGATTTTTCCCCTTGCTGTGTTACCTACAGTGCTGTCTTTTAAACCATGGTGCACAAAACATCACCTAACAGAAACTGAGGCATCAGTGAGTATCAAACCGCTGTAGATGACACTGAGGGGTCTGCACTTTTCTGCTCAGTAGATTGGACCAGAGAAGGGCACTGTCCACTTGGCAATAACTGCTGTCCTGAAAGCTCTGTGGGCCAAACAAGAGGGAAAGGTGATGCTCATGGGACCTCAGTGTAAGAATGCTCATTAACTCAGAGAGATTCCCTGCTCCTGGTTGCCCTCGCTTGCACGTGGTCTTGATTTTGAAGTAATTTATACATGATTGGTTTTAAAATATCAAATATAGTACAGGCATCGCTGAGTTCTTGGAGACTCTGCCCATGCTTAATTTTTGCAGGATACAAAATTGTAGCCACTGCACAGCACTTAGTGGTGGAATTGCTCGAAACATTACAGAGTAATTTTAGTTAACTGGCACTTCTGAAAGAAAATCTTTTTGCCTGTTTGTCCTGTTTCTTCATATACCCTTTTCTTGATTTCACCTTTCTTACTTGCATATTTTAATCTGAGATTTTCACCTTTTAGCCGCTTCCCTACTGAATATGCTGTTGATCTGGGAGCCAAATCTTGCATAATTAACATGTTACTATTTATTAAAAATAGCCTTTTTAGGCGGTGATGTGATGAGCCATAAAGACGGCCTGGTTAGAAAGGAAAATTAGTGAACAAAATATATTGTCCGCTCAAAAAAACTGACATAGAAAGGACTGCCAGCCTGAAACGGTGAGCCTGGACACAAGTCCTGTGAACTACTGAAAAACATCCTTGAAAAGGTCAGCTGGCCTCTTTGAAGTGCAGTCGCGGTACCTAGAAACCAGAAACATCCTCAGATACCACTGATAAACACCAAACAAGGAGACTGTAACAGCAATTTGTCATGTGGAGGTGGAAAACAGCCTGGAAAAATTAAACATCTCTTAAGGAACAGAAAACAGCATCCCTAGGTGGCTGTGAAAAATAGAAATTAAACAGGAATAGAAATTAAACAGGATCTATTGCCTGCTCAATGCCCCCCTCCCTCTTAAGACAGTGTGATATAAAAACACTTTATGTTTATCCAAAAATGGGCCCAAGAACTTCTTGGCTGAATCCCATACAACCTTTCTATGAGCATTTGGGCTCTCCCCAGCAACACCTGGCTTAATAAAAGAATCTGTGATGTGGATAATTTTGGATATGGGACTCTACCAGCTCTCTTACTGTCTAGGTGTGCTCTCCTCTCTTTCAGGAAGGGTTGGTCCCACAGGCTGTTCCCACATTTTGAGATGGTTTTGTTGCTTTTGATATCTAATTCACTTCATATCAATAGCATAACTATTAATATAAGTAAACATAAAAATATCTGCTGTTTTATCATTGATAAATTTGCTTCATTCATTATACACAGTAGTTGTCTAAAATAGTATGTAACTACTTGGCTGCTGCTATCATTGTTTGTACCACAGCACTGATTGATGTTAATATTAATTGATACCATGCTGTTGTTTGATAATATACATTATAGATGGCAAGAGTAATTTGTAATGACTTGATACATATTTATTCATATTCATTTTATTAACCATAGATATGTTTTCTAGTGGCAATTTTTGTGGTATTTGTGGTAATCTGTAATAAAGGAAAGAAATTTAGAGGGCAAAGCTTTCATGTCTTTGTGTATTACAGATTCCCACAAACCCACAGTCATTTTCTCTCCACACCTTTTTAAATAATAACTCTATCAATACTGCTTCCATAATGAAACCAGGTTAAATTTGGGAGTTTGTTTTACTTTTTTTAATGGTTGGGGGCTTTTTCACAAAAAGAACTCCTTACTGAAAACTAGTAACTTGGTAATTGAATTGCCTGTGCTACAGTTGTCTGCTAGTAAATGCTTGGGCTCCATGTGTTGGTCTGTTTGCTGAAGTGATCAGTCATTTTGGGGAGAATTCCCTTCAGTATTAAGATCTAAAAGATCCTGTTCTAAAAAAACTTGGTATTTCCTTTTCTGAGAGCAGGAGGTATGAGAATAGGGGTGCTTCTCTGTTTTAATTTGACAGTGAAAATAGTGTGAATTGGCTTTCCTGTTTAATCTTTGACTGCTGCTTGGATAGAGTTTAAAAAGAAGCTAAAAAGGGCTTATTATCAACTACTCACAGCCATGAAATCAGGCAAACACACATTTGGCAGTGCAACAAAATCTGATGAGGGAGGGGGGTGTGAAGGTTTAGAATATCTGCTGTTTCAACTCCCTGCTTGCTTCAGAAAAAAGAGGAAAAGATTGACAGCCATTCCTCAACTGACTGACATTACTCAATCTTTTTTTTCCTCATACTGTTTTATAGTGCAATGTCAAACATCAGGTTTGTGCCACATTGGTGACACTTTGCCATGTAACTCTTTGCATTGGGTTAGCAAGGGGCTTGTGCTGTTCTCTGCTTCTTCCAATGATTTATCTGCTTTGCAGCTCTCTTGCAATGAAATAGCTGGGGAGAAGAAGGAAGGGCTTATTTGGCCAAATTGATCCATTTGATTAAAATGATGGGCTTTGGGAAAAATAAAGAAGCAAAAACATCTCCAATCCTTCAGTTTTCCCAAAGAACATTCTTTGATGCATTATTTAACAAAATAATACGCTGTTGACTAAAACACAACTTGACTTGTAATTATTCCAATCCGCTTCCAAACAGAAAATGTTAAAGCATGGATATCTGGCTTTAACTGGATCCTGTTTGTGGCTGGGCTACTCAGACCAGCAGTTAAAACAGGTTTGAGTGTTCAATTTTATTAAGATTTTAAGTGGTATGTGAAGTGGGAAATGCTATCAGATGACCATCAATTCTCACCGCTTGCTCCTAAACACCTAGAAGTTTTTCTTGTCTGACTGAAAATGTATCATTGCAGGTCCATTTGGGGAGGTAAAAAAGCAGGCCTAATACCAGTTCAGTGATTTTCCCAGTAAGGCAGAGTGTTTATGAACGAGGACATAGCCAAGGAAGTAACATAGAAATGGAAGTTTCTTTGTTGGTATATTGTGTGTAACAGTGACTTTGCTGGGTACAGCTGTTGTTGGTTTAAGCAAGAGGCTGAAGCACATAGGAATTCTCAGGGGACTGCTATGAATGAATCAGAAGTATGATCATTAAGAGTGTTAATGAAAATACATAAAATCTGTGCTTGGAAAGCTACATTGAGAGGCACAGTACCCTTAACATGTGGTAACTTCATAGATGAGAAATGGGGATATCTTCTTCAGAGTCAAAATTTGATAAATGCTGGTTTATTCTAGAAATTCTGGTTGCCATCACCTTGAGGGATACTCTGTCAGCAGCAGAGGGCCCTTGGCTTCCTTCATAAACCACATCCCTATTGCCAGAGAGAGCTGTATGTGCTTGACTTTCTCAGTTCATTGGTGTCAGATCAAGTTAATACAGACGGTATTTTTCTTTTGGAAAATAAACAGCTTGGTATACCTAGAAATAATGTTGCCAAGTTACGGGATGTTCATACCTGGATTAGAAAAATTTATTATTTGTTACAGATAGCTGGGTTGAGGAGTTTGGTTCAGCTGTATGTTACTGGTGTATCTATTCTCATATTCTGGTGGTTTCTTCTAGCTGCTTGTGAGGAAGAAATAAAAAGCTTATTCTGATTACATGTAAATAAAAATTATTCTAGATGCAGTGTGGTGGAGTTAATTTGAGACGTATCATTAATTGATGTAACTTTGCTTGCAGTTGCACACACAGGCCTTGAGAGAAGGCTGGATAATGTATTGTAAGCTTGTACTGAGTGTTACTCTTTTGTGTTTTACGCTTTGAAATGACAAAATGGGCCTAGTCTAACTCTTGCAGGTCTGTGATATGGGCAGTGATGACTTTGCTTCTGTATCTCTCCCAGACACTCCCCCCTTCCACTACTGCATAATGCTGCATTGCAGGAAAACAGGAGTGGTGTGGGAAAGCTGAGGGCTGATCACAAGTGAAGATAAACGTGTTTCCGCTGACTTATAAAACGCCATCGCTGTTTTATTTTCAGAGCAGGATGAAGCTTACTCACAAGGGAGGAGAAATAACAGGAAAGTTCTTTCTATAAGACAGTGATGCTAAAACTGTAAAATCTAGTTTATGGATTCCAGTTTATGGCCCCATTAATCATTCAGAAGTGATCTATTTCATGTTCTAACTATGCATAAGTGCTCAAAGTAAAAGTGGGTGCTTATCTGCAGGATGATATCTGCAGAATGAGGTCTATACAAGAAATGATTTGCCCCGACAAAATAATTGTGAGTAACACTTTTTGCTACCATACTATGTTGTTTTCTATTTAAAACCATTAGACCAAATATCTCTTATATGCATTTACTGACAAATATTGGTTTTTTCCTTCTTCAAATCCTGAATAATGATGTCCATAAATGTTGATATATTTCAACGAAGAGCAGTATTGGATATGACTGAAGTAGATGTATTACTAAGAATTTTATCCTGTATTTCTGTGCCAGAAATCTGAGTCTGCAGGGGAGCCCCACTACCAGGATTGTGTTCTAGAAGATTTAAAGTGGCTTTTATATCCAGGGAGACTTCCAGAGTAGAGCCTGTTAATAATTTTTAATGTATATTTGGCCATTCTTTTCTTGGGAAAAGAAATTATTCAAACTGAAATATTTGAATGAAAATGAAAAAGTAGATGGAAGTCACTCATTTTTATTTTGAAACTTTACTCTGTTGACTGCTATGGGTCAGATTCTTTGCCCCATGTGTTCACTGACACACCACAGCTGCTGACCTACCTTGGGTGCTGCAGTGCAGCACAAAGCTTTCATGGTATGCCATAAATCTTGGAATGCTGAACCAGGAACTCTGTCAATATAGGATGGCAAGGACCTGAAGAGCCTGCAGAGGAATTATGATGTAACTTTCAGATGATTCATTTTTTATAGAAAGAAAAAGTCTTCCTTGTGTGGGAGAGAAATGCTGCTTCAAAACCTCATCTTATTTAAACTATTGCACTTTTTTTTTTTTTTTGTCAAGAAGCTTTTCTGCTGAAAATTTTAGGCAGCCATATCCATGTTTTAGGGTGCTTTACTTAAGTATATCCTGCCAAGATATACTCATTCCCACAGAAGACTGCTCTACTTCCTACAGGTCCTGATCTGCTTGGTTTGAACCTATTCTGGATATTGACATAGTCATTGCAACCCTGCATAAATGTAGCCAAAAGTACAATACAGACAGAACAGAAATTCCAACCTTTCATTTGCTTTCTATTTCCTGAATTTCTACCACTTCATAAAAATTTTGCAGTTTGACAGGAAAAATAACTCTCTAAAAGCCTTCAGGTATTTGATTCTTATTTTCCTTATCCCAGATGGTGAATGCAAAGCAAAAATGGGAAATAAAGGAAGCAACAGAGTGGGTCACTAAACCAGCTGAGTTTAAACCCTCATGGATTAAGGAGCCAACTTTTCCAGATGAGGATATGCATATCCAGATGGGACATGCAACTGTTTCAAAGCTTGGAGGTTTAATATTTTATTTCAATAATACTGCAGTGACTCCAGTCAGTACTGATGTAATGTTGATATTGTTCCTTCACATATTCAGAGTTCAGTTTGAACTAGTGATTCAGAATACTATTAAATATATTTGCTACAGGATCTTGATACATATTCTGCACCTGTATTCCCTTAAGTTTAAATAAATAGCTTCTTTCTAAAAAAATGATGTATAAGAACTGCAGTGCTTGCATAAGGAAGGCAGCCAACATTTAGTATGAAATGGGAACAGACTTTTTTTTTTTTAATGTGTGGTTTCCAGTGAAATTGGAAGTTTGGTTCAGAATTTTTGCTCCCAACATGCTATACTTAGCAGCACTGTTAAAACCCCAGATGTAGTGTATGTGCATTTCTTTACTGCTCCACACACCCTGTTACACAATTCTTTACATTGCTTGTGGACAGGAGAAAGCAGGGAAAAAAAATCAATAAAAAGTTTTATAACATATGTTACATTTTCTATAAAATACGTAGAAAACAGTGTGCTGTTATTCCATCCTTTGTGCTACTGAGTAACTCCACTGGGAATTCAAAAAACCAGAAGCAAGTCTTAAATGTTTATTTCCTTGCAAGCCTTAACAGTGCTAGGAATTAGTGCAGCAACCAGAGAACATGTGAGTATATGTATAAGTGCTTTGGGCCTTTTCCTAATTACTGTTTGTGTAATGAATCTGCTGCATAACCTTTGGAGCAGGTGCCAAAACTCTTTTGCATGAAGTTAAACACTAAAGCTGAAAATTACCTGGTCTCTCTTTCAGCTATTCCCTACCAAGGCTGCCTCTTTTCATCTTATCTCCCTGGTTCATTCTTCCCACATGCCATTTCTGTGAACAACCTAGAAATATCTTAATTTTTTTCACTATTATTATGAATGTAATTGCTAAAATTCCTGCATCAGTGAGAAATATGAAGGAATGCATCCTGTGATTGTGATTGTCCATATGAAGGGTAGAGAAACAAGGTACAAAGATTAAGTCCATGGTTCTCTGTGGAGCACACTGCAGGTCCATGAGACAGCTTGGATAACATCTGTACAGAGCAGTGCAGGCTGGACAATGTGGTTCACAGAGCACTGAAGGGCTGATGAAGCTGATATTCCCTGTAGCCCAAGGACGAGTATCCAGCTCTCATTTTCATTTTGCTCTGTGGGTTTGGTGCTTCAGCCAGTGTTTTGCTCAGCACAGCAGTGCATGTGTAGACATGACCCCGCAGTGAAAGACATGAAGGAGTGGGGTTTAGAGGGGAGAGGTTCCAGGCTCCTCTAGCTGTACCAACTCCACCTGTGCTGCCCTAACTCAGCTGAAAATATCAAAATTCCAGGAAATCAGGCTGTTAGCAAGCTGCAAGGCATCCTTTCGGTGGCACCAGTGGCACTGCCAGAGGTGAGGCAGGCTGGAGAGCCAGGAGCAAGGCTGGCAGGACAGGTCTGAGGGAACAGCCAGAACTGAAAAGGTTACCAGCCAAGGTTATGGTGCCAAAACAGCTCTGAGGACAAGCTTTGTCTCAGTGACAGGGACCAGGGCCAGACAGAGCCCAGGGACTGCCAGCCGGCCCATGGTGATGAAGTCAGGCCCAGGTCAAGCAGGGCTCAGCCTGTGGTTCAGGGTGTGGATCAGTGAACTCCATGGCTCTGCACAGGTGTGCTCACTCCTGGGGTAGCTCAGGTGGGGACTGGGGCCATGTCCTGAGCTGAGATGGGTCCGAGGGCAGGGTTGATGGGGAAGGGCTTCCAGTGAGGCTGGGCAGGGCCGGCAGGGCTGCTCCTGCTCCCAGTGCCCTGCCTGGAGCTCTCTCTAAGCCAGATATGCCCTCTCACCCAACAGAGAAGTAAGTGGGCTCTGATGGGATTTGCTGAAGAGGGATTTAGTTGCTGTGGGGTGTAGGGGGCATTTCAGGGGATATAGAACCACAGCAGGGACACAGAAATGGGAAAGGGACAGGGATTGTTGGAGCCAAGTGGGGGGTTCAGGCAGACCCTAAGTAGCCCCAGAGGCCTGGCAGGCTTATGGGTGGGGGCCAAAGTGGTGGTTCTCAGATGGCACCTGATGAGCATCAAGTCTGCCCTGTAAGGGGTTCAGTCAGACTCAGGGTTTGGGCAGGGCCAGTGCTGTAGGACGGTGTGCTGGGTTTGGCTGGGGTGGAGTTAATTTTTTCACAGTGGCTAGGAAAGGGATATGTTTTGGATTTGTAGTGTACACAGGGTTGATAATACAGAAATGTTTTTGTTATTGCTGAGCAGGGCTTACGCAAAGGCAAGGCCTTTTCTGCTTTTCATACTGCCATGCTGGCAAGGAAGTTGGGGGTGCCTGGGAGGAGACACAGCTGAGACAGGTGACTCCAACTGACCAAAGGGATATTCCAGACCATATGGTGTCGTGCTCAGTGTATAAAATGGGGGGAAGGAGGAAAGGGAATGTTTGGAGTGGTAGCGATTGTCTTTCCAAGTAATCATTGTGTGTGATGGGGCCGTGCTCTCCTGGAGATGGCTGAACACTGCCTGCCCATGGGAAGCAGTGAATTCATTCCTTGTTTTGCTGTGTTTATATACATGGCTTTTGTTTTCCACATTAAAGTGTCTATATCTCAAGCCGTACATTTTCCAGATTTTTACCTTCCAGTTCCACCCCCAATCCTGATGGTGGGGGAATGAGCTTGGGGCTGGGTTGCTGGCTGGGGTTAAACCATGACAGGGGGTCAGAGCCCAGAGTCATGCCAGATTTGTAGGGCAAGGTCTTGTGCAGCTGTAGACCTGACTCTGCCCTGCTGGCTCAGGGCTTGAGGCAGCCTGAGATACCTGGCAGGCAGAACACCACAGGGGTCAGCTGCCCCCAAGGACTGGGAGCTGTCGGGGAGCCCCAGGGGGCAGCAGGGCAGAGTCCTCCCAGCCAGGCTTGTCCCACCTCCATGCAGGAGCAGGGGTGGCAGGGGGCAGTGAGGTGGGCACCTCACCTCCCTGGGGATGAGGATGGGGATGAGCAGAGGCCAGGCAGTGAGGAGAGCCATGGTCAGACATGGCCCAGGGTGTCCAGCCAGGATGGGGTGTTGCTCCGAGGCCAGACACGTCCACAGCTGTGGCACAGCTGGAGGCAGGTACACCTGCCATGCAACCCAGGCAGACGCTAAGGCCCGTGGGCAGAGGGTGTGAGCCCCAGGTGAGACTGGTCATGGTGAGGTCTGTCAGTGCACTCAGTGCCCTGTCTGGCCATAGGAGGAATTTGTCTGGCACCTTTGCAGCTATTTTAAAAGGGTGAAACCTGTCCTTCCCCCCAAGAAAACTCATTGCTAGCATTAGTACTAAGTCACTGTCATCAGCTATATTTAAATGCTTTTATGAAATATTTTTAATGAGTCCAAAGACCAGAACTAACTCCCAGATATATCATAAATAGCGAGGCGTCAGCAGACAGGCTAGTGCTTTTTAGAATATCAAACTCCAGATTAAAGTAGATTGGTTTTTATTGCACCCATCTTTTTGCCAAGTATTGACACCAAATCTACAGAGCCAAACAATGTGAATTAACAAATTCTCAGTTCTCTGCAGCAACTGGAAACAACAGTGATGACATTAGCATAATTTCTCTGCTGCCAGTTTCTCATGCCAAGCCCTGCTATAAACATATTTGATTGTATTTCTTACTCTCAGCTGTTGTCTACCAGTAGATAGGACACTTTATTTGCAGAGGGGGCTGTTTCATAATAATATCTAGAAGGATTGGTTTGAATTACCCATTAGTATTGCCTTGCTTTACAAATTAAAGGCCAGTCCTGAATTTTGGCTTTACCTGATGTTTTATATAGCCTTTCTCTTCTTTTCACCATAGCATCTGAGAACCACATAAGCATTTAATATATTTATCCACAGAATTCCCATGTGAATAAGGGGAATACAATTATCTGTACTTGAAACACGGGAAATTAAGAGGCCTGAACGGACTGAACAACTTAGTCAAGCTCCAGACGGGAAAACTGTAGCACAGCTAGAAATTGAATCCTGACTCTTATCCAAGTGTATCTCAGCTACAAGGCCATTTCTCATCTGGCTGGACTGGTCTCCAGGAGGAAGAATGATTTCCTACAGCAGAATCACTGCTATTTTCACTTTAGCTGCCTCAAAACAGGAATGGCTGTTCATTCACATAGGTAAGCACATCTCAAAGTTCTGCAGTCTCAAGCACACTGAATCCTATCACCAGAGTACCCCAAATTCCTGCCTGTGGACACAGTTTGGTGACCAGAGGAGTGTGAGTTGGCTCCCAAAGGAGCCTGAATGATAAAAAGATTTTGAGGCAGAGTGTGAGGCAAATATCTGGCAGAGCTGCCCAATCAGTTTGTGTGAGCTTTACGTAATAGTCTCACTACAAACTCAGTGTGCCTTTGTGCACATTAAGCCCATGTCCTTGGCCTGGAATGGAGCAGCCATTTTCACTTGGCATTTTCACTTCACTTTCATTTACAAGATTCAGCATTCAGTTAAGTGGCAGTAATTTCCAAACTTAAGCCAGTGCAACAATGCCCTTTGGCACACACTGATTTTTATTCAGAGTACCTCAGTTCATTGTGTCAGGAGTAGTGTTCTTGACATTTCAAGCTGATTTTTAATACTGACAACATCTTTGAAGTTCATCCAAATTCTCATGTGATCTCCCATTTAAATAATTTGGATTTACTGAGACACACACAGGAGGGACACTGTACAAATGCTTTTGTATGAGTTACCAGCAGCTCTTATAATATGTTAATTTGGAAGTCTCTAGGTCTTAACTTTCCATTTTTTCCCTTACACTGACACAACAGAATGATATTTAAACATCTTCTACAAGCCAAGGCCTTGAGTTATCTCCAAATTGACAGCTGCAGGATGGGAAGTGTGAATGAAAGATTGTCTGTGCTGCTGATGGCTAAAAAGTTCCGGAGAAAGGCTCTGCAAAATGCAGCAGCAATAAGAAAATCATTCTCTCTTTATCCTTCAAGTCAGTCTGATTAGTTTCTTCAGCTGTCATGATTGTGATTTCTGAGCATAAGTTTGCATGCACTGCTGTAAGTTTTGTTGTTTCATGTCATGCTCCAAAAGGCTTTGGATGTCTTGGTGTGTCACTGTCATCTCTAGGATGGATCTGTGGACCTCTGTCAGTTAGTCCAGCACTTGATAATGTTTGATCATATCCAATGCTTGAAAACAGGTTAGTTATATAAAAAATTCTGGTAACAACTGACTATGCTGATTGCTCTTTTATTTCTTAAACTATACGTTGCTACATGGTGGTCACAGCATATATTCCTGTGGGCTTCCTGTGGGCTGCAAAGGGAAGTTAGAAGGGTGAGTTAAACTTCAAGCAGGTGAATGTGAACTGTTTGTGGTTTTAATAAAGGCACTTGAAACCTGGGCTGCATTCCATATTCACTGGCATTTCACAGGTGCCAGTCACTGTGGTGACAAACTCACCAAGTCAGGCTCATTAGAAGACTTGATTTTGATGGCTGATCAGATAGCTGTTTGTCTCAAAAATTCAGCAGTTCTTTCTTTTCTGACCCTTCATCTACCATAATCAGATAACTAATATTCTTAGTGGTATTTCAGTAAAGCAAATTTTGCAACATACCATGTGACGTCAGACATAATATGGTTTACAGAACCTCATCTAAGAAGGTGGAATGTTGAAGTTGATATTTGACCAAAGTGGTAAGAAATTTCATTGCTATCTCCAAGTTGTTGAATGACCTTTGGAAAGTGGATAAATGATACCAGGATGCATCTCTTGAAAGTATCTAGCAATGTCCTATGTTTTGTCTAAAATACTGTCCTGAATATGGCCTGCAGTCATACTAGTCATCTTTGCAGCATGAAGACTGTTTGTATTTTGCAAATCAAAATACCTCATGTTTATATATTAAAATTGTTCAAATATTCATATTTTTGCATCAAAGCTCCTAGAAGTCTCATACCTACGAGTTTTAAAATGTATTTTTACTTTTACTCACATTAAAATGTGCTGTGTAAATGCTTTTTACATCTTTCTGATCTTTTGAGCACCATAAACCTTCTTGATCTTCAAGGTACAAGCTTCACTTCAAGTGCTATTGGTAGTAAATTGTGCAAGAGATTGGTTTGCTTATGCATGCTATGTATGTCCATACACCTAACTCCTCTGTAATTTATGAAGAGACATAAATGATTCCGATTCTGAATTCTTCTCTTGGCTAGGTATTCCTGTCCTGGATAACCACTGAGACTGCTAATTCCCACCAGTAAAGCCCTGAGGCCAACTTTGTTTCACATCCTCTCCAGCTACATTTGTTAAAATGTCCTGCAGAATCCACCTTATCTGCAGTGTTACATAAAGTGGTTGCCAGCAAAAGGAACTTAGCTTGCTAAGTGTAGGCAGAACTGTTAAGTGAATTTGCAGCTTTATCTGTTTCCTTGTACTTTGGAGGACAGTGGGAACACTCAAGAACCTTTACCTTATGAAAGTAGGCATACTGTATGGAGTGGCTGACAGCCTACAGCTGGGATATACCTTTAATGAAAAGGTAACACCTGGACCATCTGAACTAGGTGACTTTAGAGTATCAGAGTAGTACAGCTGAGGTGAAGTTCATTAGGAGGAGCATGTGACACAGCTCTAAGCTGCGGTAACAAGAACACTGTTACTACCTGTGGGTTCAGTAATTTGAGAGAAGACCCAAGTGTGTTCAGCTCCAGGTTGGATACTGAGTGTACATTTAATGTAGCCTCAGAAAAGGGCAAGATTTGACCATTCCAAGCTTCTCACAGGATCTAAGCTGTATTAGCACATAGTCTGATCATCTCTCTTTGAGAATGGTGGACTACAGTGTATATTAAGAACCTTTCTAATAGGCAGTGGTCTTTATATTTGGTGTGCTTACAACAGGCAGAGATTTTTTCTTCATGCCATCTTGTGTTGGGCTACATGTCAGGAAAAGAGAACAACTTTCTGCGCTACAAAAAAATTTGGTCTGAACATCAGTGATCAATATAAGAAAAATCAGCATAATGACAAATGCAAATCATTTTTATACAAAGTATGCTTTTCAAAGTTATGATTAGTTTGGTTTAAGAAAGATTCAATGGTTCTCTTACGCAGGGCCCTGAATGAAAGCACACTGATTATTAAATTCTTAGAATTATCTGAAATAGTATACTTTTCCAATATTTAACATTTTATTGAGTTTAAAATTTAATTTAAAAAATTACTATGCATTTTTACACGTGTTTAAATATGTATTGAGTATCCTATTCTGAATATTAACCACACATCTATTCACAATTAAATTCCTGTAGAGGAATTTTATAAGTTACTGCAGAAGTTACAAGGATAAGAAGACTTGAAAGCTGATTTTTGCTATAATTTAATTAATGAACTCCATTCCTAAAAATACTATGATCTCTAGGTTTTACTCATCCAGGCTGCAAAATTAGTCCATATGTTTGTGGGATCTGGTTTTAAATGGTGACAGACAGTTGATTACTAACATTATCTGGTAACCTTTGTTTAACTACAGCTCTCTTTGATTTATATCAAATTAGTCATTTATGTAGGGTTGGGTAACAAAAAAAAATTGCTGCTACAGAGACATTATGCAGAGATTGCATTTCTAGCAAGGTTCCATTAAAATCTTTTGCCTTCCTGGTGGTTCATCTGTGAAGACCATAGGAAGTTTGTTTTTCCTTGACAGATGTTATCCTCCAAGACACTTTGCTTTCCAACCCTTCTTTACTACTAACTATAAAAAAACACACCAGAATTAACTATGCATCATGCCTCCCAGAAGATTTTTTTTAAAAAAGCTTTATTAAACATACACTCTTTAGAATATATTTAATGATTTCTCCCCCCTTGAAGGAATCCTCTATCATACATACAAGTTCTTATTTTCAGTATCAAATCAAGCATGCAAGCATGTGCTACTCACACACAGCAACTGAATGGTAACAGAAATGGCCACTGGTAACTGAAGCAATGTGTAGAAAAGTACTCACTAACAACTTAAAACTGGGTTAACATCTGCGTATCAGGAATAATCATCTGTTCTGTACAGCTATAGGGTAGCACTGAAGGCAGATCTGGGCTGTGACTATCTATTTCTTTTAAACAATAAAGCAAATACCTCTTGAAATATATAAAGCCCCATCACTTGACAGAAGCTTAGTAGTTAGGTACATTTCCACATTAATATTTAATGCTGGTTTATAGCATTAGACAGCCATCTCCATTTTAACAGGTGGATGAGGATTATAATCTTCAATCTGAAAGTCTTCTGCCTTAAAGTCGCTGATGTCTTTTATCTCACGAAGAATTCTGAGTTTGGGGAAAGGTCTTGGCTCTCTCTGAAGCTGAAATAAAAGCAAGCTTACTGTATAAAGCTAATACTTGAAAGCAGAGACTTCATGTTTTCAATCTCAAATCAGATTACACTATGTAGGCCTTCTCTTCCCACCAAGAAGGCTTATACTAAGAAAAAAAAATTGAAGAAAATTCCAATATAGTCAGGTAGAATCTACCTTAGTATTTTCACAGGGAGCAGTAGCATAATTTTCAGGTGAATTCACTGATCATCCACATGCACTGCAAGTACTTTCAGTTGGCAAATCAGTCCTGGTGGTTACAGATTATATTCCTTCAAGAGGAAATTAAATAGGAAAATCTGACCCAAACATGCATCAAATGTTCTGCAGTTTCTCACAGGATCCTTTAGGTCTGAATCAATAACTACGTCTATGGATGGTTTTAACCCATAATAATGGTGAGGACATTCACTCCAAGCTTAGTCTAATCAAATCAAACATTGATTTTATCCTTCTGCAACAAATTACTTCCTGAAGAAAATGTAGCCTTTCTCAGCCAAATAGTATTACTCTGTGAATTAACTCTGTGAATTTTAAGTTATCCTTTTCTGATATATTACAATGATATTTTATTTTGTGTTACTGGGATTACATGGAACAATTTTCAAAGTCAAAAGTACAGATTCTAGACCTTTAACTTGGTTCTAGAGTAGTACATAGATGTACATTTCAATCATGCTTATATTTCATTTCTGTTTGCAACCTGAATTGTGAAAATATTAAGGTAGTGAAATTATTGGGGTAGAAATAAGAAGTCACACAAACTAGTATCTGCAAAAAGATGTTTAAAATATCAAGATAATTTTGCACTGAATAAGCATTGTGAAAGATAAAAGGATAGAAGTACTTACTTGGACTTTTAGAGGTTCCACATGGTTCAGATATATGTGAGCATCCCCTAAGGTGTGTATGAACTCTCCAGGCTGAAAAGAATGAAGAACACGTGTGGTTTTAAAATAGTCAGGTTCCAAGAAAGCAAAACATTACATTGCTTACAGTATTGATTCTCAGCATGTAGCTAGTGTGGAATTGCAGCTTCTGTACTGGACTGTATCCTTGAAAGCTTTGAAGGGCACAAGCTTCTCTGACTACTGCATAATTATTGAAAAATATAATGAAATTTCCACTAGCTTACCAAAAAATTTATCTTTGAAATCCTGCTATGTCATTAGCTTTGGTAAATGAATGTAGCAATACTGATCTGCTCACTGAGACAGAAAGAGGTGCAGCAGTGACATCCAGCTTTTCCACTCCATTTCTACTAAGTACAACTCACCAAAGCTGGCTTCAGAGCAGTTGCCTCAGCTACTACTAAACAGCAGTGGAGGTATCAGGCACAGGCAAGCACCTAGATGGGGTTTGCAAGCTTGTCAGTTCTGACTTAGCAACCCCTGAGCAATGAAATCTAACGTGGGGGAGTTTTATCAGCTCTTTTACCAGCCTCTGACCAATGTCAATCAGCCTGCAGATACGTTACACTGAAAACCACCAAAGCCCTGAGAGGAAGTGGTTGAGAGGCAACAGCTGAACATAATGTTAAACTTCCCTTTTTTTAGTACCTTCGACTAATTCCTGCATTTGCTGTGAAGTCTGATTCTTCCCTATTGCCCTGTTTTAAGAAGTTTCCTTTCGTGTTACTGGTGGCAGAAGGATGAGGCGCAGAAGGCCTTTCTAGTATAATTTTTACATGCCCTAAAGAAAAAGGGTTTTCCCTTGCACAAAATTGTCATGCATTTAAATTTCTCTACCAAATGACAAAATACAGCTCTGAAGTCAGGGCAGGAGCTATTTGAGCCCATACTACCACTCTACATAATCATCTACAGTAGGAAATCAAAGAAACACACAGCTGAAATTATAGCTGGAAGTTAGGTGGGCAGAATATCCAAATTAGAACCTTGACAGCAACTGCGGAGCTACTATTCACTTCCAATAAACACATGCTACAAAATCCTTGTTTGTTACTATCCTGTAAGGACAAGCACTCAGTTCAAATTTCTAAGACTAGTGAACACAGTCAAGACCTGAAAAGATCTTCTGCTTGACCTGAATTTAAAAATTCTTACATTGCTGATTCTAGCTACCCACACAAACCAGAGGCAATTCACATCAAATTCACAGTGCCCTTTTCTACACATATTTCAGCAAGATTTCAAAGTATATTCATTCCAGTTTTTCTTGGACATGACATGAAGAACCTTATCTTTTAGTCCCTCACTTTTCAGACAAGAATAAATAAAATGATTAAATAGCCTACCTTCAGCCCTGTGACATGGGCAATCATGTACGTGAGCAGTGAATAGCTGGCAATATTAAAAGGCACTCCTAGGCCCATGTCCCCAGACCTCTGATAGAGTTGGCAAGACAATTCACCATTTAGAACATAGAACTGGCAGAGGGCATGGCACGGAGGCAAAGCCATCAGGGAGATATCTGGGAATTGCAGTACAGAAGGTGGGGGAGGAGAAAACAGTAACAGCATTAGTGTGTTATGAATGTAGAAGATGCAAAACCTAAACAAGCATGTAATGAGATACAGCAGAGAGCCAACTGCACTGTCTTTCTGTTGCTTTTTCTCTTGTTTATAAGCACCTGCTGCCTGAGCAATTAAGTCCATGTCATGACAAGCTGTCTCCTGGGTTGTATGACCAGAAAGTCATAAATAGATATTCCACAGAAGAGATTTATGCCATAATGCTGCACAGCAGTTTATTTCTACTCACCTTGGTGAGGCAGTTGAATTCCCTAAAGGAAGACATTAAGAGTAAAATTAAGCATATACCCTAAAGCAAATTCCAACTGCTTCATCTTACTCTCTTCTCACTGCAATGTGCTTGTTGAGATATAAAAGTAATGATCAATTTTAAAAAACAAATCAGCAACCATAAGATCTTTTGAGTGTTCTTCTACACTTAAAAAGTGCAGAGAGTAAAATTACAGCTTGGCAAGGAAAACTTTCACCAGATACCTTCTGAGAATGTTTAACCTTGAAAATAACTGCAATAGCATGTGGCATATCCTTTCAGACACCAGTGGAAAATGCTGTGTGATTTTTTTGGAGCACAGGTCTATCACTGGTGAAGTTAAATCTTCTCTTGTTTAGAGGTTGCCCTACAGAGTGAATGGATATCTATGTATAAATAGTTCCTATCATTCCTATGATACAAGTTCAAACCTATGTTCAAGGAGAAAATTACAACACAAATAATACTTTTGTTCTCTAGTTTTAAGGGTTAAGTTTACAATATGGCTAAAAGCCAGACACGTTGCTTTAATATACTTCTTATGGTTTGTTTTTTTTACCTTTTTAAAATAAGAGTTACTGTCTTTGAATAGATTTTATGTCAAAGATACAGTATATCCCTCATTTTAACCTGGAGAGAATAACTCTGAAGAAATGGTTCATTATTTTTGAGGTCTGAACATGAGGATTAAGTAGAGAGAGAATGAAGATTATAACCCCAGGCCATTTTTACTGTGTTCCTGATAGTTTTATAAAGAATGAACAAGGACACCAAATGGAACTGACTGTTGACACAGGAAGAGAAAATAATTTAGCACACAGCAATATAATGTGCAACTGCATTCACTTCATGCCAGCTGTTCAATACCTTTGGGATTCCAAGCACACATAATGATTCTTCTGTCATCTGGATTGGTTTTGATCGTTTCAATCACTTTTTGCAACTGATCAACTCCTTGGTTGGAGTAATCTGAAGAAATATAAGAAATAACATCTAAACCAGACAGATTCAAGTCATGGTAGTTTCTTAACACCCAGCCCATGTCCCACTGAAAAATGATACCTAAATGACAACCTCTGAAGGTTTCATTGCAAGTTCGACACTCATTAATAAGTTGGCACCCTATAAACATAGGTTGTTATTGGTTTTTCTTAGGATGCTCCAGAGCTTGTAAAATTCTCATGATGATATTTTCATATGTCCCCCCAACTCTTTTGTGTGCTTTGAGTACCTTTGGCACTCGCTGAAATAGGTATATTCCTATTTATTCCATTTTCAACAACTTGACTTTTTTAAGAGCAACTAAAAAGTCTATACAATCACTAAATCCCAAGAAACAAAAGTTGCAATACAAAAAACTAGCTGGACAAAGCATGATATTTTATCACTCATGATGACTTGTTACCTAATAGGACAAGAGCTGTACTGGAATAGACAAGATATTACCTCCTAGTCAGTCACAGTATTTAGACTGATTTGCTCATTGCATTTCTGGATTAAAATGCCTTTCTAGATGTTCAATTTTCATGCTACAGTGCTATGCCCAGACCAGTGTGCCAGGTGCCAGCAGTCTTTACACACTCAAAAGTAGAAAGTTTTTGACAGATTAATAAATGCATCCATCTAGCACTCACAAGGTCATGTATGAAAACTAAATTTCCACAGCATTTAGCTCCAGAAGGGAACTTTAATCATGTGTAGCACAGGATATTACATTTCACCCAATGACACTCACAGGCTGAATTTAAGGCCCAATACCCATTATGTAAGAAATTTTCTGAAATTAGCTGACCATTAGAATGGATTTCAGAATAAAAAAGTCATTAGTTGTTAATAATTGTTCTGATTCATGCCAGTGAATCAGCATGGCTGGTAACTACTTTTTTCTAGTAACTCTTACTGTAGCAACACCAAATTATGGTTACAGGGAGACCCAAGCTGGCAAGCTATATAGTAATAAAAAATTAGCATCTCAGGGAACTCTTCTGCCAGCAATACCATGCCAGAAGCCTTGTCAAATGGTTAAGTTAGTTCCTAAAGCTAATTACCTATCCACTAGTAATGCAACTTAAGGAAATCTACTTGTAAGGAAACCTATGGGAATTTATCTTGTTCTTTTTTTCCAAGCTATGTTATGCCTTAGACCTTTTAAGCTGAGAAACTCAGTAAGTTTTCAGATGTGTTAATTCACACTTAGCATCATTTGTGTACACAAAACTGTATTCTGTTAGTGATTAACATGCCAATACTAAGTCTAATTTCTGTAATTAATATAAGCTTCAATTTGAGGCTGTATTGAAAACAAACCAAAAAAAAACCAAACAAGAAACCCCATCTAGATAACTAACCACATTATTAATCCAGGTTAAAAAATCACACTAGATAGTGACAATCTAGTTTTTGACCCCTTTTTCTTAATGGCAGTCCTCTAAGCATTTACTACATATTCTCCTTCAGTGCCTTGGAAAAGAGGAATCAATACATTTGAAAGTCAGTTTAATAAACCAGTTCCACTGAAAATACCAACAGATGCTGAATCACATCACAACTTGTCACAGCTGTTCTTTCCATAGCATCATCAGCTGTGGAAACATCCTGCTTTGTTCCAGATGCAGAATGGAAAAATCTTCCTCTTCCACTGCCTCCAGTGAATGTCAGTTTTTTACAGCACAACAATTTCATGGACCCTGCTCTGGTGTAAAGAGATGGAAGCCTGTGTTCCATTGTTATCAAATGGAGCTAGCTCAGGTTTTTGGACTGCAGCACACACATCCTTCCAGCTATCAGCAACCACATCTGCTACAGGTAAAAGAGTAAGAGTGTGTGCCTTATGACTCATCTGTTCCACAAATACCAAACTATAGTATACAAAGCTACATCTGACAGGATAATTGAGTAAGGAAAAAAAGGTTAAATTAACTCTCTCAAACACTCTTTATTCTGGCTATCAGGTTGCTGTGAATGGTTCCTTAAGAACCATAAGTTCATTCCACGAAGACTTCTGGACATGATGCGTCACAGCTGTCTCACTGGGCAAAGAAGACCGTACTTGGATGTGATTACCTGTGTGCATATCTTTGTATTCTGCTCCAAAATGCCTCCACTGGAAACCATACACTGGTCCCAAGTCACCCTCCTCTCTGGTGCTGAAACCCTGCTTATCCAGGAACTCACGTGACCCATTAGCATCCCAAATCTTCACACCCTTTGCAGAGAGCTCTTTGGCATTTGTAGAACCCTACAAAATACAGTGAGAAGTCTGCATCCTAATTCCAACACAGAGGACATGACTTGAAACAGCTGTATTAAGCTTTGCTAGTCTACAGTATTTTTCCACTCATAAATGATGAACAGTGTAATTAATAAATTGGATGAGGTTCTTGCTCATGGACAGAACAAAACCTGTGAGCAACACACTGGGATGGAGTTTGAAGTGCCATGCTGCTGTTGTTTAACTCAGGATTCTCACACTTTGTGAATGCAAAACCAGTACAGCTTCAAGGTCAACTGTGGAATGTCAGTTCGTATTTGCAGAGAACAAGATATTACTTTACAGACTGATGAAAATAGACTAACAAGAAATGCATGGCCTAGGCACTGTCTTTGCCAAGCCACCTATAATAAGCTTGAAGTCTTAAAAATCCTTTTGCTAAATTGACAAAAATGGGGAAATAACCCAGAAAAATGTCACTGAATCTTGCAAGATTTCCAAATCACCACACTCAAAAATTATGCTGTTTTGGGGAGTGTCTAGTCTTCTAAATTTGAAAAAAACCCCAAATAAGTCCAAAAGCTTGTAAAAAATAAATGTGTATCTCAGTCTTGCTATCTAGCAAATGGTTATGCAGATTCTCTCATATCTGCACCATACAGAGGAACACTTACATTGTAATGAACTACCTATAGTTGAATTTTATTACACTAGGTACAGCTATTAGCTCTATTAGATCTCATTTTTTTGCTACTAAAAAGCCTAGCACTTACATCAGTCTTACTTCACCTGTGGTTCCACACTGCTTGTTTCTGTTCAAAAAAAGCTATCTCAAAATTTAAAAGCAGTTCATTAAATTGCCTACTATCTATTTCGTATTATTATTTCTGATTAAAACACCATGAAAAGAGGCTGCATTAAGCTTTATAGCTGTGGAGTATATTCAAATTAGACAAAACCCTCACTATTACAGATCATCTATCTCCCCTAAAAAGAAATGGAAGAGAAACTGTTCTGATTGCACTGGTAGCAATAGTCTGCACTAAAATGCAGAATGTCTTGAAGATAAGGGCCTTCCATGTGTGGTCACAGTATTAGGAGGTTGCACTTCTTCTCTCATAGGAACAGAAGCATCTGCAGTTACCCAAATGCCTTAATCCACTGCCCACCAGTTCGTTCTGTTTATGCCACTCTCAGGCCCACCACCCACAGAGACACCCAAACACCGAACCTTGATGAACCACAGCAGCTCCTCCAGCACTCCCTTCCAGAACACCCTCTTCGTTGTGAGCAGTGGAAACTGATCTGCAAAAGAGTTCCGGAGTGTCAGCAGGAGCCAGCCATCTGCCAGGGCTTTCCCCCACACAGAGGGCAATGCCACTACCTGACACTGTGAGGTTGGGATGTGAAGCAAGGAGTTGCCGAGAGGATGTGTAACTCCCATGTTCAGATCTCTCGGGCGGGAGGGAGCGGGACAGCCCCGGCGTGTGACACCCCCACACTCAGCCCGGCTCAGGGCGCTGCCGCTGGAGCCGCGGCGGGCAGGGGCAGGGGCAGGAGCAGGGACAGGAGCAGGGGCTGGGAGCAGGGACAGGAGCAGGGGCAGGAGCTGGGAGCAGGGACAGGGGCAGGGAGCAAGCGCAGGGGGCCGGGGGTCCCGGCGGTGCTCACCTCTCAGGCTGTACCGCGCCTGCATGCCGAACACGGAGATGGTGCCGGTGCCGGTGCGGTCCTGCCGCCGGTGGCCGTGCTGCAGGATGTGCCGCACCTGCTGCAGGTACTGCTGCTCGCCGGGCTCCGGGCGGGCAGCGGCGGCGCTCAGCCCATCCCCGTCGGCGGGCATGGCTGGTGAGCGGCTCCTGCAGCCCCGCTGCGCTCCGGCTGCGCGCCTCTCCCGAGCCCGCCAAACCCGGATTTCCCGCCAAACCTCGGCTTTCCCGCCAGACTGCGCTGAGGGGCGGGAGGAGAGAAGCGGCACCACTGCCGCCTCCTTCCTCGCCCGTCCCCTTCCCTTTCCCCCTCCCGTTCCTTTTCCCCTTTTCCTTCCCTTTCCAGTGCCCAGGGTTCCTCAGTGCCGCCGTCTCCACGGCCGCCCGCTCTGATCCCGCACGGAGCTGCTCCCCCTGAGGGAGGGCTGGCCCGAACCCCTGGCCCGAGCCTGTGCTCCGAACCATCCCGGCTCGTTTAGGCTGGATATCAGGAAGAGTTTCTGCACAGAAGGGTTGATCACCCATGGGAATGGGCTGCCCAGGGAGGTGGTGGAGCCACCATCCCTGGAGGTGTTCGAGGAAAGACAGGGTGGCAGGTAGTGCCCTGGTCTAGCTGACGTGGTGGTGTTCGGTCGCAGTTTGGACTCGATGAGCTCAGAGGTCTTCTCGTACCTGATTGACTGTGTGATTCGGTGACTTTGTTCTGCTCTAGAGGCTCCGTAAATGTCGTCCTGGTTCATCCCGTGCTGGAAAGTGCTGTTGACATTTGTCGTCTTTCTTCCTCTCCCTGCAGCCTCAGTCATCCCATTTTGGAGCTGAACAAGAGCAAACCTTTCAGCTGGGCCTGGCAGGCCACACACCTGGGCACCAGATCCCCCCAGCCAGGATATCCCGAATGGCCAAAGCCCTGGGTGCAGCCCAGTGCCAGCATCCCTTGTCGACCCTGGTGTGGTGCCCCTGCAGTGCCATGTCCCACACAGACTCCCTCCACATCCAGTAGTGTCACCCGGACCTGTGCTTCTAAAGTCAGGCTCCTTTCATGCCATGCCATGTCCTCAACTTCCTGCTTCATATTTTATTGGCACATTTGCTTTCTCATTAAGGGTAGTACTCGTCACTTGGGTTTATTGGGTCTCATAGTGTTCATCTCAGCTTCTCCCATGTCCCAGTGTCATTTTGCATCCTGACCCATGTCTGCTTGCAACTATTCCCAATGTGGAAATTTTCCTCTGAAAATTTTCTAGGTATAATCTCTGCATGTCAGAAGAAACTGATTCTTCTCTGAATAATTCTTCTCTGAATATTTCTTTGTTCGTGTCTCTTGGAAGTCAAGAATTTTGTAAGAGTCACTTCTCTCCGACAAAGCCCAGCTTTCTGACAAGTGATGTGTTTACAGAAGTTGTGACTGATAATCTCTCATGATTAAGAGCCTGAAATACAGGTGTATATGATGGAAGGACCACAGATGACTGTGGATTAGAAAATACTACCTTTCTTTGCAGCAGGTAGAAAATGATCTTTTCCACTAATTAAAAGTGTGAAATGCCTTTTTTTTCTAGCATAAATTTGTATACTTAACATGTACGTATAGAAGTAAAGGAAAACATAAAGGGTAAGTAGGGTGTGGATATTTTTCTCTGCTCATATCTAATATAGATATTTTTGTACACTTCAAAATTAACATGATTTGTTTAGCAGAGCTACAGTTGGAAATGGTGCATATTCCTGTGTGCAAAAAATGCTTAGAAAAGCTGTGCACAGCAAGTGAAACCGAATCACCTAGAGCTCTGCTTCTAGCTGTGAGATAAATTGGTTATTAACCTTTATTATAATTTACAAATACAATTGAAAGCTGATGTGTATAATTTAGGGAGAAACAAACTTCTTTACTGATAAATGCTGTTAATTAATTAAGAAATAAACTCCAGAGGCAAACTACTGTTTGTAAGAAATGCCAAAGGCAGAAGACTTACTCATTAGTTCATATTCAGATAAGTCATTTAATGTACACAGTAAGCATCAAAAGCAACTGGAAGAAGAAATTGAATATTTTCATTGCAAAATAATATGCTACATGTGCATGGAAATCTGGTTGATTCAGACTTAGCTGAATGTGCAACATCTGTAGGAATCAGTCTTGAAAAGGCTTAAGAATGTACTTGAATGTAAGTATGCAAATAAAAATTGCTTACAGCTGATTATGTCCTTAAATCTTTGCATAACCAGAGCCATAGCTTGTTATCAAAGATTGCCTTACTGACAACATAAATAACATCTTATTTAAATAAATTAATATTAAAATGGCTTTGGTTTGGGGTTTGAGTTAAAATATTTCTGCAGCCTTTGGTTGATAGCTCATATGTCACAGTATTTACTGAGCAACATTTTATTTATATGCAACTATTTTCACCATGGTAATTTAACAGTTAGCTATGTTGAGCATAGGGGTATTTCACCTAAGAAGCATATACTTTATTTCAGGGAGAAAGATTTCACACTTCTTCTTTCCTAGGAGGAAAAAAAAAAGAAAAATTATACATTTTGGTTTTGAATGGAGAAAAATATGTTAGAAAAATAAGTATATGTGAAATGTATCAGTGTCCTGCTATAGAAACATGCATGACTTAAAAGCCAGACAGAAGCATACCTTTTTTCTCTCTCTTTCTGTTCTTACAGCTATGTCCAGGTTTCTTGTAGAGTTTTAACTCTTTTTTATCCATTTACATTTCCGTGTACTCTAACCCTTGTGCAAACTTAATGTAAAATGGTGGTGTGATTTTGAAATCAACACCACTTACTTTTCTCAGGTATGAAATAGCTACATAAGATATGTCCACAGGAAAATCAGATTAAGATTCAGGCTAAAAAACATCATCAGACTAAAGAAATAATTATTGCCATCATTAGGCCCTGAAGATTAGTATTCCATGATCTGAAAGAGTATTTCTGATTTATAACTGCATATAAATTAGAGAGAATTTTGAAGAAAAATTGTAGAGAAAGCGTTGGAGCATTTTATTTCATATGTTTATAAATCTTAAAAGTACATGGTGAGACTTATTCTATTATGTCTAAATTCTGCAGCCTACCTCAGCCTCTCTGGTGGAAGTGATTTCTTTCATTGGCTCAAAAATTGTGCCTCTGACCTCAAAAGAATAAGCAGATTTAATACAAAATGCTGATATCTTCCCATCTTTCATGGAAATCCCCTTTGGGATTAGAGAATATGAACCCTTTTTTCTCCCTGCCTCTCTGCCTGGTTCTTCTTTTCTCTTCCTGAAATGTTTTAAACATGGAGAGAGGCTTCTTATGTGTCCTTTCTACAAAAATGTTTGAAGCCCATGAGCATGTTTCCTGTGAGTTGAACTGCAGCTTCTGTTAATTAACAAAGTTAATCTGAGCAGCATGCTGCTAACGCAGAAATGTTATGGCAAGACAGCTCTTCCAAGTGCTGGTGGTGCATCTCACTTTGCACTCCATTATCATCAAAAATAATATGAGCATGCTCTCAAACACTACTGAAAATAAATTGAAAAATGTAATGAATAGTGGTGGTTCCAGTTCATTCATGATGAATGAACACAAAGACATGGTTTTTGATGCCAAGACACTGGACTGTGGTTGTGAGGCAATTCTTTTCTGAAGAAATATTTATCATCACATTACCTCATCCCAGCTGTTACTTAAAGATTGAGGGTTTCACAGTTAAATAAGTCAAATCATTTAATATCATTGTGTCTGTATTTTGCAGACTAGAACATTGAGTGTTTGTGTTTTCCATAATGCTTGTGTTTCTCTCAATGTGTCCTTTCTGAGAAGGCAGTCTTGAATACACCATGACTGAATCTTGTTCCAGCTAAAGTTTATTGCAATGTAAACACCTCTTATGAAGAAGTGTGTTCTCTGTGAAAGCAGAAAGAATGAACTTACCACTTAAAAATTCTTCTTATACAATTGCAGTGCTCTCCCAGCAATGTATTCAATGAACTCAGGACTCTCAGGATCTAAGTTGGGAGGAACTTTAATGGTGAAAGTAGGCGAAGTCAGAATGTTCACGTCTACCACAGTTTCGTCTTTACTGGAGGGATCCCCCGGTACCACCTATAAGAGATCAGTACTTTAGGCACTACAAACTGCAGTTTACTTTGTTTTGTTTATACCTACTGCGCCCACTGTCTTTAAAAGGGGAAAATTAAATAGGGGAATATTTTAGACTTGTCTACTTTCTTTAAATTGCTTTCTTCTGAAAAGACAGTGGGTGTCTGAATTCATGCCAAAGCTTATTGTAGGTGGTGGAAAGAGCTGACATGGCACTGCCAAGACCATATTAAAGAACTGCATGTTAAAATTTATACCATGAGCTACACCTATAAAGAACTTCGGTTCTCCTAATGAAAACTTGTGAGCTGCCCCACTTAGTTCAATACAACATTTGTGTGATAGAATTTATTCATTCGTGTGATAGAATTTATTCATTCCTGTGTGTTTTTCTAAATCCGACTTAGTTTTGTAGCTTTATTTTCCTAGAACAAATATCTCTGACTCAGTTGGGAAAGTGTGCCTGTTTCCTGTTCCTATTTTGTGCTTTTTTTTTTTTTTTTGGTGGATTGTACTATCATTTTGTGTAAAGTTCTGTTAGTAAAAGTAGTAATTCACTATATATGAGTGGATTTCTGAGTTAGAAGAGAGAGTAAGATTTGTCCCTTGCCCAAGAAAATGGATTGAATTTACCTTGGATGTATCCTTGTGTGTGAATTACAATTAATCATTATGTATTTACTGAAATATTGACCGATGCTGTCAAACATGTGCAGCTTCACTGCAACAATCTGTATAACATTTGCCTTCTTTGAACTTTGGAATATATAGATACAAACATAGATAGCTAGACATTTATTGATCCAGTATGGATGTGTCAGTGACTGGTGCAGTGCAATTTATCTGTGAAGGTAATCTGAGGCCAGTCAAAGCTGCTAGTGTCAATTTACTTTTATCAGACAGTCATTCAGGTTCACCTGTCAGCCATCCATCAGACTAAAAGGATTGAGAGGAAAATGATTTCTAATCTCAGGAGTTTCAGCTCATCAAGGGATTACCAAGCATACACAAATTCAAGATGAGTAGGAACGTCGTGTTGTAAACCCAAACATTACACATGTACAAACATCCACAACCCCCAGGAGCATAAGCACGAGCAAAATGCAGGTTAAAGGCAGCAATAGCTCCCTTCAGAACAAAACCCTTACCTTAACTATGTTGAAAATGTTTTCTGGTCCGATGGTCATGTTGGATAACTCAGACACCCACCCAAATCTCTCTTTCATTTTGTTCAACAAGTAGGAAGTGTCCTCCGTGTGATGCCGAACCACCTGGAGAATCTGCTCGTACTGCTCCCCTGAGAGATTAACCAGCTTAAAGGCTTCATCAAACTTCATGTGCAGCTTGGGAACATTTGGGCAATCTGTCAGAAAAGACAGTGTTATGTCTTGTACTTCGTCTTTTCTGTCTGAAGAAATGAAAACTGTAAAAAAAGTCCAGCAAGGGGGGATGGTTTGGATGAGTCTTTAAATAATACTGAAAAAAGGAGAATAATTTTTGCTGACTTATTTTGGTAGATTTAGTTTAGACTCATAATGACTAAATAGATGCATTATCCCATTTGTTGTATTAAAGTGATTTACCAAGTAATTTAAGGTTTATATCATATTTCATGGCAATAGATTTTCTGTTCATGCTAAATAAGATCTGGTAAATTTTACATATAGCAACTTCATAGTCTCCTGATACTTAATGGGTTTTTTTAATTGCTTATATTCTGTTATGAATCTATCCCAAGTATATAGACTGCAAGGCAGAGACTGAGAGCAGGTAGATGCCTCATCCCTGGAAACATTCAGGGTCAGGTTCATTTGGGGCTCTCAGCAACCTGATCTAGGTGAAGATGTCCCTGCTGATTGCTGGGGGGTTGGTCTGGATGACTTATAAAGGTCCCTTTAACCCCAAATTATTTTATGATTCTGTGATAGAGGTTACTACAAGGAAGCCTGTATTCCTGTTGAGTGTTAAGACCTAATACTTATCTTACAGTAGCTAGACAGTAGTATGAGACTGGTATCATCTGCCACAAATTTGGAACTGAAGACTGCTGGTTTTTCCATTACCAAAATACGGATTTTAAACAAGAAAATTTTTCATAAAAAATTACTCTGTAAAAATTCATTTTCTTTTCTGTCAAATAGGATTATCAAGGGGCATCTTCAAGCTGATACTACAGTAACAAACTGGTATCAGTAATATATGGGTGTAGATAAAAAGATATTTATAGTGGTCTGATATTCTTTTAAAAAGATATTTATAGTGACCTGATACTCTTTTAAAAGTATTTCATTGTATCATTAATGTTTGCCACACTGGAGATATCCTGATGACATTTAGGTTTAAGCATATTCCGTGGACTTTAAGATCTAAATAAATCTGTAAAGACAGATGTGTTGTGCTGCAGTGGGAGTCCTGACAGCAGTTTTAGGTGATCAGTCAAGGTTTCTCAGGTTCCCATTACAGGTGCCAACAGAGCTCTGCCATCTCCTTACATACTGACATGAAGTCCTCTTTTTGTCCTTCATGTCAGTTCTCTTTGTAGACAGGGTTCAACAAAAAGTGATTACAGGCTCTTCAGCGCTTGCTTTCCTTGCCAGGAGCTGAATGATCCTGAGGTTGCAGCTGGTTGCCAGCAGGAGAAGCGAGTGTCAGGAATCTGAGCTTCTCCTCCCTTCTCCTCAGCACTGCTGCACCCAGGCAGGATCGACTGCTGCCTGACACCTTGCTCCTCTGCAGGATGGCAGCTCTAACAAAATATATAAGTATTTTGTTATGGGCTGTGGGACGTCTCTTTGGAGCACCAGTGGTATGTTAACAACTGAGCTATACTGACACACTGTGGAGACAGTGGGGAAAGCTAATTGAAATCATCTGCAATGAGAAATGGTTATTGTAGGTGTAGTTACAGTAAAAACTCAGTGAACAAATGTTAATTCCAAAAATATGAAAATATCACATTAGAAAATGAAAACCTCCAAATCTATAAAACAGTGGTCAATGCATTACACGAAAAAAAAAAAAGAAGCAAAATAGTTATTTACCATGCAAAAGATTGTCTTGACATTTCTGGCATCTCTCATGAAACTGTGGGCATCCAGAGGAGTTCTCCAGCAGCTCACTGCACTGAAGTCTCTGGCGCCCTGACACAATTTTTGAAAACATTCCACTTCTTTCAGGATCTAGAATGAAGTCATAGTATTTTTAGATTACCATTAAACTTAGAGTCTTTATAAGTATGCATTCATTACTGAGCCTGAGTGCTAGTGTATAATTTCTTGCCCTTAATCCAAAGTATTATGCATAAATCTCCTTCCCTACCCTTCCACTTCCCCTCCCCTTCCCCCACAAAAATAAAAGGAATAAATTATTAAAAAGTAGAAGTTAGAAGAAGATACAAATCATGTTTTCTTTCAAGGCATTCATGCTGCTGTAGTATATTCCCTTATACAGACATAGGGTGTATTCCCCACACATAGCCAAACAATTGCTAATATTACTGCACAGTGTTTCTACAACATGTGAGTTCTGGTAAGATCTTTTTGACCCTTAGAAGTCAAGATGTTCCATAATCACATGCAGTTAGATGAGAACGCAGTACCAAAGCTTATTTCTGAGGTAACATGGCTTATGATATAGAAAAAAATTTTAAACACTGTTTGAGTCACTTAACTTTGTACTTCCTGATGATCATGTAATGTTTATGTCCCCTGCCACTGAGAGTTATGGCATATGCTCACTGTGATTTCCTTGTAGACAAGGACCAGCATGTATTTGTCCTATTTGCAGTAGTAAAATGTGAGGCTTATTTGTATTCTAAAAGTTGGGCATGGTCTTTTTCTCTCACTGAGTGTTACCACCAACGGTATGCCCAGAATTTTCTGGTCACTGGAAAACCTGATGGCTGGTGTTTGATTGGCAAACTGCATTACTGCTGTAGCCTGGAACAGGACCTGCAGCTGTCAAGCTAAACTTAACATCATTTGGCAAGGGCAGGAATATGCCTTGACATCTCACAGAATTACCCTAATTTTTTAGAACTGGTGACCATGTCAATAAGAGATGACACAAATCATATCCTGACAAATGCTGAGATTAAATCTGTCAGTCAGCCTTATGAAAACCTGCGTCCGCCCTGAATTTAACTGCTCCTGAGGGGCTCCTGCAAATGCTTTGATAATTGCCATGAAAATCAGGCTGTGTAGGATCCATAAGTCCCCCTGCAACATTTCTCTGAGATTTCTAGGTGACTTGTTTATTTAACTGATAGTTATCCTTGATCCATAGCCTCCAGAGCTTCCTTACATATCTCACACTAACATACTGGAAACTGAGTCATTCACTGTAGTTTAGCCATCCCAAGGGGGTTGATGTCATTGACAGTGCAGTCAATTTTCATCTTCTAACACTTGCCTTTGGTTTGTTCTGGCACATCTCTTCTATAATCTCTGTATTCATCCAGTACGTCGGTGATCACCTCACTGACACCTTCGAACACTGTCCTGCTGAAATCAAAAACTATCTGTATGAAGCCAGGCATGCCCCAGCCTCTCTGGGAACCATCAGTTCTGGTGGTGACCTCGGGTAAAGCTGGCATGCTGGGGGACTCACTCAAGTCCAGGTCAGACATGAAGTATGTCTGAAAAGACTGGTCAAATTCTTTTTGCATGTGCTTGAAAAAAATGAAACTTCTGTCAAATATTGAGCCCACATCTGATAGTAGCTGGCTAAATAGATCTTCCATCTTTACTAGCTGGCTATCCTCTTTCTCAGGCTTTTCATTAGACTGGATGTCTCTTCCTTGATCCTCATGAAAAGTAAATATGAGTGGAGGTATTTTCCTCAAAAAATCTTCAACCTGTGTATAAGAAGGAGACAGATCAGCCACCTGACAAGTTAGTGGTTTCTCATCTCTCAGGTAACTGTAAATTTTTTATTTCAAATACTCATAGAAACAGTGACCTCCTAGTAACTGCCAACACAGCATACGTAGTAATTTAAGACACTAGACCCCAAAGAGGGGAAAGTGCATTCAATCTAAATCATTAGTTCCAAATGAGATCTGGAGGGAAAAGGCTGCCAGTTGCCCTTTACTCTTTAGAGGTTCAAAGTTATTACCAGCATTTGGGTTTCTTCCAGCAGATAATTTGGACTTTATGTTGGAAAGATGTGAGATGCACTTCTGTCTGCTTATGTGCAGTGTAGAGAGCGGAAGGTGATTGTTCTCACCTCTCACCATTGGGCAAATCCTCACAATCCTTGTGTGAACTGAAACCAGCAAAATCTATAAAGCAGTGGCTCTGAGTCCATGGTTTTGTCATGTAAGAGGCCAAGTGTCAATTCTGCTACACAGAATTCCCGTTTCTGGGTCTCTTGTTCCACTTGTTCCCTGCTCCCTACTTTAAGGTACTCCTTTGGCCTGAGCCAATGGAGTGGTTTTTGAGCCACGCTCCATGGCATTAGGAAATGAGTAAGGGTTAAAATACACCCTGCTAAAACACACACATATAGATACAGATATAGACAGATATAGATAAAGACAGTTATACATGTTATTTTTATTTTTTTTTAAATCTAATCATCAGCTTGATCTGACCACTAGTGCAGCTCAGAGGGAAGGTGAAGTGTGAAACAGGACTGCAGGAGCAGCCTAAGCCAGTATTGCTCCTGCTGTCGGTGTGTCCTCAGCCATGGCTATCATCTTTGTCCTTATTTCTTACTTTGAATGCTTCAAATAAACCAAGTAACTCATGGACAAAGTTACCAAGAGGGTCAAAGACAGTGACAATGCAGTATATCACTTCTACTGCAATAATTTCAACATGCCACATTTAATGCTTAAGTTATTGTATTTTTCAGTACATGGGAGGGGTGAAATCTGGGGAATCTGGCTATCATTTTAGTAGCAGCAATTACAGTTTTGCTTCTGAAGTTTGTTGTGCTTAAAGCATATGCTCAAACAAAAAAATATGATTACAATTTTGTTAAATCTTTTAGTAATAATAATGTACCAGTCAGGAAAGCATATTTGCTTTCTGGTAGAATTAGGGTAATCTCCTTTGCTGACAGGTTCCTTTATTAAAGGAGGTTAAGCATTTTAAAGTATGTTTGTTACTTAAAGAGTTGATTTAAGATAAATATAGGAAGGAATGATGTAATAAGTGAGTGATTTTTCTTTCTCCCCCATGTAATTCTGCTAACTACATCTACACTTTTAACTTTGCTGATTTTCAGATGGACTGTAAAGAATCTATGTGATATTTTTCACAAAGAGTTATCGAGCATCTTAATGTAAATCCCACTGTGAGAGAAAACATTGTATATCTGGAATGAGTCTGTTGGAGTCAGGGGAGTCATCACTTTCCATGGAATCTTGCCAGGGTGCAAATGAATTCATTTTGGCTCAGCGTTCAATGGCCATAATCACATGTAATCTCTACCATATAACTTCATATTTCCAGACCCTCAAAATCAAATTAATTTTAGTAAGCTGATATAACTGGCAGATCTAGGTATTGAGGAAATAAGACATGCTGTCTCTAAAACTTTGGGTGAACTCAAGAGTATTCTCCAGATAAAGTTTCTTCCTACCTTTTTCTTAAAGGATGACACACCGTGTTTGCAAGTTGTATAATATCTCATGCAGGTACTTTCTAAACAAGATTCACATTCATCCCATTGATTTTTCAAGGATACTTGACATTGTCTTTCCTCTTCTTCCAATCTTGCCTTTACTTCATCCATAAGTCGCAAGGCTTGCTAAGGAAAAAGATTCAGCTGAAGGCAATTTTCAGATTAGTATTCTAAGAATTTATCCCAGTGTTGATCACTGATTTTGGCTGTTTATGGCTCCTTTTTGTGCTAACCCCTAACCACTAGGGTAGGTTGTCGTCTCAGCTGCAGTCACATATGAAGGGAACTGAAAATTGAAAACCTTTTCCTTATAGTTTTTTTCTGATGTTGTTCTCTCAGGGGGCACAGTCTACAGAAACAAATGGATCTCTACAGTCTAGCAGGATTTTTGATGTTAAGAAAAAAACTCACACATCATTCTGTGTAAGAATTCAGCCTCCCACATGGTCATGTGTTCAACTCGTGTTATTTTTTCTCCATATCATCTGAACAGTATTCATCTGTCCCACAAATAGTCCTTTTCTGCTGCTTTTCTCTACCTTTAAGGGACTGATATTTCACAAGGCTTGGTCCTTGCCATACATAAAGTATTTATCTAATGCAGAAATATATAAAAATATAGTATTTCTGCTGTTTGGGAGTGTACTAATCAAAAGGCTGTAGTAAGGGTTTTTTTCCCGCTCTTGTGGAAGTGTGAGGCACTCCTTCCATGCTGGAGGGCGACAAGATGCATTTTACAATGCTGCTTCTATTTACTTCATCAGTTGGGGCACAAAGGTGAGCAGATCAGAAGCAGCATTTTTGTAATAGACTTGACAATGGAAAGAGAAAAGTTCTTCTTATTGAAGTAGATCGCGCATCATCAATTTCTCTCTCCAGTTGCAACGTATTTTAATAGTTTTGGTTTCCAAACAATGTTCCAAGTTATCTCTAAGTATGACAGAAACCTTTTAATTGGTGGGGCTTATTCTTTTTTGTCAGAATTCCAATAGGGAAGAGACTCACATAAAAGAAAATTTCTGTCAGAATGTGCTTGATGGAGATAGTAACTGCAGTTTTCGTAATCTATGTTTAGTTATTTTCTGATCTTTCTAATACATTTATTCAGTGTTTTATGAACTCTCACTGTGGATGTAAGTCCTGTGTAAATGAAATCATCCAGAAAGATCTAACAAGAGTGTTGATTGTGGGAGTGCACTGGTGTTCCTTCAGATGTTAGAAAGCTATCAGGTACTTTTTGGCTTGTTAATACAAATAGTTTAACTACCAGATGTTGGGTCAGGAGGGAATTTTCCTTCAGCTTCATTGAAACAAAGTTAGGCTATTTGTATTTTTTAAAATATACAGTAAACCTCTATTTCTTCAGATCATCTGAGCACATGGCTCTGAGCCTAGGCATTGCACTGACATTGGAAATTTCCCTGATTCATTGTACTTTCATTAGAACATTATCATCTGTGGCTTTGATATTTTCCTGCCGGTCTGAAGTTTGCAAAGCAAGCTGGAAAACATCTTGTGGGCCCAGGATTTTAGAGACATGAAGGGCAGAGCTGCAGGACCTTCTGCGCAAAACACTGTTCTACAATGGCCTGCAGTTGCCTTGGTGTGAATTCAGTGAAGCAGGGGTTTTTAGAAGCAAGCAGTAAGTGCAATTTTCCTCTGCTAGTGAGACAAAGGGGCAGAAGCAGATTTTCTCTCAGTCCCGTGACTGCATAAAGAGATGTATGCTGCTTCTTTTGTACATACAATTTGGTTTACATTCTTCCCAGAATAAACATAAAAATCCCACAGAGCCACTCACATTACCTGTTTTTCTTCACTGCTCTTCTTCAAGGTTTTCATCAGATCTATGTGCTTATCTTCATTTCTTTCCATCATAATTTTCATCTGCTTAATACCAATCAAAGCTTTCTTTACCTCTTCATCTACATACTTCTCTCCAACTTCAGATAATTCTAAAAAAAGCCAAATTATACAGTGACTTAATCAGATTTTAACACTATTGCAATTTGTCATGCACTGATGATGAAGGAGAATGAAATAGCTCTATGTTTCCCTACAGTGGCAGAGCCAGAGCTGAGATAGCGATTGCCGAATAACACAGAGCCAAGACAATTTCCATCAGATAAGAATCTGGCCCAGAGCTTTTGCAAGGATCAGCTGTATGTAAGTCAGGATATATATTCGACTGTCCCACTGCTGATTACTGAATCCCAGAACAACTGAGGCTGGAAGGCACCTTTGGAAATCATTGAGTCTGGCCCCTCCACTCAAAGCAGGGTCAACTACAGCATGTAGCACAGGACATCATCCTAAGTTTTGGATATCTCCAAGGATCACTCATCAGTTTTCTAATGACATAACCTTTATATTTATCTTGGATCTGGTAGAAGCCTGTGACAGCTTCCCTTTACATTTTGAAAATGTAGATTACAGATGCCTTCAACCTGTTTTCATAAAAATTCCATTTCTAGACTTCCTGTGAAGTAATGACCATAGAGTTTTGGTGAATACCCCTGGAACTATAGAAAGTAAAACCACATCACCCTGAGACTGCCAAAAACACATCACTTTTTCCTTTGTATCTTTCTTCCTCACCCCTAATTTTGTTTGTTTATTACAGAAATCTGATTAACATAAACTGAAGCACAGGATTGTTTAATGGCCGATCCTCTTGCTATCCACAAAATAAAGCCATGCTTAGAGGTGTGTGTGTGTGTGCACAGAATAGCTGCTATTTTCTAAATTAAGTAGTTTTATTTCAGTTTGTAAAAGCCACCTTTTTCAGTGAAGTGTATAAGTGTAGAGTAAATATTTTCAAAGATTATTTAAGCAGATTAGTTCAAAATCTGTTGAGTTGAATTTTGGGTTTGGTTTATATTCTGATGGTCTACAAGGAACCAAATAACCTATAAAAATCCTGTAAGTACTTTTTTTTTTTTTTGGCCGGTGATGCTAATCCTTTAATCCCTTTACTTTCTCATCCTGCTTGTTCTTATCTTCCTATTGTGTGTATGTATGTGTGTGTGTGTGTGTAGGCATTCAATCTGCTCTATTATGGTTTCTAAGCTCCACACATGCAAGTGGAACTTCTTGATGCCAGTGAGTGTGGAAGTCAAAATGCACTACCCAGCTGGAGAGCTGGGCCAGGGCTTCCAGCCCACCCTGGCAGGAAAAGCATACGTACGCTTGAGGTTGTCCCGGAGGTTCATCTCCTCCTGCTTCGTCGGGGCACAATGATGGCCCTTCAGACACAGCACGTGTATTATAAATATCCAAGGGAACCTCATGTTCTTTCTGTTAAAGGAAAAGGTCAGTGCAGTTACGTGTAAACATTGTCAGGAAGCTCAGATCTTGGTATACTCAGTAAATATAAATGCTAAATATCATACTAAGTATCTTGCAAGATCCCGTTGATTTTGTCTTAACTATGGTTTCTGAGATGTATGGCATGCACTTAAACACTACTCTTGGTGAAAACACATGAATAAGAAGCTTGACCTCATTTGTAATTATCTATGTAGATTAGTTAGATGAATTCCACTGAGTTTGCACAGCGGTTAACAGAATCAGGACATGTCTATATAAAATCAAAAGCTTATGTTTCTCAGTCTGTCTCTTTTCTACTTCGTGAAACACACTAATTTCTCATATTGTGTCCTTAGTTCATATTATAAATACATCCATTCTAAACACTATTGCCAGTTTTGAAGATGGAAATTTCTGAAATGTTGTTCGCTTTCTTGCATCCAAACATGCTATTCCTTTCATTGGCCTTCAGAATAAGACTTAATATAGGAAACACAATAGATGTGCCAAGAGATTAGCAATTAGATCAGTTTTTTTAAACAAAGAGATCAGCAAATGAAAGAAATTCCTACAAAGTAAGGGAAGAAATGCCGTTTGCTTTATTTCCCTCCTAATAGCAGAGGCAAAAGGTTTATTTTTCAGAAACCGTGCAACTGTACTTTATAGTTCTCATCTGATTAAGTGAACACAGTATTCAAGTGCCTTGTAGTTAGCCAATATAACCTTCTTGGAGATGCAATTATCAGCTGCAAGAGCACATGTAAATTAAAAGCCTGGATTTGTTTGTAGCCCGGATTTACTTCTATAGTTACTAGTATATTTTACCTTTTTGTTTATAGCAAAAGATCAATGAACTTTGCAAGGAAATACAAACACACGACCAAACAAAAGTAAAAAAATGAAGTATATTTACCATTAATACTGAAACACCTCTTCTGCAAAATTGCTCCCTGTGTCAGGAAGGGGCTGGGCTGTGTTCTGATCTAATTTCTGGGAGTGTCAGGGATTTTGCCATGTTCTACTTATCTGATGAGAAGGTACTTAATCCTATTAACGGGACATTTAGTCATTAGGCTGGAGGATTTTGTGTGTATGGCAGTTCATGGACATCTCTGTGGGCAAAACCACCAGGGGGAGTGTTGGGCAGAATTGCCTAATTTAATGTAATTTGGAACTGCTACTTTTCTGCAGTCAGTAGCCTTTTGTCCTGCTAGCTCTTCCATCGTCTTACTCTTTATTTTAGGAGACATCTGCAGCTTATGTTATTAGTGAAATTGATACCATTAGTTTGGCTAAAAATAGCTTCCAACATTTAATCTCTTCAGCATAGTTATAGCTTGCTATAAAAAACACTGCATTATGTAAGGGCATTCTTTGTACACCTTCTGAAGGTACAGGAGTTAAAAAAATCAGGAATCCAGAAGCAGGCTGGCACATGAGCAGGTCTGGAATGAGATAAGCATTTTTTGGCATTTTGTACATCATTCTACTTGTCAATGTTTTGGGGGTTTGCCTCCTTCATGCTATTTCCTTCAGTTTCTCCAAGTCTGTGAAACATGTCTGAGATCTGACTTGTACAAAGTTTTGGATACTTTGAAATGAGATGTTTAAATTCTAACAGGTGCTTGATATAAAATGTAGACAGATATTGTTAGCAAATCATATCCCACCTTGTGACATTCAGCAATATTACTCCCTTGTAGTCAAAGAGGAAATGGGGAGAGTGGGTGTCTGTAGCCCATGGTCTGTAACAGCAACTTTAAAACATTCTATTCTATTTTGTTTACCTAATCATTCATAAGAGGCAATCGATGATTGATGGCTAAGATCTAGCATGATTAATGCTGCTTAGGCAAGAGATTTGAGGGCTTTAGTTCTAAACACATTATCAGGAAGAGTGAAGAATCTATTAGCTGTAATGGGAACTGCAAGTCCCCAGTTTGAATTAAAATTTAAGATAACTCCACACTTTTTCTGAAAATGATGGATGGAATGGAATATGTATTTTGTATGAATTGCTGTCTCTCATGGAGTTGCTGCTAACTCCTTGACCAAGACTCATCACTACCCAAAACACTTCAAGTTCTCTTCTGTGGAAATACCAAGCAGGCACTCTTGCAGACCTTGCAATCCCCTGGCCAGACTGTTTGTTAAGGATCCCTGGGTCTTGGGCTGAAGCAGAAGGGGCAGTTTCTCTCTCCCTTGGAACCTCATGCTTGGCTCAGGAGAGTAAAAATGGAAAATGCATTTGCACAAAGAAGACAATCTATTACAGACACTTGTGAAACATGTGCTATTAGCCTATATGTGTAATGAATCCTAAGACTTTAATCTTTCACTGCAAGGGTTTGTCCACTCATTTTTGACTTTTCTCTTTGCTAATATTCATTTACTAGCAACATTGACTTGCTGGTCTTTTTGAAGCTGACTCTATACAGAGAAAGCTTTACTCAATCTAGAGTAAAAAGGGTGGTTTCAACACAGCACTCATAGTTCACAGGAGTTTGTGAGAAAGCAGGTGGTCCCAGCCCTGTGGGGAAGGAGAGCAGCACTCCTTCTCTAGGGGAAGAGGCTGGAGGATGCCTCTGGCACAGATCCCACCACTTATTTTCAGATTTGTCTGCTTTCTGAAGGTCTCCTTGGGAGTCTCTTGTCAAGCACACACTTGCATCTTGCAAAGTCAGTCCTTAAGGCAATGCTGAGACATGGAGGCCTGGTGTGTGTTGGGCTCCTGTTCCCAATTCAGCTGATTTTGAACATTGCAAAATGTCTTGTTCATCTTAGACATTGCTCCTCATACTTTATTATAACCATTTTGTAACCATGCGGAAATAGGCACTACTGTATCTCTTTCTTTTTGCAAAACCACAAAATCCTAGTTCTTTTTTCTCATGTTATTTCATATATATCTAATGGCTGAAAGAGGAGGTGTAAGGAACCCAACGACAAAATTGATAGAGCTAGTATGTCTGTTCAGTTTAATCTTGGGCTTAAAATTAACCTTCGAAGTGCATTTAAGGACCCAACACCCTGTTCCTGAAAGGCAGCTGTTAATTGTGCTTACTCTGAAAAGCTTTTACTCTCTCATTTCTGTTTTGAATTAAATTAAACAAAAATCTCATCAGCAATACCTTCAGGTTTCATGTGAAATATCCGCTCTCTTTTCTTTTAACGTTACAAATCTGATTTGTAGCGACCTGTTATGGAAATCTCCATTTCTCTCCTCAGCTGCCATGTTCAACAGTTTCCTCTTAAAATTTTATTTTCCCCTGAATCTGAGTGCTTTGATCAGCTGTAGTGTAGCATGTCATGTCATGTCATGACATTGTGCTGACATTTTCAATTTTTCCCACTCTTATACAAGCAGATGATTCAGTGCTCATTGATGCTGTTGAAATTAACAAGGTACTTTTCTAATATTCAGTCATACTAGAGACAGTCTGAAGAAGCTGTTGGAAGCTAATTGCAGAAAGTGTCTTCTTCCCTATCCCGATTTCCTACCCCTGTTATTTCTCTACTGCTCTATTTTAATTGAAATAATATTTATGTATTGAAAAAAAAATAGGGAAAATAGCTTGAAAAGGAATTTCAGTTAAAATAGATTTTTTGCAAGATATTGATAAATTGAAAAGTAAATAATTGTAACAAGATATATAGACACTGAGCTTGAACCAAGCTGAACTTGAGCAATGAGAGTTGTAGCTGCTTTGTGGATTTTTCTTAGGTCCCATTGGATGACCTCCACAAATGTGTAACATTTTTTCACCATGTACTGTGACTTCTCCCTTTTTGTTGATCCGTTCCACCTGGCGGGATTAAGCATCAAGAAATATGTTGAAATGGAATTTCCTGTGTTGTACATCAGCTATAGGATTTTGTTCCAGTTAGATATTTACACAATTATTTTCTGTTTGTAAGAGTTGTTTCCTACTATGCTACACATTTTCTACACATTTCTTTCTGAGCCAGGCCAGGCATGTAATGATCAGGCTGAAAATACCTGTACATATTTATAGACTCTGTGAGTCATGGAAAGTGCTATATACTGACATTAAATCTCTTGGTATTTGTATGAAATAGTCCCTAGTTCTACGAACTCTTAATTAGCTTTATTTGTAAGCACACTATTAGTTCTACTGCTTTCAATTGAAATTAAATCCTTGTGGGGTTTTTTTGGTGTAATTACATGGCTAATCTAAAGCATGCACAAAAGCTTTGCTAAAAGTTAGTACGGGATTTAAGGGTACAGAACTGAACTTCTGTGTTGTAAAAATTTTGTTTTGTTTTGTTTTGTTTTGTTTTAATCCTTTCCAGTGCTGCAGGAGCCCCTGAGTGGCTTCTGCTTTCTCCTGCATTTCAAAGGCTCTTGGAGCCCCCTGAAGTTAGTGTCCAGTCTTTGAGCTCTACCTGATTACCTGAAGTTAGGAGCCAAGGCTCCTTCTTCAGCCCAGAGAGAGAGGTATGTGCCTGAGGTGCTCTCAGTCATGCTGGAAAGCCTCAGACAGAGGAGCTGAGTCTGTATTAGGCTGAATATCTACAGTCAGTCTAAGCTACACATCTTGCAAAAATACCAGCTCAGGCTCCCGAAGTAGCACAGCTGTGTTAGCATGACAGGATCCCAAAGTTCATGAGCCCTGCAGCTCAGAGTCAGGCTGACACAATTACCCTGTCTGGAGGAGGGTCAGGCAATGCCAGGTCAGGACTCTGCACTGTGCTCAGCACAAACATGAAACCAGCAGAAGGCAGAAATCAGCCTATGAGACTCAGAGCATCACACAGAGAGTCAGTGTGGCTTTAGCTGGAACTGTTCAACTGCAGCTTTTGGGGTCAGGAAGACCAGCTTCATAAGGCTTAGCATGCTTTAAAATGCATGAGCCTTTTCTGGTTTCCTTTTGCTCATCTATTCATGGATGATAAGGATGACTATTCGGTGTGGAAAAATTCTTCCACCTCACTGCTGAAATTATTTGTTTTCCAAGCCCTTCAGGGTTTTGACACAAAGTTCTAAATACCAGTCCCAGCAGTAACATGACAACTGTTGTTCACAGGGCCATGCAAAGTTTTTTTCCCACCTTTTCCTGAGGCTTTGCAGAAAGGACCTATGGTGATACCGAAGACTATGTTTGGGAAGACCAAACTGTAACAAAAATTTAATTCATTTTAGGGAGCAAAAAATTAAAACGTCAGAGTTGAATGAAAGACAATGCAAAGCTGAAACCTAAAAATTATGCAGTTGTCTTCAGAATCTGTGCTTAGGATATCAGCTAACTTAAACTTGGAGAAGCACTATTACTGATGTTACATTATCAGCAGGAGATATCAAAGTCAGTGCAAGGATAACAAAATGAACTAGAAACAATTTATTAGAAAGCTATGAAGCAAACCTGCATGGTACAGTTACAAAAACAGATTTCAGGAAGCATTTAATATTAAAATGCTGAAGTTTTGAACCAGATGTTTTGCAAGGGTTTTGTTTCAAGCTTCCCTAGGAACATTAAAACAAAAAGGTTTTATTGCATGCAGACATGTAATATATCAGCTTTCAGCCTGCAATTGAAAGGAACAGGGTTCCTTCTGTGTATTCATCTGGTTTGCTTAAGCATGTCTTTGTCATTCAGCTCTGTATCACCTAGTTAAGAGTGACTGATTATTGAAAACAACTCTGGATTTTATTGAATTTGAGAGGACTGAGTTATCAGTTTGTGAGGTGCTGAACAACTCCTGAAGATGATAGCTGCCCTAACCTGCTGAAAAGAAATTGAAGGCACTCAGGATAGGGCCTTGATAATATTCAATGAAGAAATTGGAAATTGCTTTGTTGAAGAATAATCCTCTGCCTGGTAACATGGCCTCTTGTTTCTGCTGCATTTAAAGTGGGTCGTGCTCCAGTGCCTATGGGACAGCAAGCCCAAAGAAAGATGTCTGAATATAAAGCTTCTTCAATGTAGTTGATAATCAGACACAGTCCCCTTGCTTGCAGTAGCACGGAAATGGAGGAAGCAAAGCTGGAATGCTGCCTGAAGCTGACATTTTGTCCATTTCAAATATTAAGGACAATTTCTAAGAAGACCCTTATTGCAATTACGAGTAATGACTTCATGCTTCTAAGAGCTCTTGCTTAATTGCCATTGCACATGTTTTTACAGCTGTCCTTTTATATAACTGGTACCCTGCCCCATGCATCTGCCTCAATACTCAAAGCTTTTTTAAGCACTGTGAAAAAACAACAACATTAGTTACAGAGACCTGAAAAATGGGAGGTGAATTTAAAAAAATAAAAATTGAGTTCAGAGCAAATGAGAATTAAGAATGAGACCAAAAAAGGCAAAAAGGAAAAGGAAGGTGAAATAGGAAAGACCACAAAGTACAAAATGTCAGGGGAGACATGGACAAGAGCAATGTTTCCAGTTGGAAGTGTGTGAATGCATATCCATATCCTCTACCAACAGCCAAATAGTTATTGCAAGCAAAAATAATGTAGAACACCATGAATATGTGCATGTGGCAGAACAGGGCAACTATGTAACTGTTGAAATCCTTTATTGTTCCTCATATTTACTTCAGCTCTGGTATGAAGCCATTCTGGGAAAGATGAGGGATTTGCCCACACTGGTACATTTGCAGGTACTGTATAATGCTAAACACTAAGAAAAGAATTGTGGAATTTACCAGTCCAGACTTGAGTGTGCACAGTGAGTGTATGCACCTCAGCTAGCAGGAAGCAACTTGATTACAGGAAGGTGTCCCTACCTGTGACAGGGAGGTTCAACTAGATGATCTTTGAAGGTCCCTTCCCACCCAAACTATTCTGTTATTCTATGATTCTGTGACATGTATTATACAGGCCAAAATGGGAGACATGGATTTGTGCAACATCTATCATGCATGAAAGTTGGCAGGGTCTGATCATTCATACTTAAAGCACAACAAATATAGGAATTATTTCAAGTTGTAAAAAATCCAGACTGCCATTTTCCAGCACAACCTGCAGCCAGCTGAGATGGCAGCTACCATGTTTAAATCATCATAATCTTCTTGAAAACATGAATCAAAGAGTTAAACTCATAAAAGATGAAGGCAAACTCCTGCAGAGCACGCCAATATACTTAGCATTAGGCTCTTAACACTTCAAAGTCATGCTAGATTTTCACTTAGGTTTTGGGTCAGCTACATTATGGTGTCCAGCACAGTATCACACATCCTACTCTGCGGACAGTAGAGATTCCTTATGCTGATGTTTTTATTTGTTTCCTGCAGACAAAGTATGTTTTAAAAAATCCTAGAAGATAGACTCATTGTGAATATTTAGCACAATGAACAAAATGCTCTCTCCAAATGAAGAAATTCATGAAATTTCACCTGCTGGAAGGATATTTGGGGTATGCAAATCTGGAGCGTTGGGGTCGTACTGTATTTTAAGGAGTAATCTCACTGTATATTCTCAGCACCTTATTGAAGGGGTTTGGTTCTGCATCTGTTCAACAGACCAGATATAGAAATCTTCAGAAAATAATTGAAACCATGAACTGGGTAATACTTGACTTCCAAGCCTGACTGATCTGAAATGGCTGCTTCACATTGCTTGCAAGAGCAGCCAGATCCCCTGGTCACATGTATGTAGGACACAAGAATGGTCAGTGACTATTACTAAAAAGTCATAACTAATGCAGATGCATTTGAAACATCTTAGCTGCTAGAAAACTTTCAAAGGTCCATGCTACAGACATAATTATGTTGCAAATATTATTCAGAAGTGTTTTGCTATTAGTACTGGGGCACAATATCACATTATGTATTTCCATACCTGAACTCAGGAAGAAATGAACTTTAATTTCAGCCTTTGCCCTTGTGCCTCTAATATTATATCTCATTTCTCAAGAGCAGTTGTTTGAAGGCCTGTTCCTCTACCTTGGTCTTATACATTTAACTGCACACATAGACACATTTATATATTAAAACAGTAGACAACAGGTCAGATAGTTAGCTGATGTAAATAAGCAAAGCTCCCCTGTCTCTGTAGGCAGCTCTGATTCATACCAGCTGAAGACCAGTACATTTTCACTAGGTCTGGATTCAGTAAACCACACACACACATAGTGCAAAGCAGCCTATTGTTTGAAGGAAACCTTTCTTGTTTAGGGCACTGCTGAACAAATAAACTAGGCAGCGGAGGGAATTAGTGGGAATGAAGAGCATTAGTTCCTCAGAGAAAATAACATCAAAAAAAGCCCTTGGTATCCATCAGTCAGAATTCCTTCAGTGCTAGACAAAAGCTGCAATGGAAATTGCTGTGTTGTAACCTGTGTGATCCCATACTGAATAATTTACTTGAAACACTGTGCTTCCAACACTGTACAGATCAAGTATCATGAGCAGGGAAAAAAAGTAAATGAGAAATTGGAAAGAACTTAAATACTATTCAAGCAAAGCACTTAACCATGCATTTAACTTTTAACCTGAGAGCAGTCCCATGGAAGTCTATGGGATTACTTAGTACTTAAGTAAATCACACGATTAAATGGCCCAGTGGGTCAGGATTTTAAAAATCTGCATGGCTGTTACTTAAAAATGGATACAGTACAACAGAGGAAGGAAAGGAGAAAAATCTGTTTTCCATCCTCAGTTTCAAGTGTACTGACAAAGGCATGATAAGATCTAGCACTAGGAAGTTAGAGTTGGAAAAATCCAGCCTTGAAATAAGACATTTCCTCATAGCTGTGAGGAAAATATTGAGACAGCTTACGAGAAGGGAGTGGATTTAGCCTCACACAGAGTTCTTATGATGGCGTTAAACATATTAAAAGAAAAAGGGGATTAATCCAGATTCTGAGAGTAAACTCAAGGAGTTAAAAAAAGAAAATAAAATTGGGCAGTTCAAGGAGAAGAGATACCTCCATCAGTTTATTGCAGCATACTGGTCCACATCCAACCTCCAGCTCAAAAGATTCCTAAACCACTGATTACGAGACATGATTTTATGTTTCCCTGCTTTTTGTATTTTTTGTAAGCATCTGCTGCTTTTGGAAGTACTACTTGGCTGGACATATTTCTGATTTAACCTAGTACAATCATATTTTCAATACTGTACTATACATACACACACATATCATGGGAGGATTAAGCTGGCTGGTATTTACAGTTTTTTCTGGCCCTAAAGTATGTCAGCCTGACTTGTGTTTACCCCCTTTGTTCATGAGTTTGATAGAAGCAGAATTGATTAAATTTCCTGGCGCAGTTTGCCAATCCTGAGCTTCCTTCAGGATTTGGGAAGTAAGTGAGTACTGGGCTGCAAACTCTGTGATTCAGTCAATGGAGCTGGAGTCATCTGGGAGCTTCTCTCCTGAGCAAGTCCCAGCAGCCAGGGTGCCACACTGTGACAGAGGGACCTCCATTTCTCCTCTCCGTGGCACACACTTTCTAATCTCCTAAGGCAAAAAACAAATGTTATTTCAATACTGTCATATCTGGATAAAACTTGCATATCCTGTGGTTAACTAGAGACCAGACCAGATGACCTCACTCAGTTTTTTCTGGCTCCAAATGCTGTAAACTCTTGTCCTGGGTTAGGGCCCATCAAAGCCCATCTGAGCCCCTGGAAATACTTGTATTGACTTCACTCTGCATGAACAAGACTTCAACTCAATGTACAGACTATGCCCAAGTCAACAGGGGTCCAAAAAGAATGTGGCTCAGCTTGCAGTAGATACGTACACCTAAATGACCACAAGCAGAGCTATTCAGAAAGGACCAGTAACAGCATCCTCACAGAAATTTAATGCGTGAAAGCTCAATTAGCTATAGATATCAGCAGGAGACATTCTTCTCAACTTTCTGTATGAAAGGTCCACTGAAGTTAAGAGTATTTATAGTTACTTATGGGAGAAGTATTTAGGATGGACTATAGGGCCCTGCAAGATTCAGCCACTGGAGAAGAGCTATTTCACCCCAGTTTGTTCATTTCCCAAAATGAAACCGATATCAGCTCACATAATTTAATGGGTTCTAAATCAGAAGAGACTGGTGCTTTAGGCCAGAAGCACATCTGGTGTAGCCCTAAGGATCTAGTTCATAGCAGTAATATTTTTCTGCAGTTTTAAGCCAGAGCTTCTGCCAGTTTCTGTATGAAAGCTTTTAGCTTTAGACCCAAGGCATGGCACAGTGCTGGGAGCAATTAACTGTGCACTTTTCCCCTAAATACCACAGTTTAATATGCCTATGTCTCTCATGGCAGAGAGGTGATCCCAGTTTAAATATTGGGCTTCTTGTTAAATACTGAGCTGTGATTTTCCTGTTCTTTATGCAGTATTGTAGAACCAGTGAGAAATAGATGCATCTTTGCATATAAATGGAAGTCATAATTGTCTTAAGAGAGGTGTTTACAAAGCAGTTATGTGTGTGCTATTAAAAAACTCCATTTAAATAATAAGGTATTTAGGAATGTTAGTTGGGAAATAAGGAATATTTCACTTTGTACAAGTTATAATAACTCACCTCTACAACATTACATAATACGTTGGTATTATTATAATCGCTATGCATAGTCATAATAAGGGAGATTTGCATATGCTGGGTTTGTGTCTTTGTGGGTAGATTTATCTTCTACACCTTCCATCTGTGGAATATAAAAGCACAGGACTTTATGAGGCAAAGGTAACTTGAGACATAACCTTGTTCTACTTGGCAATTCAAAATTCCCACATGAGACCAAAAATTTTAAAGAGTATAAAGATTAGGGTCTGTTTTCTCAAAGTGGGTATATTAAATTAGGGAGGTAGATGGTTAGCCAGGCATGATAACAAAGACCCCTTGCAGAGCACAAGTGAGAGCCCAAGGTCTGGCTCAGCCTCAAGCACTGTCAAGCAGAGGAGATCACATTCCTGGACACTGGGTGTGATATAGAAGCATTAGAAAACATGAAGCACTAATTATGTACATGTGAGCAAAAAATGTGGTTTCTGGTCCGATAACAGGACTGTGTGTGTTTGAGAGAGATTACTAACCTGGAAAATTTACTTGTGGCTGATATAATAACCTGTTTTCATGAGAAAGGGATTTTTTTTTCCTCTGCTTGTTTGTGAGTTGTGGTTTTTTTGCATTTGTTTCCAATTATATTATTTGTAATTATTGCATTTTCCTAAAATGTTATAACTTTTGCATATACAGTTGAAAACCAGTTTTCATCTATGCAAGAGGCATGCATTCAGGGCAATTAAAAGTGATGTGCTTGCTTTTTAGTAAGAAATTAGCTGTCACAGGAAATTACATTGGCAAAAAAATCCAGTGAAGGCTGCCTTTGCTATATGATATATTTTAGAAATATCTTAGCATTCTCTAAACTGCAAAAATGCTGCCTGTCATTTCACAACACTCTGGGGAAAGACAGCTGAATCCCACTTTTAATTGTGGAACGATAGGCACAGTTTCATGCATTTGGAGGAATGTGAAATATTTCCATTATCATTTCTTGTTTTTCTGATTATCCCTGCCTCCTCTGTCTTTCCTTTCCTTCTCACTACTCAAAGTAACTTTTGGGAGGGGAGAGACATTTATCAGGAACACACAAGCTTTCCCATGGAATTTTGTAGAAAATAGATATTGATTAGAGGACAGGGGGAATAGGCTTTTTCAAGAACAGGCTTAGCAGGGGAAATTGAGTATTTGATACAGGAGTGTGGAGAGAAATGCTGGACTGTCGCCGTAGGGGCTGGCAGCCAAGGAGAGAGCAGAACAGTGTGGGGTAGCACAAAGAGGTCAAAATAACAAAAAATTAGCCTAAATATAATATCCTGGCACTGTTGGACTGGAATAGAGTCCAAAGGGCAAGTCTGGTGTTTGAAGATAGAGACTGGACATAGGATCTGAAATGCTTCCTGGGCAAGAACACTGCACAGACAAGGAGATGGATGCGTGGCTGTCAGCTCAAATATCATGACCAGAGACACAGGATTGGTCATGAGCTAGTAACTTCCACATGGTGAACCCAGGAGGCTGCAGCACTCACACAGCCTGTTACAAATCCCCTGTGAAGAAGCAGGGAAGATGTTTAGCATATGGACAAAGAGATGGGAGACCCTACTTCCATGTACCTCAATACCACATCCTTCCTGGATGGAAGCTGAGATGCTGAGTTTTCTCTTTAGACAGTTAGTTCCAGGGAGGCATCTCAGTTATGTAGATCAGAAAATCACAGCTGTTCCTCAATCCAGATGTTAGTAACTGCCTCCAGGAAGCTTCTCCCAGGAGCTGAGTTGCCTGTGGGTGATTGCACAGACACCTTCTCCTCTGTCCTCCTCCCAGCACCACCAGACCTGAAAGCTGCTCGGTGCCTCCCCCTGCTCCTCGGTGCCACCCCACCGGGCTGGCTGTTATTACAAGTCAGGACAGGTAAGATTCAGTCTGACAGTTCAGAGCTGTGGCTAAAAGAGAACTGGATCATTAAGGAGCTGTGTGTCTTTCAGACTCACGAGTAATGATTTCATTGCAGATGAGGATGCTTAGGCAATATGTAAGATATCAGAGCTGTCTTCACTTCCAGTTTCTGGGTCCAGGCTGTGCTGTTTCCAGACTGATGTTAGGCACTGATGTGCATCAGCAAGCCATCTCCCCTGTCCACCCAACCCTGACATGCCTGCACAGCCTACACAGCCAAGGCACTGGCTCTGAGGATCCATGCATAGGTGCAAGCTCAAACACACACAGGGAAGCATGGCTTGATGTAGCTTTCACTAATTGGGTGATGAGATGAAGAGAGATGAAGAACAGCTGTAGGAGCTGCACAGGAACTCAGCTGCAGCTTTTTAAGAGCCATAGCTCCAGGGGAACTGTTGCTCTGCCAGCCACTGTTACGCATTACCCAATAAAAGGGCTCCTGTCCCCTCCTGCCTCAGTGACATTCCTTCATTAAGGGCTTAATTGTCTCCTTAGCTGTCACTGTCTGAGGGAGGGGGATATAGCAGAGAAAGAGTCATAGGAAACTGGTGGAAAACAAAGTATCTGGCCAGTACAATTAATTCAGTAGGTAAATTCGGTAGGGTTGGATTTCTTAAATGCCTTCTGTGCATCTGACCTGGGCTAACATTCAGACTTTAAGTTTCTTCAAGATCAATTCAATTGAATTTACTGTCTAGAATTTAATTAAGTTTACTACATAGCTTTTCAACTCATAGTTTCCTGGTAGTAATGCAGCTCCTTCCATTGAATTGCATTTTTAAGACTAAATAACACCCATCCTTCTACCTATGAATGTATGAAATAGTATTTCTTGCTCACTTGCAACAAAGGAATTTGATGCTGGATTGCCTCCTGTTATTAAATGGGTTGAATATTTTCACTACATCTGAGGAAACAAACCAGACAGGGGTCACCTGTTCTGCGAAATATACTTTAAAAATGTGTATTTTTCACCTCTGAACTATTTATTTCTTTTACTGCCATCACAGAAAAATATGGGTTTATACTTAATAAACATCAGTGAGAAGCTTTCTATGCTTGTTTAGACAGAAGTAAACTTGAAGACCTTGAAGTAGGTTAAGCTTGACTAATCAGCTGAACTCATTCTATTAATAGCCAAGGTGGCATCATTATTCCATTAAGCTTTGTCTGGAATAATGGGGCAGGTGCATATATCCATACAGAAGACATTAAATCAGATTAGTCTTTCCAAAATGAAAGTACAGTAATGGTCATTTATTCTCTATTTCTTCAGTCTGGGAAGGAGTATTGTGCCTGGCTAAAAAAAATAAGGACTAATGAAATTGAGATCTTTTCAGAAAACCTCATTATAGATTGGTTAGGTGGAGTTTGAAGTGATGTTGACATTCTCATGGAATATGGCCATAATTGTAGTTAAAGTATGTGCCAGTGGAGACATTAAATGCAATCTGATGCAATTAAGATTATTGGGAAACACAGATGCATTTTTGATTTCTGTCAGTCCTATGCTAGAAGGATATAAAATTGCAAGAGAAGTAAAATCAGGTGTTACATTTTCAGGTTAAGTAAATGCAAATTTATCAGCCTCATCCAAACCACGACTGATGAGAGTTCACAATTTGCCATTATTCACGCTTTCCTTCAGCCATAATATGAGTCACTTAATCTAAGAGTGCCTTGTGTAAAGAAGCTAAGTTCACTTAAGGCATCCACTGACAGCATTTGCATATAATTTTCTTTTTTGTGATGGATCCCTCTCCAGCTCTAATGGATAAGTGTTTGTCTATGGCTCCAAGAGGAAGACAAAGTTTAGATATTTCTGCACACAGTTTCTCTAGGTGATCATCAACAGTAGTGAAAAATCCAGGCACTTATTCATGAAAACTTCCCCAGCAGAAGTTTCCACCTGTGAGCTCTCCTAGGAAAATGTTTCCATCTCTGAGTCTTTAGCCCAACAAACAAAAATGCAACAAAATCTTTACCTAAGAGAAAAGGCCTGACACTAATTTCAGACATTGCTTTTAACCACCAGCCAAGGCAGCAAACTGCAACTGAAAGCTGCTATCTGTATCCTGCTGGAACCATATAGATAAGCAAGTAGGACAGCAATCTCCAAGGTCCCAAGTATCTGGGGTTTAGATAAGAGCTGTGTGAGCCACCCAGAGTACAAGGGTCTAAGAGAAAACCCTGTATTTTAGCTTGCATACCTCCAAAATTTTAATAATACCACTGAAACATTTTCTCATGTTAGGAATGTGGAAGCATCAAATGGACAAATGATCCCCATTTCCCCAACAACTGTCATAATATTGTGGAGCTCTTGGGCACTCAGATCTTACTGTTTCAATAAAATAATTTAACAGAATTGCCGCAGTCCTTTGTTGCCATCTCATGGTATCTATATTTTCCCATTGGTAGAATAATTATTTATTGTAATAGTTTCTTACAGGTGTAAATAGCCATGACTTGAGACCTGTAGGAAATCAAATCTGTCCCATAATTTATGGGGGCATTAATGAGGAAAAAAAAATACACTAAATTCCCCAGCTGCCTGAAATGTGTATGTTAAAAGAGCTGCATGTGAAAGGGCATGGTGGATTAATAAGATGCTCTCATGTCAGTAAGTAGCAGGGGCTCCCTACTTTTCTTACAGGTCATTGTGTTAACAAAGGGCTTACACTATTGAAATCCCAGCTAATCTCTGTTGTTGCTGCACATGACAAGGATTGTGTTGTCTAAGTCAGGCTTCAGTTCTCACATGTGCAAACAGATTTAGGACCTTTTGTCACTTGAGAAGTGCACATACTCCCATATAATTCAGAATGGAACAGCTTCCAAAGAAATGATAATACAAATCTGTGTTCTGTGACACAGCAGCATTAGAAAATAGTGGTTGTTTTAATTGTCAGATTGTGTCCAAAACCCTCTTCCAGTTTTCTTGAAGAACGGAAGTGGGTTTGGAAATGAAAGATATGTACTTAATTTTGCTGATAGCTACTGTCTTTATTCACTCCATCTCGTAATTTTATATGGGGAAGTTCTCTTTCCTTTCAGCTCAAGGAAGAGCTTCCTTCCTGTTCTAGCTTCGGAGCTAATACTTGATATTTCTTTTTTTTGTTCAGACAAATGAGTATAGATACATTTCAACAGAAACTTCTTCAATGAAATGCTTTCACTTCTGCTGTGAGGAACCAATATGAGTTGTTGCCAGAAGAATCTTCACGTGTGTCACCTCATCAGAAGCATCCTCTTCTGGCAATTCAGCAAACATTATCCAGGACTGAAATAGCCATGGAAAGTGCTCTCTTATCCCTCATACATCTTTGACTTACACCTGTTGTCAGAGCAGGAAGTGGTTTAGAGAATAAAACCTTATGATCTACTTATTTCAACCCTAGTCAATATTAAAGAGAAATGTATAACAACAGTCTTCCAAGTGGGAGCAGCCAAGGAGTTGTATTCACTCTGTTTTGTGTGCTTAAGGCCATTGCTCTTTGCACAAAAAAACCCCAAACAAACAAACCAGTATACTTTACTCAATGTTTGTATTGTTTGCTTGTGGTTAAATAGCATTTGCTATCCTTGGTGTTTGGACATACTGCAGAAATAGAAAAGGGATTTTCATGTTGTGGATAAAACAGAAAAAAATTGATTTTGTCAACAACTCCCAGCATTTATCCATATCATGTGGAAAGTCCACTTAAATGTGGACATTTGCCAGAAATACCAGGTCTATTTCCTTAGCACATAATGTTGCTGTTTCTTACTTTGCAACTGGGTCCTCCAAGGCCTTGCTCTTCCATTTCTCATTCATTGTATTCCAAGCAGCCAAGAAAGTGGTGGTAAAATGAAAAAGATTTATTGCCAGACAGCTCCCATTTTGTGATTATATGAAAACCCTATATGCAGATGCAACTGGGGGCATTAGGAAGCAGTTATGTGGCTGCTTTTTTCACTCCAAATTTTCCAAGATATCCCCATAGCCTCTCCAATCAAAAATGTTCTCTGTAAATCATCTTGTAGTTTCACTGGCAGGATTATTCACTCTGAGAGCTGCAGCTAACCCCTCCATTCCAAAGGAAGCTGTTCTGGCCTTGTCTGTATGGCAAAGATGGGACTGCTCAGGGAGGAAGACTTCCCTGGGGAAATCCTACGGCTGGGAGAAGTGCTTGTGGAATCTCCTACCTTTTCTTTTTTTTTTTTTTGAGTCCAGGTGACAGTGTGCCATTGAATGGCATGGGCTGCAACAGCAATATTACCCACAGCTGAGAGACTGTGCTGTGCTGCCACCCATGCAGGAGCACTCTGTCTTGACAAGGGATGGAGAGTTTTGACCAAATGCCATTATACAGGTAAATACATCCCTCTTGCCCAGTTCTTTTGGTTTCTTTCACAAAACAGTGTGTTTTGTTCACCATCCTGTCTCTAAATGCTTTTGTGTTGATGATAGCAAACTGCAGTCAATGTCTGCACGTTGCCAATGTGATCACAATAAGGTAGATGCTTTTTATTCATCAAGAGCACTTGGTATATGATGCATTATCTTGCATTTTAGTTCTGTTTAATCCTACACAACCAAAACACCAAGCACAACAAATCTGGGAAAGGACTAGAGGAATTTACCCCACCAGCAAGTGTCTATTCTAAGTAAATGGCTCCTCCTGTCTGATGGTATATCAAGCCTGAACTGGAGAAGAACAGAGACATTCACTGTATTCTCTAGTTTCTTCTTCAAGTAACCCAGAATATTTGCAGAGATGAAGCCTGCTCTGCTTTGCCTGGAGTATTGGCTCTAATACAGAAATAACTGCTCAGTACACCCAGCTCACACTTAATTTTAGCTTCTTCCCAGTTAGTCAGGACAGGAAAATTGACATTGCCTAACATGCCAGAAATAAAGGTATTTCTGCTCATTGTCACATTTTCCATAACTCCAAGTCTAAGGCCACCTGCTTCACTGCTTTTCTCATCACAATTTCTGAATGTGCTTTCTTTCTATCTATTTAGATCATGGAGGTAACACGTTTTCTGAAAGCTTTTGGGCTGCTTTTCCAAAAACTAAGATCTGCTTTTCCATTTTTTCAGTGTATGTCTCATTAACTACAGCAACCTCTTAGGGAAGTCTCAGGGACTTTAATCCTAGTGCCTCTGTAACCAGTTGTGCAAAAGGGAGTATTTAGAGATGGAAAGTACCCATTCTCCAGGCTCAGGCTTGGATTTCAATATACTGAGCAAACAATGTTATTAGTTCAGTGTCTGGGGAACCTCATGATGGAGATTTCTGTGAGAATCATTTGAAACCACAGAGTTGCACAAAAGTAGGCCAGCTGTAAAAGGGCAGGTGTTTGCAGAGTGGTGGCTCACCTGCTGACAGATAACCTGCTTTGGTAGGGGAAACAGTCCTTCTGCCCACTAAAGGATCCTTGGAAAAATCACAGGTGGTAAGTTCAGTCTGTTTTTAGATGTTTTGGGTGATATTTCCACTGAGGAAAGCAAAAATTGCCACCAAAAAGGGAGAAAACTTGGCTTGCAGAGTACATCCTGTAGGAACACCTGATCCCAGGCAGTGGCCTCCCAAAGAAACCTGAGATTCTGCTCTTTGGTTTGGTCACAAACTAGGTGCTGTTTTTGCTGGATAACTTTGCTCCTTTTTTTTTCCCCCTTTTTTTTTTCAACCCTTCCTGAGAATTTTTTACAATTTTTCTAATTCCTTGTTATTCACCAAACAATTGTCAAAACTACTTGGTGTCTCTCAGCTTTTTGTTCTGTACATGGGGATGGAAGTGAGCAGGATTGCTTTGCTGCTGTCCCAAGCAGTTCTTGCAAAAACAGCCACTGTTATGTCAAAAGAAACAGTAAATCTCTGGCATAACAGAAGAGAATCAAAGTGACTTACAAAGAAATGTTAAAGCAGCGTTTTTTTCCCCAAACACACACCCCACAGTATTGTAGAAAAGTCCTTAAGCAACAGAAGTGGAAAGAGAAACAAAGTTTAACATTTCAATGTCTTACTCGGCAAAGTTTTCTGAGGAAAACAGATCAGTTGAAATAGTAACCTTTGTTAGTTTTTCCATATACTTTATTCAAATAAAGATATGTGAGCTACATATGTTCCTGTTTAATCTGAAGACTTTATTCTAAATGCCTTGGATGCACATTAACTTGATATTTTTATTTATTAGTTATTGAGAAGAGTGGCACACAAGGATAATGCTGAATTTGCTGTAAATCAATGTGGTATTTATTTTGTAGATATTTAATCAGAAAAGTTAGATTTGTAGAGGGAGGAAATACCTTTTATTAGCCTAGCTGCCATAGTTGAAAAAAAGACACAAATCTAAAAGATTTGCCCGTTTTTCTAATTAAGCCCTTCAGTCTAATAAAAAAAAATAGTACCCTTAAACCACAAAAGTTCCTGCAACACAAGTATGATGATACAAAAGATGAATCATTTGTGCAGACACAGCCACAAACCCCTGTAACCTCATTGTCCACGTCTTCCCTTCCGCCCAGAACATAAAATATGGTTATCACACTCCCAGCTGATGATTTTGTTAGAAAAGGGGAGGCTGTATTTGATGCATTTCATGAGGGAAATGAGTTTAGGCAGATAAGAGTGGCCTGTCTCAGCCCCAGAGAGGGCAGGAGGGTGGTGTGTGCAGGACAGCTGCAGTGTAACACAGACTTATGACCAGGAGCAAACTCTCCATTTCAAACCCTGAGCACTTGCAACAACACAAAAATAAAGCCCAGCTCTGTGATCCTTGTTTGTGTATTGCTCAGGCTCATCAAAAGATGCAGGATTGAGTTTGAGTGACAAGTTTAGCCTCCTCTTAGGGCAAAGGTTTGAAATTCCTTTACCTAATGAGTAATTGTATCATACAGCGCCTGCTGAGCTGCTAATGGCAAATGAGAGACATTTTCGGACAGAAGGAAGCTAGGAGTCCTTTCTAATTAAGTGTGCCCCTTTCTGAGTCTCTAGATAAATTCCAAAATAGTTTTGAGTCCATACTTGCATACTACACCTTTTTCTTCTTTCCCTGTTTTTCCTGCATGCTCTGTCCACTGCTCTGCAGGCAGAAAATTCCTCTTGAATTCCTTTTGTGTCTGGTCATTCCATAGATTAAATCAGAGCCCCTTGGTTTATTATTAGGAATGCAATCCTTAGTGCTATCAACATGTCTCTGGACCCTTCCTATTGCTATTTCCAGTTTGAAGGTTCCTTTGAGTCCTTTGTTTTATCAAAAGTCCTGTTTCATAAATCCTCTTGAACTATGATCTGTGAATTTATGCATCATCTGGTTTATCTCCAGTGCATTGTCCAGGCCATGAAATAACACAAAATGTCACAAAATGTTCTCAGTTCTCAGTATTGCCACTTGTCTCACACTTGAGTTGGATGTGTGCCAGGTGATGCCCAGGAGCCTTGGAATGGCTGAGTTGCTCAGATTTGCACCCCGTGGCCTCTGTGGTGAATCTCCCCAATCCCTCTTTGTGTCTTCATGAACAGGCTGTTCTGCCCCATGCCTTCCGTTCCCCTCACATCCCACAAGCTTCCCACCACTGCAATATGGATACCCCTTCAGCATGTCTCAGTGTCCCTAAATCTTCTGGGCAGCAGAATTTGTGGCTGGCTGGGACATGCCTGCATGCCAGCTGACCAAGCTAATGTGCACGTGGGCATGGGTCAGATGGCCACTTCCAGACTGAACAAAGACAGAGCTCTGCAATCTCGTCAGGAACAGATGCTCCTCTGGCTCTTGTTTTCCTGTGTGGACAAATGGTTCAATCAAATGTTTGGGAACTGAACAACTTTGAGCCCTGTGTCTGTCTGCTAAATCTTACTGAAATGGGTGAATTGCAGGGCAAAGTTCTAAGAAAAGATGACGCACTGGTCTTGAGAGTTGAGACACAGATTCTTGTACAAACAGGCTGCAAAAGTCACGTAGGAATCCTTTTCTTAAGAAATAAGGCTAACAATGTAATAGCCTGGGTGGAGAACGGTATCAGGGAAGCTGGATTTGGGTTTCCTGATTCTGAGACTCAGCCTGTGCATCCCCATAAATAATGTTGCTGACAGGCAGTTTTAAATTGCACAACAAATGGACCAGGGCAGGGTTACTTGATGGAGCAGAGCAAAACACATCCCCTTTTCTTTCCTACTTTTCTGCTCCTTGCTGCTAGCTGCCTCCTTCTCCCCCTTCCCTTACACAACCAAGTGTAAAGAAGAGATCTTGCACTAGCAGGCTTCTCTTGTCCTGAAGGGAAAATAAGTCCTGATGGTTGTTGTACCCCCAGATCTCATGAGAAATACAGCTGGCTTGTGTGAGTGGATCCCAGGCAGCAGTGTGGAACCCATCTCATCTACAGCCAGCTCTGGTGCTGGTCTGGGTCCGGTTCTGGTGTGTGGTTTGGTTCTGGTGCACCTGAAATTTCACATGCTCAAGGTGATAGACAATGTCTGCTTGCAAATCCTGAAGAATAGATAATAAAGTAGTGGAGGCACAAACTGAGTAAATGGGGAAGACTAGAAAGGGAGGGAGTATGCTTGAGAAGCAACATTCGTAGCACATTGGCTCTTTCCAAAAAGCTTAACAGAAAGAAGCAGAAGTTCTCTTAGGCCTTTGTTATACTCCATCTTCCTGAAACCTCCTCCATGATGTGAAATGAAGCTGTTTTGGCACTGGAATTTTGTCACTCTTCAGATATTCTAATTATCTGCCCTAACAGGAGCCTGGTTTCCTAGTTCACTGTTTCTTTTTCCTCCCTTGAGACTATTTCTGGCATATGTTTCTACATCATTATGCGACCACTGAGCGCAAAAAATGTCTTTAATGTTTCACCAAGACTGTACCTAGCTTATCAAGTGAATACAAATGTGTAAATCTGTAAGAAAATCTGCTGTCTTTTTCACTGACCCTTTTACCCTTGAGGATCAACTTGAAAAGCGTGTTGTGACATACACGAAAAAATTCTGATTTCCTCTCCCTTTTGTACTTCCTTACCTGACACACCTGATGTGAAGCATTGCTGGCTGATACAGTTATCTGCTCTCCTCCATTTGGAGCCAAGTCCTCACTGCTTGTGATGGATGTAGAAAGGGAGGGAATGTAGTTCCTCACAGAATTCATAACTAAGAGGTAAATGAGAAATACTGAAGCAATCTTGAAGTTAAATTTTAAGTGTCAGGCACATTTTGAAATGACCAAGTAAAACTTACTGGGATATTGTAATCAGACTTGGGGGATTTCAAGGATTTAAATTAAGCTGAAAAATAGTGGCAATGCCCAGAATATTGCTTATATTTGGAGTCTCCCATACAGTGAATACAGACTCCTGACTCTGCAAGAAAATTAAATAATGGTGGTATGGGTAGATAAGCAGAGGCTCTGAGGGATTTGCAAGGTGGCCACAAAAAAAAGAGGCCAGGGATGGACTCAAAGAGGAGGCAGGAGAAGCAGTGCTGCTGTGGGGAGCAAGGGGACAACTGAGCAGAGGCAGGCAGGGACAAAGGTCTCACCTGGGAGGGTTGGCCCTGCCAAAACTGCTGCTCTGAAGGCTGTAGCAGAAGCAGCAGTGAGTCTGTGTGTCCTGAGCAGTGACCCAGGCAAGGGAGGCATCCAGGCTACTGTCATTTTCCCATGCAGATGCTCTGCCCCAGTAGCTCTCCATTTGCTGTCTGCTCCTTTCCCTGGCACTGGAAAAGAGCTCTCCACGTCTGTTTTGCCTTTGCTCTCTTGGGTTGTGCTAAACCAAAAGCCAGCCCCTCAATGCGTGCGTAAAAGATGTCCAAACACCCATTTTTTAACTCCCAAGTGGGCTTTGCAGCTTCTCTGCTGTCCCTGCCCTGCTTTGAAAGTATGTGCTGAACTACACTGTGTCCATAAAGAGAAACATGCCAGTTTAGCAAAGAAGATAATTAAAATTTTATTGAAAACATACACCAGGAAGAATGTCTGCTTAAAAACTGCCTCCCTGCACATAACTATAGGCTCTACCTTTTGTTTTCAGCTCAGGAATGAACAAACCACACAGCTAGGATTTGCAAGGAATGCTTATTAAGAAACAGCAGTTTCAAAGAAGAGTCTGAACTGCAAGATGCAAAAATACTAATGGTGACATGAAGCAGGTTGGAGCTGCAAACAGACTGTCCTTTCGAGTTCAGTAATTTCACTCCTGGCAGCTGATTCCCTGTTCTGCCCTGCCCAAGAGCTGTGTAGGTGTATACATACACATATGTCAAAGGAAAAAAAAATAAGATGGAAAATACTTTGTTCTTAATGGGAAAATATCCATTTCACAAGGTTTAAAATGGAGACATTTTTTTCCTCACAAAATGGAAACCCTTTAAAATGTAGATACGTGTAAAATACACCCCCCAAAAAACTTGGAAGAACGGATTAGCTGATTCTGTGGCATCTCACCAGGCTGTGGAATTTATGAAAACCACATTCCTTGGATTCTAAAACACTGGCCATCCCGCTGCTCTTTCAAATAATGTTGATTTTGCTGACTAGTCTCTCTGAGAGCCAGCACAGTTGTCTAATTGTAAGTAAATAATCTCAGAACAAATCCGTGTTTGACATACTGTCATACTAGCATTTACTGTTTTGCAAGAGGGATTTACTTCAAGGATATTGAAAAATTCCATTGGTGTTTAAGGGGAGTAGCAACTATGACCCTCTATAAATTAAAATGCTTGACCCTGCTATATGATATAGAAGATCCAAAGTATTTCACAAGTTCAGATCAGTGAAGGCAGAAAACAAGCCCTGCTTCTGAAGGTGCAAGTATTATGTTCACACAAACATCTGCGAGGACGTTTGAAGGTTTACAAGGATGAGATATTTAAAGCTCAGGCTCTTGGGCTCACGTGCAGCCCCCCATAGCTTCTTTGGGAATGTATAAGGTTGACTATAAAGGTCTACCCTGACAGATCATGTTGCTCGGAAAGGACATGCGGGCCACATTCAGAGCTGCTGTAAAGTGCTTAAGAGGGACACTGGTGCCACTGTGATGTCAAAGTTCAAGAGCTTCAGGAGTCCTGCAGGCCACCTGAAACCTCAGGCTGCCAAATCCTAGCATCCTCTGTATTCAAGGGAAGATGAAGCCATGAAATCTAGTCTAAAAGCCTGGAATGGTCAGCCTGAGCATGGCCCACTACTGCTCTTCTGAGACCCTTTCAGGGCAGGCTGGGATAACACAGGGACTCAAGCACCAACTGCCCCACTGCTCTTGAATGTAATGCCACAGCTGTGGTGGTGACACTAACACAAGTGCCTGTAGAAAAGGGTCTTCTTGGCTGAGATGTCACAACTCTCTTTCTCTGGCCACACAAACCAGGACCTACCAACCTGGCATACGAGCAAGTTCTGAAGAGCTCATCATGACGTCAATGAGGACACCACAGCAGCACATGGGCACAGCAAAACTGCATGGCCTGTGGTGCCTGGGAGTCCCAATCCTGCAAACCTGTGAGCCTTGCAGAGGAGCTACAAACATTCAGCACAAGGCAGATGATGAGGGGAATCTGAAGTGCAGGATCACCCCCAGGAATTATATGCCCACACACGTATATTGAATATTGCTGCCAGAAATGGGAAGGATTCTGGACTGAATTTCCGTCTTTCACTCCATGATTGAACATAAGCTATATGGTGTGTTGGGGGTTCTTCCATCACCGGTATGAAGATACAGATCTATACCTCCCTTTGTGGAATTCTTTAAGAGTTGATATTTATGATGTCATCATTGTAGTTGCTGTTTTCATTTGTATCAGCACTGCATACCATAGCTCTTGTTTAATATAGCCATGGAAAGAGTGCATCCTTTTTGTAGCTCAACCACTGTAATATCACAGTCACTGTATAACCTGCTTGAAAAGGGGTGCAGAGCTCATTACAAGTTCCAGTGATTCCCCAGCACAATGCTCTATTAAACCAGTGAGCCTTATTGAGGCCCAGACCAGATCCTGAGTGTGATGCAGAATTCCCAAAGATGTGTGCTTTGGCTTGTTAGAGGTAGGCTGATGTCTGAGGTTTTTTAAGAAGAATGCATTCCAGGTTCTCCCAGTCTGTCACAGTGCTGAATTCAGTGTGCCTTGTACCTTTAAGTGTTATAAGACAAAAAGGTGACAGATTAAGAACAATTAGGTTTTTTTATAATATTTTTACATGGCTGAATATTTCTTCTTTTTACTGTGCTTTTAGTGTACATGGAATGAAGAGCTTTAGCCTGTGACATATTTCAGTTATAGCCCCTTTAATATTCCCATTATAATGAGGAGACAAAACTGGCTTATTGTGAACAAATTTAATAGAAATATTCATAAGAAACAACAAAAATTTCTGTGACTAATGAAAGCATTCAAATTAACTATGCAGATGTCTAAAAGGTCCTGCTAATAAAAAGTTTGTATTTGTCTGAAAAGTTAAACTATTGAAGTCCAGTCAGTGTGATGGAAGTGTACACAGTTTTGTTTAAATTCTTGGCTCCTACAGGGAAAAACTGTCTCTTTGGATTTGTGTACATCTGTTTCTATCTGAAACTAAAATCCAAAGAAACAGGAGCTGGAACAGTTTTTGATTCAAGTGGAGCATGAGAATTCAGGCCCAGTTTTCTCACTGGATCAGTACCAATTTCTCTATTTCCAGTCAAAGAGGTTATGATGCTTGTTCTTAAAATGTTCCTGAATGGGACTGCAGAAAAACTCCAGCATGTAAGCCAGTTCTTCTGGACTTGTGTGCTGCTCATGGAGAGATCACTCATAAATGCTGCTAACAAATTTGCCCTTTGTGACCTCATGCTGTGAAGTTACCTCAATAATTAAAAGAGTTCCTATATCAAATAACAAAGCCCCTCTTTTGACAGTGGAATGTGTAATGTTTGTAGATTTTCCTCTCCAGTAAGCTGTCAACATTTTCAAAGGAAAACAGGAAGACTTCTAGTGGGGAGATCACAAGGTAGGGAGTCAGGAGGTCTAGGTTTATTCCTGGCCCTGTCACCATCACATTACATGATGCACAACTCCTCTCCACTTCATTTTCATTATTTCCTACACAACAGCACTGTTCCTGATGGACTCTGGGCTGTGCTCTGGGTGCTGGGGATTATTGGGAAAGCTCTGGTAGCAGGAGATGTTCACAGTCATCCAGAACTCCTGGGCACATCCAGCAGTGTGAATTTTCAGAAAACATCAACTGCCTCTTAAAAAAAATCTGTACATTTTTTTGCCTCTCTGAAAAGTTCAGCTGCTTTGTGGGGAATATTAACCATTTTCCCATGAATACATGTACTGGCCACGAAGGTGCCATTATAATAGTTGTCATTTAATCCAATGTTTGTCTTAAGCAATAAATTTTCAGCAACAATCCAATAATATTTCCCTGGGCTCCCAAATGGCTTCTTTTTTTTTCTTTTCTTCTTTTTGAGGCTGAATTAACAGTTACGTAATATAAGGAGGCTTTTTTTGCTTTTGCTTCATAAATGATTTTTTGTTAGGCACAGTGGAAAAAGAACACCATATAACAATTCAAAATGAAGCCATCTGGCTTTGTGTCCATCTAACAATGTTAACAAATATCCCACATCTAAAAGAAACATGAAGCACTATTTTTGTGCCGTGTTCATTTACTTCACTTCGAAGGAGAATAAACACAAGCATGCACATATTAAATGAAGTGCATACTTAATCCTTTCTTTTCCCCATGGCATTTCATTACTTCCTTGCCTGTGTTCTGGTGATCTTGCCTCCACTGTGGGGAGCCTTAAAAAATCAGGAAAAAATTCTCAAAGCCATGATCATGCTGTTCCACTTGGTGTGGGCTCCTACCTTGCAGCCCAGCAGAAGGCAGGTTGTCCAGATGAGACTGCAAGTAAACTACTCCATATGAAGGGAAAATAGAAGGGAACTGCAGTTATCACCAGGATGCAGCCCTTAATTCACTTCAGAGTAACTTGCTGGCTTGTCCCATACCCTAATGGGTTTAGGCTTCCAGCATGTGAATGCATTGGATGATGCAAGATAGATATGAAAAATGAAAATATTAAAAATGTCTCCCTGCCTGTTGGCATCTTGATATTGCTTGTGGGAAGAAAAAGAAAAGAGCAGAAAGGATTTCAAGCTTAGATTCATGCTACTAGGAAAGTCTTACAATTAGTCTACACCCAGGCTTCCTAATGTGTGGTCTCCAAGACATCAGAAGGGAGACTGTGAAATGATTGCAAAAAAAATTCAAAAACACACACACGCACACATATTCCCACAGATGCAAACAAGCAAGCAGGCAAAGCAGGAGAAAATAAAACAAAATATTTAAAATTAACTAAATAAAAATCCTGTATGGAGTCTAGCCTTATTATTTGACTGTAGTGAGAGCTATCTTGGCAAAGTGATCCTTGGATTTCTTTTTTCCTCCCCCAACCCTTTAGATGGTACTTCAGTAAGGGGGAGTGATAACTCTGGTAAACACCTTCAGTGAAGACACAAATTTCACCAGTAAGTGAAATTTCACCAGGAGTTTGTGCTCACACAGTAAAAGGACTTCACAGAAAAACATCACAAATAGACACAGAGTTTGTAAGGACAAGCCTGTCAGTTTGGGAGTGCTTATTTTAATGCTCCTTTCTGTAAAGCCATAGGCCAACACAACAGCTCTGGCCCTTCCACCACAAGGAGGTAGAACATTTGATGAAATAGCTCTGCTTGGAAGTGAAGATTGGAATCTCTGTAGCTGGAACTGTATTTTGGTTAGGAGGGAATTGCATCTCTCTTGGATTCTCCTCCAGAAGCTGGTACCTGTCTGGTGTTTGATACAATGAACTGTCCCTCTTGGGGACACTGAAGAGACAGGCAGTAGCCAAGGGCTTGTGCTGCTGCAGATGCCTTCATCCCTCCTCTCCTGACACTGAAGGAAACTGCAGGTGCCAGATAGAAGAAAATTCAAAAGAGCTCCTGCAGGGCAGCTGTCTTGATCTCTGCACCTCCTCAGGCTCAGGGCATGCACAGCTGAGTAAGTAAATCCATAGGATGGCCAAGCTTTAAATAAGATAAATAAATTAATTAGTTAATTAAATGTCAATATATAGAACTCCTAGTTTATATATAGCACCCATAAATTATCATATCAGTCTCTTAAAAGATGAAGAGATTTTGGCATATTCATTAGAAATTGCAGTATGTTGTTCCTGTTTCTAAAAAACAGACGTCCAAGGAGCCTCTTGCCTGCCAAGAGTGGAGCCAGGGGAGGCACCAGCAGTGGTGGGACTCCAGCAAATGTGAATGTGCTCTGCACCAGGGTATAGGCTGTTTTCTTGGGAATCCTGATGTTTGCATGCAAACACACATGCTCAGCTAATGCAACTCTGCTGATACTATCAACAGCTTTTCTTCTTCTTTTTCATGACCATCTGTGATTTTGACTCATTTATTCCAAAAATGTGCAGCTAAGTCTGCCCAGCTATCTAAAATTAAAAATCTTAGCTGGCTTTTCTTTTTTTTTTCTCTTTTTTTTTAATGTGGTTCCATTACAATCTGTCCTCTTTTCTGCTCTTGTGACTGAAAGGAGGTCATTTAGTTGTCCTAGATGGGGGAGAAGAGTTCAGAAATCCTGTGTGGTGTCATCTCCATGTAGGGGAACATGTCTGAGAGAGCATTGAAATCTTCTGTGTCCATGCTGAAGACTTTCTCTTTTTCCTGGTGACACAATTGATTTCTTTGCCATTAGCTCACCATGTGGGAATCAGTGTTTTAACATGCATAACACTGCAGCAAAAGTTTAGAATACGCCACAAAGCTTAATGACAAAAATATGTGCAGAATCAAATAAATCAAAATCCTGCTTTTGGACTGGTTTCTGTGGGTGGAAGGTTGTTCTTATATTTCATTTTAAATCCTTCATTCATTCCTGCAAAAGAATGCTATCTGTTTTGGTTTTAATTTGGTCAGCTTCACACAGTTTTCCACATGCAACAGTCTATAAAAAGCAAAAGCTGCACTTACCATTAGACAACAAATTCAAGATACCTCTTTACTATCTTGTTTCTTTATCCAATATATTTTTGTAAAGTATGTGATGTTTACAGTTTGAAAGGAAGGCCTTTAACTCATCTTAGAGGGCTTAGCACCAGGGGCCCAATCAAATGGGTGTCTCTTAATCACACAGCCAAGCACTTAGGCTCAAAGAGATGATTCTTTTTTAGCATAAACTCACAAAAATATGTCTTGTTGAGACATCTCAATATGATGTAATATAAAAGATATATATAAACATAGGAATTATTCAGAGAGGTTTTGCAATCTTGACAAACTACCCACTAAAAGATGGATCTATTTCCCGAGAGGTAAAATTATTCTTAGCATCAGAACAGAGCCACTTTCAAAGTAAAGTAAGTGAAAGGGGGTTGTGTTTGTTCACAAGTGGCTCAGTCTTGTATAGACCTTGAAAAAATTGCAAACAAAAAAAAAAAAAGTCTGTTGAATTTTGCATTAACATCTAGAGAACTGCAGTAAAAATCTTAGGAGTGTTATGAGTGAAGCAGGAGTGAAAAAGTTATGGTGGGCAATCACCCAAAGAAGCAGCAGGGAAAGGTTTATGAGTGCAATAGGTGCTGACAGTACCTGGATTGGTGGCATGTGAAGAACCCAGATGGTCTGTGTGCAGCTTCCCAGGACACCCAGATTGGGAGACACAGAGGTGGGCCAGTCTGAGTAACTGATGACTCAACTTCTAGATGGTATGGAAGTGGCACATACAAACCCACATCACTGTCACCAATCTCAGAAGAAACCAGGACGTGTGGGGAGGATTTCATAGGTGGCATCCTTTGTCCTGCCTGCCAAGGAATCCCAGACAGACTATCTGGGTACTCATATCTGGGTGCCTGAATGCATTGATTTGGGTATATTCCTCCTGGTGCTTGTCAGCATCAGTGTGTGGACACAAGAGTGTGAGTGAAATTTACTCCATTTTACCAATAAAATCACCTTTCCCTCTCTAAAGTGATATTTGATAGATCACTGGTAGTGTTGCAACATTATTCCTTACAGAGGAATGGGACATTCTGTCTTTCAAAGAACTTTGTGTGTTCTTACGAGTCAGCGATTGCTCTGCCTCCTGCTTGCGGCGAGCACGGGCAGGCTCCAGAACAATTTGCCTCTAATAGCATAAAATAGGAGTTACACATCCAAACCCAGCAGATGTTTGTTTAACTGTATTGGATTTGCACGGCTTTCCTTTCTGCCAAAAGAAAAAAAAAAAAAAGTAATCTTCTCAACATGCAGTGAAATACTGACTCCGCTGAAGCCAGTGGCACATATCCTATTGATTTCAGAAAGGCCAAGTTTTCAGCGACGGCTTCTGGTCTTCCAAGCTATTGAATGTGAAAGCTGAAAGCAAAGGACATCTGCAAAAATGCCTCCTTACCAAGCTCTCTGGAGTTAGCACCATCAGAAAAAGCAAAAGCAGTAAGACTACTCTAAAAAGAGCATATCCAACAACCAGTTGAAGCTCAAGCAGATATTAAATAGCTTTAGAAGAACTAAACAATACCCACTCCTGTAGGAGATGAAAAGTAAATAGCATCTTTCCCATTAAGATTAATGGCAGCTCAGTCCATCCCTCAGGAAACAAGCAGCAATATCTGCATCCATGTCTGCACACGTCCTTGAAATGTGTTCATTTCCTTCCTGTGCAGGTTTCAATAAACTGCTATTCTGTCTTAGAACAGTACCTATAACACAGGCTGAATTTTTCATCGAAATATTTGCTAATGCAGTAATGCTCTTTTCATCAAAATTGAAACATTTTAAAACCTGTTAATACAAATCCACCCCCAAAGTCTTTCAGCACAAATGTTTCAAGAAAAGCACTATTGCAAGAAAATAAATTTCACCATACATTATGAAACTTCATTTCAGCATTCTGAAATTATGTTTCTGTTTGTCTTGTATTAACTTTAAAATAAATTTTATAACTTGTGGCATGTTATACAACACTGCAGTTAGCAGATGACAAGACAGCACAATGTAATAAAAACTATCATCACAGCTGTAATATTTTATTCCCTTACTGGGTTTTACTATCTTTTAAAATCATTACTGTGTGCTGCTTTCTATCACTGAATGAAACCTCTTTCCTTGATCACAATGTCTCCTGTTTTTTGGAAAAATCTGGTATGTCACTCCCATCCAAGTATTTCCTGTTTGTTTTGGAACTAAAGAGTCAGATAAATTCTTTCAACACAACAGAAATTGGAGACAGCTACATTGAGAAGATAAAATGCTTTAATGTGTAATAAACAGAAGCCAGGCTTAACTTATTTAAGCCAGTCTTAACAATTATTTAAAGTAATACAATAAAATATAGCTGCTCTGCTGTCAAAAACTGATTTCAAAGCAATAAAAGTGGCATAAAGTAATATCAAAATGTAAAAACATAAAATAATAAATATAGCAGACATTTAAAAATTTTTAACCCAGAATTTCAAACTCCAGCCCATAATTTACAGTCTTTAAGTAGTTAGTATTTTTAAAAATTTTTTGGCACTTTGGAGTGTAGGAAAAATAGGTTCAAATGTAATTTCTCCTTTAATTTGGAATAAAAAAAAAATTTCAACAGCAAAATTTCCTGAACACATACATCCCATGTTTTGATCAGGACTGATGTTCAGTCAAACAAGTTAAAAGAAAATTCCTCTTTCCAAAAGTGCCACATATTATAGAACAGCATGAGCCCAAGTGAACATTTAATCAAAACTGTTTAAATTCAGAGTGGTATTAATAAACCATGAAGGAATTCAGTCATTGGTCCAATATCAATTCATATATCATCACCATGAACAGTGCAAGATTATATATAGATTTCTTATTAGCCAAAAATGCTGCCCATCAGCATAATCAGGAAGCACAAGTCCAAGTAAAGCTGTGTAATTATATACAAACCATCTCAGCTCACCCTTGCCAAGAAAAAACATCAACAAAAGTGTTGTCTGCATGACCAATTAATTCCTGCAAAAGGCTGAGAGCACTGGATTGTGCACGAGGCTCTTTGCCTGTGATATTGGGTAACACCAGGGTCTACAACTGAGTGAACACACCTGAATATAGCATTTGTAACAGTGTTCTGCCTGACCAGCAAGAACTTGCCATAAAACTAGCAGCAGAGACTTTAATGTATAATTTAGGATTTACTTTTCTAAAGAATAATTTAGGTTGGAAAAGGCCTCCAAGATCATCGAGGGCACCCATTAACCCAGCACTGCCAAGTCCACCACTAACCCATGTCCCCAAGAGCCACATCTACACCTCTTTTAACTACCTTCAGGGATGGCGATTTCACCAGTTCCCTGGGTTTAAAATGTCACAAAACAATCCACTCAGTAGGGCTCACCTTGACACATACAGGTTATGAATTTTCAGCTTTCTCATTCATTCTTTGCAATTATTAGTTGCAGTCTTATTTCACAAGACTCTTAAAATTGAAAGTTTTGGTAAGAGCAATCCATTACAAGAACTGCCACCACCCTGAAAAAAATCTTCCAGTGGTATACAATACTGCAGCCTACTTACTTAGCAGAACATATCATGTCCCAAGGTTTCATTCTTCACATTTCACTCCCACCATAAAAGAAATTAATTTCAAGTTTACTTGTCTGGTAATCAGATGCCCACATAGCTCTGTCAGTGGATGATTCATCTCCTGCATTATCACCTTCTACAGCAATTGTTTTTCTGGGGCAACTACCAAAGTCTCCAAAGAAGCTCCAAAGTGCAGCAAATGAATGGCTCACAGGAGCAGCCTGCTTCTGAATGGATGAAAAAAGCTGGATCATGGCCATGCTATGTAACACAGGACTATGCATTGTTCCTCCTATCAGTGCAGAGGATTTTTGTATTTCAGGGATTTGAAGTTGAGTTAGGACCGGAATACACTTTGAGAAGAGATAATATAGACTCCATATTTTCCCAGATAACCTATGTTATGTTTGTAAAATTCATGTTTGTGATTTAGCTTAGCCCCAGTAATTAATCTCAGTAACTAGAGGAGGGTAATGAAGATCACAGAGCTGGAGCACCTCTCCTATGAATGCAGGCTGAGTTGGTGTTGTTCAGCCTGGAGAAGAGAAGGCTCTGGAAAGACCTCATAGCAGCCTTCCCGTGGCTAAACAGGACTGCAGGAGAGATGGAGAGGGACTTTTGACATGCACATGTAGTGATAGGACAAAGGGGAATGGTTTTGAACTGACAGAGGGTAGGTTTATATTAGATATTAGGAATAAATTCTTTACTGTGAGGGTGCTGAGGCACTGGAATAGCTCACCCAGAGAAGCTGTGGATGCCCCATCCCTGGAAGTGTTCAAGGCCAGGCTGGATGGAGCTTTGAGCAGCCTGGTCTAGTGGAAGGTGTCCCTGCCCATGGCAGGGGGGTTGGAACTGGATGACCTTTAATGTCCCCTCCAACCCAAACCATTCTGTGATTCTATGATTCTATGTTGAACTCTTTTTCTGAAATTGGAGGCTGCACTTTCACGTCCCTTTTCTTCACCCCAAGGCTGCAGAGAGGTCACAAAGAGTTACCAGAAAACACTCTTAGTCACAAGGAGCTCGTTCCCTGCAGGAGGGGAAGTGAGAGGTGGCTACATGTACGGCCAAGGCTCTGCTAGTTGAGTCTGTTTGCTGGCAGCAGCTCAGTCCCTCTCAGGCCTAAGGTAATGCTTGTTCCTGCAGCCAGCAAACACAGCCAGTTCTCACCCTCATCCCGCGAGGCACCGAGCTGCTGCTGAATCAGGGTTACACGAAGACGAACGAGCCCAACGGGAAAGGGCAGGGAAATGGAGACAGCTCACACTCATAAAATGAGAAACACAGAGTTAGAAGAATTACAGAGACTATAAAAATCCTCTGCACTTTGGAAGGTCCTTCTACCAGCAAAGCCTGGGAAGTCCTTTCCCCACAGTAATTCCTCTTCTGTATTATCCAAACCTCAAATTCCTCTCTGGAAATGAATGTGGATGGGACTGTATTTCCCTGTGGTTGCTGCTGAATGACTCAAAACTTTTCCCTCCCTTTTCCTGTGAGACCAAGGGGCCACATCAACCACCAGCACAATTTTGCACTCCTCAATTCAGTTCTGTGAAAGAAGTAGCATCTGGGCCAACAGAATAGGAAAATGGGTTACAAATATCAGCTTTCTTTAATTGCAAACACAAATATTACCAATATGTAAAATACATGACAATAAAGTAAAGTTAGGCTGTTTGGCTGGGTTGATGGAGGCTTGCAGGGGTGGACAGAAAGCGGCTCCATGGCAAATGTCCTGACTTCAGTACAAGATACACTACTGCTCCTATGAGCTGGGCCAAGGCAAACTGCCTCAAAGCATCTTTGTTTGCCACAAACCCCACACCTAATGTACATTAACCTGAGCATATCTCCAGCAGGTTCTTCTTAAGACTTGTCTGGAAAGGTCAAGGGGAAGGAGCAGCTTGCAGTCTCCAAGCTGGACCCAGTGCTGAATGCAGCAGCACCAGCAGCTGCAAGGCTGAGCGATGGCTTCTTTGCCTTCGTCTTTGCCAACAAGGTGTCTCAAACCTTTATGCCTAGAAATAATGGTCAGGGAGAGGGAAACTAAAAAAAAGAGGAGAAAGAATAGAGTCAGAGATTTCTCGGAAAACTTTGGTCTATGTCCATGGAACTAGATAGTGTTTGTCCAAGGGTCCCAAAAGGTTCAAAGGATAGTGGTTAATGATTCCTGCCACCTTGTCTGGTGACTAGTTACAAGCAAGATCTGTCCTATCTCATACCCTTATTCCTGAGCTGAAGGAGGGGATGGGGTGCACTCTCTTTAAGTCTGCAGATGAAACAAAACTGGAGAGTGTGTTCACTGGACTTGGAAGCAGTCCTGGGATCTAGGCAGGCTGGAGGACTGGGCCAACAGAAATGTTTCGAAATTGAAGACCAAGTACAATTTTCTGCTTCTGGGATGGACCAGCTTATTGGAATGGGACAGGCTGGAGACTGGGAGCATGGGGAGCAGCCCCACAGGAAGGGCTGTGGGGCCTGTGTAGGACAGAGAGCTGAACATGAACCAGAGGTGCACTCCAGCAGGTGACAGCAGCTTCCTGCAGGGAGGCTGGGGGGAAGATGGAGCTGGGCTCTACACAGCACTCCACATTGGGAGGATGAGAGATACCAAGCATGAGCTGAAACAAGGGAGGTTCAGACAAGATATAAGAAGAAGTTTTTCAGCCTGAGTCATCAGCCTGAGTCACATCCAGGCAGGGGTGCAGGTTGCCCAAAGAGTCTGTGCAGTCTCTGCCTTTGGAGCTTTCAAGACCCAAATGGGAAAAGCATTGAGCAACCTGGTCTGGTCTCAGAGCTGACCCTAATTGGAACAAAAGGCTGGACCAGAGACCTCCTGTGATTCCCTTCAACATAAACAACTCTGTGTTATAATTTTGCTGTCTACGTGGGTTTTGTTCTCTGATACTTCTACTTACATTTGGATATTTATTTTTTTGCAAGTACCTTGACTATGTTCATTTAATAAATAAAAAATGGAACTTTATTACATAGGCAAATATCTCAAGAGGGAAAAAAGCAACTCTATGAGCAGACCAGCTGCCTGTTACCAATTTTGAAGTATATTTTCTGAAATCTAATACAAAGCAAAACCAGTAACACTCCAAAACTCAGAAAAATATATAGTAACAGAAGAAGCAAACCCTTCCATACTTAAACTTACAAACATCCCCCAGGAACAATGGTCAGGTGGTGCCTCTGGTGCCTTGCTCCTTTTTCCTTCCCCATGAAAATGGTTGTTGCTTGTATTGCATGTGGCACATGCACTGAACACAGTGTCTACTGCTGCTCCATGCTTCACAGTTCTCCCTGCCCTTGCAGTTATCCATTGCTCAAGAAACTCCAGAGATCTCCAGATCATAAGGAAAAAGTATGAACAAACAGGTGTATGTATTCACTTGTTCTGCATCGCATGCTGACTTTGACAGATTTTGACCAAAAATCGTTCTGTCAACAGGCCTGCCTGGTCTCTTTCCATGAAGAAAACAGCATTGCAAATGACAGCAGGAAAACTCTGCACTTCAAAGGGTTATTTTATAAATGTGTGACAGAATTCTTTTCTCTCCATCCCAAGTGTCCCTGAGGGAATAAGAAAGCTGGTGAATAACGCAGAGTTTTGCTCCTGATCTCTGTGCTGTTCCCTTTCTGGGAGGTAGAGCTGGAGACCTCACTGAGCTCTGTCAGCCACAGCAGATGTGCTTCTGCTAGAGCAGGAGGAGTTGTTTTCAATCTCAATACTCTGCTCTAGCACCTGCACTGAAATGCGCTAATAACAGCACTTATTTGCTGAACTTTAAACTGAAATGTCTGGAATGCCCTTTACACAAGACTGGAAGCCAGCTGCATGCTGAGCAGTTGTCTTTCAAGTAGAGAAAAGGATGGTCTGTACTCTGCCTGGGGAGGTCTGAGTGGCTGATGCTGAGCCTGGAAGCTGAAGGCTGTAACTCATTGCTCATCTGGACTTACAGGTAGTTTTCTGTGGATCTGACAGAGGTATGGATGCATGTGCTTCATTCCTCACAAATATCTCAAACAGAGAAAACTGACTTTTCTATTGTGGGAGAAAGCTTTGTAGAGCTTTCAAAAGAGCAGGCAGCCTGAAGTGACAGAAGAAAGATCAAAATCAGCTTGTTCCCCTGTGTCCTCTCCACAGAGATCTCCAAACACATTTTGAGTTATGTTCTCCCTTTACAGAGTTGCATGATAGATGGAAGATTAAAATCACTGGCCACCATGGTCATTCTTTCTTCATTCCTGAACTGGTTTTGGCCTTTCCTTAAAGTTACCCAATACTTTCCATTATAAGGACCTTATAGCCTTGCCAAAATTCAGTCATTCTAGCTGTAATTTCTCCTGCTGGCCGGATGCCTCTGGCCGATTTTGTTTGGACTCCTTTTGATAATTTTTTTGGAAAATTTTCAGTCATTTCCAAGAAACAACCTAGGGGAAAATGTATATATTGTTGTCTATGTCAAAGGCCTGTAGATGTTTTCCTTTAAAAACGCTCATTTCCCAGGCTTTGCATCACAATTCTGAGATCTGGTGGGTAGGTGATCTTTGTGCCTGGAATAACATTTTCTCTTTCCCAGCGGAAGTCTGCATAGCATAGAAGCAAGATGTCAGCCCCAGGTTTGTACAGTGAAGAAAACTTTAAGTATTTTAAGAGTTCTACCTCACTTATTGTAAAGGTCAGAGATGAGGCAGGGAAAAAGAAACTTCTGATTTTCAAAGCTGAAGCTAGAGAACAAGACTCTCACCCTGCAAGGCAGTGCCTATGTGATGGGAGCAGCTACGCTGGGTCTGGTTGGGGTGGAGGTGATTTTCTTCAAGTAGCCTGCATGGTGCTGTGGTTTTGTGACCAAAACAGTGCAAATAGCACATCCATGTTTTTGCTGTTGCTGAGCAGTGCTTGCACAGCACCAAGGCCTTCTCTGTTTCTAGCTCTGCTGCCCCATGAGTAGGCTGGGAGTAGGCAAGAGGCTGGGAGGGGACAGCTGACCAAAACTGCCCAGGAATATTTCACACCATATCCCTCATGCTCATCAATAAAACAGGGGCTTTTTGTGCTTAGCCTGAAGACTGGCTGGCATCGATCTGCTGGTGGGAGGTGATGAGTGACTGCCTTTGCATCAGTTGGGAACTTTTTTCCCCCATTCACTTATTAAACTGCCTTCATCTTGACCCATGAGTTTTTCTCACTTTAGGCTTTCCAACTCTCTCCCCCATCTCTCTGGGGGAAAGTGAGTGAGCAACTGGGTGGGGGCTGAGCTGCCACCAGCTGGCCTTGACCCATCCCAGCACCTCACCAACATCCAGCTCATCCTAGTCTGTCACTACCCATGTTTTTCTCAACAGTCCTGACAGGAACCTATGGCTTCATTTGCAGAAGGGCTGAGCAGTGCCCCCTGACATGGAAGTCAATGGGATGTAGCCTTCAAGCTTGTAAGCACTGAGCATGGCTGTAGCTGGATGGCTGGTCTGCTGCCATCAGCAGCACACTTCATGTCCTCATGTCCCAGTCACCCACATGTGGGGTTTCACTCAGAGCCTCCCAGGGCTGCTCTTTGCAGGTTTCACATGCATGAAAAGATGAGAAAGAAAGGTCAGAGGCAGTTCTGTGTGTAGCTGAGCCTTGCGGGGCTGTCACTAGGACTTTTAGCCAGGCTTGGCAAGCGGAAAGTGGAAGGTGCCCCAAGGTGTGCAGTGTAAACATGGACTATAACATTGAGTACCTCAAGAAATCATTGCACTTCAAGTGATTCACTTCTTAGTAGAGAATAGCTTTAATCTTACTGCGGCTCACTCCTATAAAATGGAGGTATTAATACTCCTAATTCCTTGCAAAGTTTAATTAAGGTTCGTGAAATGCTACCCTGATGACTGACACAGAGGAAATTAATAATTTTATCTTCAGAGAAGAGCATGAATATTGCAGTGAACAGGACCTATAGAAACAATGAAGAAAATGTAAAATATTGAATGGGTGCTCCCTAAATGAGTTCAGTCTCTCCTCTGCACCAAAAAAAATGGAATTACCAGAGAAAAAAAATTAATACACCATTATAAACTACTGTCCATATTGATACCTTTTGTCAGTAGGAGTATATGTCTTGTCAATAATTCCAGACATAGGCAGGTAAATTGAGGTCCCAAATTGAGGGAAATCTTTCTCCTGGCATTTCCTATATTTTGAGTGCTTGATTTCACCACCTCGGTTATGTTCTTTGACCACAATTATTTGTGCATGTCTGACAGAATGAAAAAGCCATAGTATCTCTTCATAGCCTTCATTAATATTTCCAGTTAATATATCTTGCTCTGCAACCTAGCTGAAAGAAGACAGAAGCAGAACATCAGTTGCATCAGAAGCAACTGTTGATAATATGGTGTCAGAAGCAATATACAAGGAACTATTTATCACTACCTATCTTTCGGTCCATTTGTGCCTTTTGAAGTCTATTTACTGTAAAAAAAAATCAATGTAAACCTAGTAAATGCTACTAAAAATACTAATCGGAGTGGCCATTTTTTATTGTCAGTATGTCCCAAAAAGCAAAACTTCAAAGGTTCAACATTGTCCATAAATATTAATTTACATAATTTACAGATGTGTTCTACAGTGTGCAAAATACTTTACAACTGCAGTCATGATGTTTCCTGATTTTCAAAGGGTTTTCTTCTGTACTTTTTGGGCCAAAGTCAGAGCTGAAGAGTTGTAATTTAATATTCCCCTGGACCTACTTACACCCACTTGTTGAAGCGTCAGGGAGTCCTAATGGGTGGAACTCACAGGCTGAGGAGCCAAAATACATTGCAATAATGTTAACTTAATATAGGGAGGATTCACTGTATTTTTATTTGCTTTTCTTGCTGTGCTTCTCTCCTGTAACCAAGCAATATACAAGCAACACTCAGTCTCTGACTCTGAGGTCTGCACTGCCAGGCAAGAGGTCAGGAAGACCACATATGCTATTCCAGTACCTGAAGAGACCCTTCAGGAGAAAGATGGAGAGGGACTTCTTACAGGAGCATGCAGTGACAGGACAAGGAGGAATCAAGGGTTCAAACTGAAAGACAACAGGTTTAGATTAGATATTAGGAAATAATTCTTTACTGTGAGGGTGGTGAGGCACTGGAACAGATTTCCCAGAGAAATTGTGGCTGTCCCATCCCTGGGAGTCTTTAAGGCCATGTTGGATAGAGCTCTGAGCAACCTGGTCCAGTGGAAGATGTCCTTGCCCACAGCAGGGGGTGGAACTAGATGATCTTGAAAGTTTCTTCCAACCCAGGCCATTCTATGATTCAATGATTGTATCATACATTTGGACTTACCGTGTGAGTCTGTATTGACATGACCAGCAAATCTGGGCAGTGGACACAACTGAACCATGCTGTGTTGGTGTCTCTAAGTAGTTTACATCAGCTTCCACTCCCTCTAGTGCCAGGTGTCCTTACAGAGACAGCTCTGTGCACCTCTTTACCTCTGGAAGGAGCTGCACAGCCAGACTGGAGCATGCAAAACACACCCAGCTGAACCCCAGATGTGTGGCATGTAATGACAGCAGACTGATGCTTCTCTGGGCTGACGCAGCCCATTTCTGGGTTCCTGCTGGCTTGCTCCCACTGAAAATAGCCATAAGCTGAACGTCACTGGCATTTGGACAGTCTCAAAACATGCAGAGATCTTTGCTGCTTTCTATCAGCATAAATCAAACTCTGGCCAGTAGCATTTTGATATACTCCAGCTGAAGAGCTGACCTGGTTAGACCTCAGACAATAAGAATCTATTCCTGAGGCAATCAGAATTATTTTTCTGTGTGGTGAGAGAAACACATTCTATGAGCAGACAAAATGTCATCAGTAATATATACAAATCTGCTTCTGCAAAGATCCTAATAAAATTGGCACTAATTATTTGGTCTTGGTTTTACTGTCTTCAACATTTAAGCACTCTAGCAGTAATGGAATTACTTTTCATTACGTAAAGTTTGGAGTGCAAATGTCAAATATTTCATTGGTTTGGATATTCAGCAGATACAACAGCTACAATTGTTTTAGGCAATTTTGACACAAAACTGTGCAAGGAAATTGGTCTGTAAATTGCCAGAATAAAATTTCACAAACTTTCTGAACTGCAAACAGTCTCTCTTCATTCAAAATATGATAAAACACCACAATGATGTGTTTTGTCAAATATCAAAAATATGAAAAAGTAGTCCCTCAACCTCATCCACAGATAAACATAATAGTTGTACTTTTACTTACATTCCAGCATTTTGCTTTTTAAATTTAGTGCAATGTGACTGTCCAGCCTATTCTAGAGCTGTCTTCCATTTTTCCTTCCAAGATAAAAAGGTCACAGCAATTGAAAGACAAGAGAACTGGCACATGAGCCTTTGTATGATCAACATCCAAACCATGGCTAGAACAAGTCTGTATCTCTGAGTAATTCTGGCATACTGAAAAGATAACCAGGTGTTTTGCTGCTTTCAGAATCTCCCTCAGAGTCAGAGTTAATAAAAAAATAGGAAAGGAAAAACAAAAACCAACCTCACTTGCCAGGGACAAGTCTAGATAACTAAATACTTTCAAATTACGATGCTAATTACCCAGATTAGGAAAAGGCTCATCTGCAGGTTTAACAAAATTATTAGCAAATAACTTCACCATTTGTTCAGGATCATTTACAAACTCATTACCCAGATCCAAGGATAATGTCTTCACTCTGAGCGCAGCTCCAAAATGGTCATTAACAACAATATTAAATTGTTGCGCAGAAAAAGATTTATCATTAAAATATGTTATAATACTCAACTCTTACTTTTCAAATGCACATTTTGTATTGAACCCAAATGGTACTTACCTCAGACAAATGATCTTCCACATATGGTTCCCGTGTCACATGCAGTTCTCCTCAATGATGCACGCAATTCTTTTTCAGACATCATTAAATTTAATTTCTGCCCTTTGTATTGCATGGGGGTTCAGGCTATGAGAAGGCTGCTGATCAAAAGAGAAAGTCATACACACCTCCATGTGCAAGGACCAAGGCTTCCAGTATCTCCAAGACTTGCCAAAGAGCACAAATTTTGTAGGTTAGGCTCTGGGAATGAGCCAGGTGAGGGTAATGGTCCATTATGAAGTGGAACCAAAGTGAACAGGAACTGAGCACATTACCTTGGGTTTAAATCACTTCAGCACAGCCTGCACAATTTATTCTAAAGTGCATACAGGGAGATTAAATACTGACATCTTTCTCTTTTGGATTACTGCTGAATTCGAACACATTTTGCAGAGTAAAAGTGAGTGCAACCCATTATAAACTTCCTTGATATTCAAGAGGAGACTGCAGCAAGGAAAAAATAAACAATACACATGTGGTTGGTGAGTGCTTAAAGTCCCACTGTGCCACAGCAATTGCAAAGCACTCACTTGGGTACCTTATTTCAGCATTTGATGAATAAATTGTAATAGTTCCATATAAACAAGCCATATTAAGGCAATATGTAAACATTTCTAAAGAAGGATGATTTGTTTAGATCCTTCAGTCCTGCTCTGAGTCTGAATCTGGCTGCAACATGGGATCACTTTGTGACAGGCAGCCCGTTGTGGTAGTAAGTTGCTGTTATATTATTATTGTTGGATGAAAAAACAGGCCTCATAATTTATGTCTGAACTAGGGTAGCAAAGAAGCCCCTAAAATGAAGCATTTCTGTGGAATTAGTTTCCCTAGAACACAGTCTAAAGTTTCCTAAAAATAAAAGAATATGAAAATATACTTGAAACTTTTTCTGAGAAGATCAGTGGCTTTCTCTGAAAGGCAATGTAACTGTGTTTGGCAAATTTCACCATAGCTTTAAATGAAACTTGAAAATGATAAAGGAGTATATTAAAGTTAAAGCTTGTGAAGGCCTGTGACTGCGACATAATACTGCAACACAGTATTATGTTTCGCAGCACAATAAAAACCTGTATTATGTAGTGTACTACACCCTAAATATGTATGTATTCAGCTGAACATATCCAATAAAGTATGTGCTCCATAATATCAATTATCCACTGAAATTCATTAAGTGTGCTTGATCAATTACCCCATCGCCATGAACCATCAACAATCTGTCTTCCCCTCCATTAATCTCAAGATTGCTGAGGGTGGTGATGGTCTCTAACACCCACACCTTCCTCTGGTGGACAGTCATGGATTGGTGGGAAGGAAAAAGGAATGCTCACTTCAGAAATGAAAACATAAAATACTTGGGTTTAGAGGAAAGATTTGACATGTGAAACAGTTCATGAGTTTCCTGCATTTCTTTACTAACACTAGATTTTTATAGCAGTATTAGCCTAAGCTCATCAGCCATTTTAATTAGTGTATTTTTACATACACTTTCCTACACATTCCTAATATATTTATAAGAAATCCAGTGTGGAATACAACTTACATGATTAAAAGCCAATATAAAAGCTTACTCTAGAAATATGAAGTATCCCACTGTGTTCACAAATTAATAAATATTTTCAAGTTACAAGAATGGAGGTAGATCCCAGGCCTATTGAATCAATCATAAGCTCTATATGAATTCAAAATTCTAATAATTTTTCTTTCAATTAATAAGGAACATATTTTCCTCAGATGCAGCAATTTCTGTTATTTTGGTTGCTACCCTGCAGTTCACTAAGGTTACCTACTGCATAAAAAATTAGAAAAGTGTTATCATTTACTGCTTTTGAGGAATTTTCTAAATTCCTGCACAGTCCTGCTCCTTGCACATCCCCGATGACACAGGTTTAAAGTGATATTCTTCTTTCTTCACCTTTTTTTAAAGCATTCCTTCTGCATTGTGTTTTCAAACCACTCCATGAGAAGTGATGGAAAGGTTTATTTTTTGGAAATGTACTCATGGGCTTTGGATCAGAGTCTCGATAGCTTTTAGTTTTGAAAACTGAATTTTATTTGTTCTTTAAAATAAAAATTGTAAATTAACTTAGGAGCCTCACACCACCAAGTAAGCACGAGTGTCTCATACATGCAGTGGTCCTAATCCAACACAATACTACAAGGCCCCTGTAATTACCTGATGACTGTATTCAGATTTAAGTGTTTTACTCATGATACTCCCGTCAACTTGCTAGAGTGTAAGCTAAAAGCTGAGTCAAGTCTCTTTGATATCTGAGCCCTGCTTTAAAGCAGCAAATGGCTACTGCAGCTGGTATTCCAATATTTTCATCAGTCCCAAACTAAAGGTACTGCCTCCAAGTCAGAGAAACATGCCCAAGCTGATGTCAACTCCAGTAATCAGACCAACTGAAGGAATTCAGATTTCTGAATCTGTTCTTTCATTTTTGCTCTAGAATGACTACTTTCAGTGTATTTAATCCTCCATTTCTTGTTGATATGAGATCATACTTGGTAGGTTTCCTATGCTTTTTGACCTGGTGCTAAATCAATGCTGTGACCCTGAGCCATGACCTTTCTGGTACACTGTGGTCCTTATTGGAGCTATAGACCCTCTGAGAAGACCATGTAGTACAATCATTTCTTTGGGCATCCCTACATTCAACAGGCTGTGATACCTCTAACTGCTAAGGCAAAATCGTGTGCATCCTCTCACTGCATCAGGAGGGACTCTGTGGTGCCTCCACTACTTTGTTCATCCCCAGTACGAACTGGTGCACCTTGCACCTGCCCTGCCTCATCAGCACTGATGTTAACACTCAAAGCTGGATCATAAACATTCATCATCGTCTTCAATTGCCTAAAAATCGGTAGCTTTGCAGAAAAACAAACCATGCCTTTCATGAAAACAGGAGCCTGGGAACGATCTCTTATTCCTGGCAACATCCAGAACTAGAAAAATAAAAGATGACTGGCCTGTATATCCCTAATCCCACAGATATTTACACACACTCTCCAGTGCCTGTAGTGCATGCAGTCCACTGAATCCAACAGGACTGCTCGTGACCCATCGTTCAGCACCAGGGTGCATTTCGCACATCCTGCAGTCTCTTCCCAGCAGACAGCTATGCACCCCCCCCCCTCAGGATCCCTCCGTCGGCGTGTCGCGTGTGAAGCACGCCGGTGTGGGGAGCCTGGAGAGGTCACACCCACGAGGAATCCCCCAGGTGCCTGCATGGGCGTGGGGAGTGCGGGGACGGGATCGTTCTCTTGCCCACGTCCCACTTGAGCTCCCCCGGTCACTGACGGGCGCCCTGTAGGTCCCGTCCCGGGCTGCTCCCCACGCACAGGAAGGGGCACCCCATGCAGGGCAGCCCCTGCTGCCCACGGCCCCGNCGGGGAGCCCGCTCGCCGCCCGCACACGTGCGCCGGGCACCGCGGGGCTTGCGGGATCGGCAGCGTGCGGGAACAGAGCGGGCACGGGGCAGGCAGCGGGCACGGTGCGGGCGTGCGGACAGTCTTCAGCAAGGGGACACGGTGGGCAGGGCGGGCTGGGGAGGGAGCCCGCGGGGTGAGCCGTAGCCAGCAGGGTGCTGGCAGGACGCGGTGCGGGCAAGTGGCGGGCAGGGCACGCTTGCTGCGGGCAGGGCAAGGCTGCTAAGGGCAGGGCACGGACAGCCGGTGCCGGGAGAGGCAGAGCGGGGCTCTCACCGCAACCCCGGGGTGCGCGGTCTGCGCCGCCGCCGCAGCTCGGCGTGTGTCCGTCAGTCCCGGTCCGGGAGCGGGCTGTCCCTGTCTGAGTGAGTGTGTCCCGGCATGTGTGCTCTCCCCAGCACGGCTTCTCTCGGCACCCAACTTTTATCTTGCCCCTCGACGGTGCCCCGAGAAGAAGACTTGTGTTTCTCCCTGGTTGATTTGTTTACTTTTTGCCAGCGTTTTGCGATGTTCTTGGTGTTGCTTCTAAACATCTGGCAGTGATTAGGTGCCAGTAGAGGCTTAACTGGCTTGTGAAATGTATTTGGCGTATTTCTCCTCTACATCCACCGACTGGAAAATTTCTGGTCTTTGCATCTGTTCAAACTGAAACTTTCTTTTCCTTTTTCTCTCTTTTCCTTCCTTCCTTCTCTTTTTGTTTTAAATGGGTGAAACATTTGACCCCATCCTACATAGCTGTGACTGAGAGGTATTAAATACTTTAAAAAGAAATAAAGAAGCCGATTGCCAAATTGCTACACTGTAACCTAGTAAAGATGTATGGGGGGTGCAAGAAAGCTTTCTGTTTATGAAAATTGATAGCCTTACAGCAAAAGGCAGAGGCTTTACACACTGGGGAATACTTACAATGAAAACATCAAAGGACTTTATGGAAAGTTGAGGAGTTTGTAGGGACTTTGTGCGAGTTGAATCCAGTTTTTCTTCAGAGGCAAAAATAAGCTTAAGGAAAAGACATACATACATGAAAGTTGCTTTTGGGCACCACTGTGCCTGTTCTTGGACTGCAGAGTTTTATTCCTGGTGCCAGGAGGCCAGTAAACATCATGATAGTTACACTGAGTTTCCAGAGCCTAGGACACCAAATGATGTGATTATTTATTCACTTGCCAGAGTAGCTGCCTGAAGGAAGGAAAAACTTTTGGGGGGCATTTATTTTGCAAGCCCACACACACACTATTTAAATTACTTCTGACACTGGGGCATGCTGTCCCTCCAGGGCCACGCAGCATATTAAAAATAATGTATTTACAATGGTCTTTATTTATAGGCTGCTCATGGCAAAAACTTTGTCATCAGCTTGTCATTATCAGCATAAGTGTAAGGGCAGGAACAAACCAAAACAGTGGGGATCTGGTAGTACAAACCTGTGCCTGTTACCACTGAAAACCTTACACTCCATCTTTGGGGTTTTGGGGAGAGGTGGGATGCAAAGGACCAAGGATGGGAATAACACATAACACTTGTGTCTCCTTGCATTCTGCCTCCACTGCTCTTTGCAAAGCAGAGCAGTGGCATTCAAAGGGAAGATGTAATTCCTGCTCCTGGGAGCATTTGCTGGTGTCCCACACTCCATCAAGAGGGAGTGCTAGTCCTTACCATTTGGCTTCCCTAAGAGTGATCACAGCCATCTTATTTCTTTCCCCCAGAGAGTTACAGAAATCTGTAATAAAACATGCAAAGAATACCTGAATGACTGTGCTAATAGCAAAAGAAAAGTGTTAAACAAATCATCGCATCAAGTGCCTTTGCCAGTGTTAGAGAAGTCAGAGGGCAAAACCAAATTTTGACTCGGTGATTTCCTTTTCTGGGTACAGACTTGACTTTTTGTATTTTCTCTTTGAACTTGATGGTAGTGATAATTGTGGGACTGTACAACTTGGTATAGTTACACATTTTTCTCAATAAAAACAAAAAGATCTGTTGATTGCAGCTGTCTCTCTATCTGCCCTCTCTAGAGAATTGGGGAATATCTAAATAATTACATCACTAAATATCTGTAAGGAATAAATTATATTTCCCATTGCTGGTGTTTGTAATGTGTTATGTTTTAAATCAGTACAACAAACTGAAGTTTATGTTCAATATGCTGGCAGTTTTATTTCCAGCGAACAACACTGAGCTCACAAACTTTGTCATATTTTTTCGTAATAATTCATGTGACTTATATAAGGATTTGACTGCTTTGGGTCAGATTTATCTTTATCAAATGATACTTTTAAGTTGTAGTTATTTATTGGGGGTATGAAGGAGCACTTGTTGCCTGGGAAACAAATGAAAACAGCTTCCTCAGTCAAACATCACCACATGTTTGAAAACATTGGCCCTAATTTAAGACAGGGACAAGCATCATTACAACAGAGAACTTCTTCCCATGTAGCTGCAATATATTTTGTAATTACTACTTTAAACTCTGTCTGTAATCACTACTGTCATGCCAGTGCTGGTGATAAGTATTTTCCTCAGAAATATGGGTACTGTTTGGATAACCACTCAATACTAATGCCCAAAATCAGGCAATGACAGAGTCAAGGTGGTCATTTTGGGACTGTTGCTCCAGAATGACAGAGAAGCTCTTAATTAATGATGCTCAAAGTAGCTTAGCTGCTTTTTTTCATTCCTCCTCCACTATCTCCTCCTCCTCCTCCTCCCTCTCTGCCATCGCAAGCACCTTGCTATGTACCGCTTGTATAGCAATGGTGCTGTAGGACAAATCATCTGGGATCCTGTGCTTGAGAACTGGAAGGCAACTGAATATTCTGTCTTGTGCCATTCCTCTCATTTGATACAAAAAGATCCACGGGGAGAAGCAGGTTTGTCCTTGGTTGTGTTCCACTGGAAGCAGTGAAGCCCACAGTGCCTCGGGAGCAGCCTGGCCTGAACTCCTGCCTTCCTCAGCATCCACCCCTTTACCTCAAAGGCAGCTCAGTGTGCTCCAGGCACCGTTTGCAGTAGAGAAGAGTACACTGAGCTCTCACAGGATGTGCCAGTTCAGTTTGCCTCAAGTTTGCTTTACACAGTCAACATTTTATCAGACAATTAACAATCAGCCTGTATTGCTAAAATTGTCCCCTTTGTGGGACTTAGAGCCTGGATGTAATTTGCAAATAACCCCTACATTAGCAAAAGCTGACTATGTGTGTAAGTTCAGTTGTTCTTTCCTGACTACCTTGAAAAGTCTTAAATAATTTATTTATATGATGTCTACCTTCTTGACAGGTTTGTCTTTCTTTCTCTTTTGATGCCACTGCTAAATTTAAAGAATAAAGGAATAAAAGTTATAATTTTGTAACACTGGAGAAAAGCCTCTCTCTCTCTGTCTCCCTGTCTTTTGTGCGCACAAAATCAAATGAACAGTCATCTGCGAATAGGTCTTTCCCAGACAGAAACTTCAAACCAAGCATTTCAAAAAAATCCAGCCCAGAGCATTTTGCAGAAGCCAGAAAGCATCTGAAAACCAAGGATTAGAAGTGGAGTGATCCAGTAACCTTTCCTTAGTCCAGTTATAACAGAGCTTATATGGATATAGTGACATAAACATGAAACATATGCAGGAGGTCTGAGCGGTGTGTGTTGGACATGTCACAGGACCCTACAGCAGAAGTTCAAAGGCACAAGCAGTTATAATAAATGTGTGATAAAACACAGAACAAATCCTGAGCAATGCTACCATACAGTCAGTGTGTGTCTTGAATTGATTGGTAGCACAGAGGATTTTAAACATATGGATAAGAAAGATGTGTGTGCCAAAGCATGTTCTTATTAACAATACAGAGGAACACAGAGCTGTGAAATTACACGAGAAATCTCTTATTGTACAGATAGAAATATTACTATACAACTGCAAAGGATATTGATCAGAATTAGCATATAAGCTATATATGCAGGAGCGTTTTCAGTGAGAACTTGTAATTGTTCATTATTGCTTCAATTCTACTTTTCCCATCCACATAGGACTAAGAATAGCATGGGCAAGCCTATGCCTGTGAAGAAGGGAGTTGTTTAAAATCTCCTGTGACTCTTTCTTCTCCTACTTTGGGTAATGTAGATTCATTTTAGACTGATTTTGTGAAAGCTGAGAGCTGAACAGAGCCCTTTTTTTGTTACAACCTCTAAACAGTTTATTTAGATCCACACTGAAAGACTGTTGTGCCGAGGTTCAGACACTTCTGCCTGCTAGGATAAGGAGGGAAAGGTAATCTTACAGAGAGATAGAGCTGATCAGGCCTTGCAGAGATAAAACAGTAAAATAAAGAGAGCTGGGAGAAATGTCAAGGATGAAAGCAGCTCAGTACTGCAAAGGATGCATACCCAGTTATCTTCAGCTTCACAAAACCTTCCTTATCCTGAGGTTCTGTATGTCAGAACAGAGAATCTCTCCTTCCAGCCCTCCCCCTTGGAAAGCAAAATAAAGACGCTTTTTACAAGGCATGGAAAGTGAACCTGATCCTCCTCATAATGTGAGTTTGGTCTGTGCGAGTGAGGGAGCAACCTAAGATGAATTGTCTGTGGAGCTTGACCACTTCCACCTGAAACTGCAACGCCTTTTGGTGCATAAATTTGAGGTGCAGGCTGGGACATCACTGGGGAACAAAGTGAATGAGTTATGGGAGGTAAGAGAGACATGTGTTGTTAGGAATGTGTATGCCCTTTAATACTGCTGTTAATTGCCTCCCCTGACATACAGACAAGGAGGCACAATTTTTCAGTGCACTAATGAGAACAGATCTGTTTGCTCTTAAATCATTCTTCTGAAATATGATATGATTTAAACTTTAAACTTCTAAGGTTGATCCTCCACACCATGCAGCTGCTCCTGACCCCAGTACAGTAATGATGCTCTGTGGCACTTTTGGGCTAACAAGTTTCATTCAGAACTCCCTCTTTACTGTCGTCATTTTGTGCCTAAAAAGCAAAACTGGAGTGATTGTTGTTATACCTCTAAATTTCACAATCTTCTGTCTTTTTTTGTGTGTTCTTAATTTAAGTGCTCACATTTTTTCAGCATAGCAGTGGGGGAATAGATGAAGACCAAGATACTAAAATGCACCTGTTTGTCGTGATTCTTGGTTTTGTTTGTTTTATGCATGTGTAAGGTGATGAGAAACACCATCCAAGTCATAGGACAGTACCAAGGGAGAATCTCTGATCCAGGCCATGGCCTCTTTCAGCCACTAAGATTAGCAGATGAATTTCCAGATTAGCAGTCTGAAGGACAGAGCTGAGAAAAAGTCTCAGTTTTGTTGCCAGAATCCAAGCTCAAAGAACATCCCAAAGGATGCTTTGGGATGCAGGGAGGTGGGTTCTCTTCCAGGACTGCCTCAGCTGAACCTCTGCCATGGCTGCCTAAAGACCAGGTACTCTGGAAGTGCAGAATCTGTGTAATCCCCATCCAAAGGAGTTTGCTGTGTGACAAGCCAGACTAAGGAAGGGGTGGATAATATGGGCACAGCACACTCAGCCAGCAGTGACTGTTAGTGTGACATGTCAGCTTGGGATCCTGTCAGTCAGGAAGTGCTTTAAGTGTGGGGTGGGATTTTATGAGGGAGGGCTTATCAAAATGGAGGCAGAGAGAAAGACTTGACTATGAAAAGGGCCTATAAGGAAAAAGTAGTGGAGAAAGGCAGAACAAGAGGACAAGTGAAATAAAGCATCTGTGAAGAGAGAGGGGAATGAGGAGCCCATTAGCACGAGCAGGAGAATGTCCAGAATAAAAGCTACGAAAACCAGTGGAAACCAATTAAACTGATGAAGTCATCAACATCTGAAGGCCACAGCTGCTTGCTGTGCTTCTTCTGGCTCCATTTCACCTCTAGGTCAGCAGTTTGAATGTAGACCCAGTTAACAGTGAGCAGAAATGCATATAAATCTGGTGGCAGCTCAAAAAGCTTTTGAAATGTGATATGAGAAAGATATTGGTGTCGCTGTTCTTGTCTGCCTGAACAGTTGTTTAATAATATTACAGAAACCTCACAAGTGAATGAGTTTTGCCTTTCAGTGAAAGTGCTGAGATGGAGAGAGTAGGCAGAAACAGCTTTTAGACTCTGCAAGCAGACTCTCATGAAGGAGATGCACTTGTTACACAGTTCTGAGCAGAGCTCTTCATCCATGCTGATTCATGGGTTAAAGAGAGGAATATTGTGATTTTCAACTAATGGGCACCGCTTCTTTCCAAATGGTACAAGTAAAAATCTCTCCTTGATAATACTGGAACGATTTTTACAGAGCTGCACTGGAATATAGCTCTATAGTTCCCATTAAGTCACTAGGAAAGGCAGGGCTCTAACCATTAAAGCCCTTTGCAAGAGAGATTTATTTTAGAGGAAACTCTTACACTGGATGTCATTTTTACTACAAATTAATCTTACGGTCTGAGTTCCCAGCCTGATACTTAGGGGTAAGTTCTAATGTACTCTAATTTGGGTTTTCAGGGGGTTATAAAGGAACTTCTAAAATCTGCGCTGAAACTTGCCATGACAATTTTCATCCCAGATGCCTCATTCTCTCCTGGAATAGATTTTCCCAGATTTTGAAATGAAATGTAGAATATTGGTGTGTTTTCTTTATTTAAGACTTCAGACGAGGTCTTTAAACAAGGACTTTGTATCCATGTTTGCAGCACACAAGTGTTCTTGAAATTATTGGATACCGTGTTTCTGCAGCCACCATATGACCCAGCATCTCTAATGGTTCTGAGGTCTTGTTTGCTTGGTTAGTTAATTAGGTTTAAATGGCTGAGCAAGGTGTACTGTTAAAAGAAGACAGCTGGACACGTACTTTAGCAGCTTTCTGTAACACCTTCCATATGCCAACAATGACACCCGTGAAAGGAAGGGGCTAAAATGGAAACAACTTCCCAAAAATCACCTTGCACCAAAGGCTCCTCAGATCTGGTGCCGTGGTTTTATGCCCTGTATTGTCTCAGGGGCAGATTTAGCATCCACTTTGGCTCCAGGCCAGCTCTTTCTTACTTGACCTCAGAGTGACTCGTAAGTGATCCATGATTAATTTATTTAAGATTTAAGAACAAGAACAAGAAATTAAACAGTTCTACTCCACAGATTTGCTTTGCCTCTAGCAAATTAATCAAATGAGAGTCTAATTTGTTTTAGATTAAATGAATTCCCTCTGTTCACTGCGTTAATCCCCAGCTGAACTGCCTTTTTATAATTCCCACTCCCTTGAAGCATTGTACTGTAATTTATTTAACTCTACAACTGTATTTACTAGAGGTGTTGCAGTAATAGCTTATAACTGGAAGGCAAGTGGAATTTGGCATTGGTACTCAATGGGGCATGGATATTGCCAAAATATCTCAAAGGTTTTTTTTTTTTTTTTTTTTTTTCTTTTTTTACTTTTTTGGACCAGAACTCTTGCTTTGCACTGACTCCCTAAAATATTTGATGTATTGCTGTTCAGCTACAGTGAGACAGTGATTTGTAGCAGTTTGCTGTAAGCTCCCCATGACAATCTGTTCTAATATCCAAGGAGACTCTTGTAAACCAAATAAAACAGGAGATCTCTGGTGGCCCTTCCCCTACATGGTTAAATACAATTGGTTGCTCACATATGTTTCTGTTCTGCCCAAAGTTCACCTTTTTTATGGACCTTCCTACTGCCAGAGTTCTGTACTGGAATACGAGTGGAATAAGCGGAATAAGAGACTAGCCTTTCATGTTTCTTCATCTTTCTTGTTCTGGATTCCTTATCTTTTGGCTCACAGCTGAGAGCTCAGTCGGGTGTCTTTTAACTAAATTAGGGCTAGTCTTCCCAGTACTGAAGAGTTAATTCTTGTGACCACGACATAACAACAAATTCTGCTTGACTGTCTGCTTCAAGGAGGAGTCTGCCCTTCATATTTTTCACCCATGAAAATTAGCCTTCCCTACATATAAATGTATGTGTATGTAACAGAAATACTGCATTCATTCCAGTCCTCTTTATAACTGAGAAGGACTGGACTTAAACTAAAGAAAAGGCTTTCAAAATGTCAAACAAACCCTTCCTACACCAGTTGCAGCCTCACTCAAGTATGGGCACCACTGATGTGAAAATGCAGAATTTCCCTTTCTAAGATCAGCCACTGGTGCTCAACGCTCATGAATTTCTGCCACACTGATTTTTGATACTGCCTTTAAAAGCATAAGTCATTAAAACATACTGGAGGTGTTTGTAGTATTTGCTTTCCTACTTGGTGTATATTTTCTTAACCTCTGTAATTCATAACAGATCATATTTTCATAGTTTTCACTAGAAAAGCTGGTACCTTTTCAATGAAAACTTGAGTTCTCCTGTATTTTGCTGATTTGAAGATATCAGGAAGCTTTGAGATTTTTGTAGAACTTGTGACAAAATTTTAGTATTTCCAGCACTGGAACAGGGAGCTGAGGATCAAGTTTCTCCTGCCTCCAGTGAGGACAATACTGCCCAACAGGCATGGGAGGAGCAGGCTGGGTGCAGGGCTTTGCCGTGGAACTTAAATTCATAGGCTTGTTTGTCAACTTAATTTTTAATATTTAAAACACAGACTTCTTCTGAGGAAGGACTTTCAACCCATTTTAGTCTCTTTTTCCAAAGTGCTGTAATTTCTAACTGCTTAGTCTAGGTTTGCTTTATTAATTTCTTCCATCTTTATTTTCCTTAAGCTTGTTACATTACAGTTAATATTGTAAAATACTATATTTGCACATGATTTCAGCAAAGTTGCAGTTGTGACTGAAAGAACATTGAGCTTTGTCTGTTAAATCATAGACTTCCCCTAAAATTACATTGACTGCTCCTTGCAATATCAACTCACAGAGAGTTTTCTCACAGAGAAAAACATTTTATGTGATGTTTGAGATTTTAGTGAGCAGGGAGACAGGTCACTACCTGACATAACTGTCCTTGCCTGTCTCCACTTCTTTGTTTTAAATATCACAAGTGTTCTTCAAAATTAGGAAGTGAATGAATAATCATTATGTATTCAAAGCTTAAGGAAAAAACCTATCCCTAGAATGAATAACATGCTGCATTGCAAATATTGAAAAGAAGTGTTTTTTAAAGTATATGTGTGTATAGAAATATATAAAATGTAAGTATGTAAATATGTTGCAAATACCAAAATGGCCAAAGAAACAAAAATGTGATTAAAGTTTTAAAAGCCAATGCTATTGGTCTAAGTATAAAAAACAAGACAACTAGGGAAGGGGCTGTCAGCCTGGGAGGAAGGTCTTGGAGATGTGGTGTGGGATGAAGCTGCAGGATTTAAAGGTGGCCTGGCTGTATACATCAGACACATATCAGATAAGCCAGGTTACACTCCTGAGAAACAAAGGAGGTGATTGTGTTGCAGCCTGATAGCAGGAGAGGGCAGGAAGCTAAGAGCTCTGGAGCTGTTATCTTATTTTGTGCAGCATTTTATCTTTTGTGCAAGAGGGGAAGATCTTTCCTGACTAGCTCACTGCTGGGATGAGAAGTTGGTTGTTGACTGTTTATGGTTTATTAGTATTTGTCATGTTTAGCTGGGGGGCCTTGTCTTCAGATAACATTCAGGACAATTGTGAGAGTTTGTTTGGTTTGGTTTTTTTAAAGGTTTCTTTCTGCCTTCAAAACCAAGATGTGTTTATTTTTCCTAAGGAGCATCCACTGGCTCTTCCACATCTTAAATGCACATCTGATTTGTGGGTCTAGCTAAAGATATGGACAGGAGCGCTGCTGGCAGTAAGCAAAATGTCTTACCTGGTGAAGAATATGTTTTTAGCTGTTTAATAACAGTGTTGAGTAAAGGGTGATGTTCTGCAAAATGATGCTTTTCATGGACTCTGCTGCTGCTTCAGGCAAAGTCTCCTTCAGACTTCTGTGCATGGCACCTCACAGGTCAGAAGAAAAACAAGTCAGATTTCCAGCTCAAGACATGCATGCAAATCATTTAGGCTTTGCTGAGCCTGGATGCAGACTGTATCTTTACCTTTGAAATCACCCTCCCAAGGCTCTATGCTGGCCCAAGTTAGCTGTGGCATCAGTTAGCCCAGTTTTGTGATGCAGAGCAGATCAGTCATGTTCAGTAAGTCTGTGGGCAAAAAGGTCTAACTAAACACAGACTTCTCACTCCATCACATGTGTTTATCTGCTTTGAGCTTGCTTTTCCTCCACCAGCCATTAAATGTTTCCTCTGGGAAATACAGAAGTGGGAGAAGAACAGCCTGGGCTGTGCTGCCCTCCCAGAAGTTGATGCAGAGGCTGGTGCTGGTGACGAGGCAGAGCTTTTGCCTTTCCTGACTCAGCAGAATGAGGGGTTGTCTTGGTGGAAGGAGGCTGAACACATAAACACAAACATATGCTTTTTTTTTTTAAAGCCATGGGTGTATTTCTTTTGCTGATGCCAGCCTTTTCCTTTGCTGCTGGAAGGAAGTGGAGAGAAATTCAGCTTCTGACAAAACAACCTTGTGATTATTAGCTTATTACTCCTTGCTGACTGTGAAGATGAGAACAAAAGGTGTGATGGAATCATTGAATGACAGAAGATCCTGAGTTGGAAGGGACCCTCAAGATCATCAAATCCAACTGCTGTCCCTGCACAGGCCAGCCCCAAGAATCACACCATGTATCTGAGAGCATTGTCCTAATGCTTCTTGAACTCAGGCAGGCTGGTGCCGTGACCACTTCCCTGGTGGTCACTGATATTTTCCTAATAGCCAACCTAAGCCTCCCCTTACACAACTTCCATTCCCTCGGGTCCTGTTACTGCTCACCAGAGAGGGGATCAGTGTCTGCCCCTCCACTTCCCCTCACGAGGAAGTTGTAGACTGTTGTGAGGTTGCCCCTCAGTCTCTCCTTCTCCAGGCTGAACAGACCAAGTGACCTCAGCCACTCCTCTTATGGTTTCCCCTCTAGACCATTCACAATTTTCACCATCTCGGTTTTTATTTTTCTCATCTGAGTTTATCTGAGTTCTGTTTCCCATTTTTTATCAGATCTGGCATTTTCAGGCCAAGCCAGTGTGCATGGGAGGTGGTGAATGGATAGACAACCATCCCCCCTGATTCCTGTGGTCCGGGCAAGCTTGACCAAGCGGCACACCGGTGACAATTGTGGCTGTCATTGTGATGAGGGACATATCTGCTTTGGTCTGTACTTAGCTGGCCAAGCAGACCTCAGGATGGCTGCCAGGTGATAAATCTGCACAGTTTGTAATCTGGAGTTCTGCTGAGAATTCTGGCTGGGGTAAAGGCTCTGAACTGCCTTCTGCACTTGGAGACAGAGGTGGGATAGGAGCCACAGAGGGGAACAGCAGTAGCATGCCTAACAGATCAATTAAACATAGATTAATTCATGAACATGCACCTGTAAAAACTTCTTCCCATCTTTTTCCAGTGGTAGTAGTAATAATCTGCTACTGTGTCTTTCTTTCTTTCTCCAGACGACTTTGCGGAGGAGGAGGAGGTGCAGTCCTTCGGCTACAAGAGGTTTGGTAAGTGAGAGCAGTCTTTCAGCTTGCTTTTGCATAGTGCTTAGGGTAAATCAAACACTTGCTATGAAAAACTTTCTTGCTGGCAGCATGAAAACATACAGGTACAGTCCCATCATCCACATCCAATGTCCTCCCAGAGGGAGGTGTGACGTTTAGACTTGGTTTATTTTCTTGGCAAACGTAAGGCTTCCGAAATAGTTATTTCATTATGAAATTGAAGCCCACACCTGAAGAGAAATGAATGTGCTAGCTGTGAAAAAAGGGGCCATGCCTCTTACATGTCCTCTGCCCAGCTGGGCATCACTTCAGCCCCCAGACTGATGTGCAACAGGGTTTGTAGGTGTTCCCCAGAGTGATTTCATGGCATCTCCTGTAGACTTGGAGAAGCTGTACTGTCAGCTGAGCCATAGCATAGGCTGTGCACTCCTCTCAAAGGAAAAGGAAAAGTATATGGTATGAATGCATTCTGAAGTCAAAAATTATTAAAATGAGGTTGGTCACTTTCCTTCCTTTTTCCACTTTCCTCTTTTTTTTTATTTGTTCACCCAAAATGGCCCTCTAATGTGACGAGGGTAGTGCCACACATCTGTGCACAGGGGTCAGCAGCCTTCGAGGCCCCTGTGTTCAAGGCTCTTGTGATCTCTTTCTGTTGGGAAAACATTTCAGTCTCTGCAGTCAACAGTTTCACCCAGGGCAGGGGAGTGCCTGTCCCTGTGGCAAGGGGAAGGTGACATGGTGGCCTCTGAGCTCCCACAGTGCCAGCTCTGTCTTGGAGCAGCCTTCTCCAGGCTGAACAGACCATGCTGGTGCCTTTCCACCTAAAAGCCATCAGAGTAATAGTTCACCTCATTTTTTATGTCCTGGGAAAGTGGCTGCAGCAGGGGTCGCTTTCAATGACCCCAGCTGGCAAGTGGATAGGAAAGGCAGGCTGAAAATAAAAATGAAAAATAAGTCAAAAATTCCTTCCATCCCAAAAGGAGCAGGGGGGAGCAGCATAAGGAGATGTGGAGTTTGGGAGGTGGGGATCACATTCGCATGACCTTTTGTACCCCCTGAACTACTCCACTGCTCCCTGCTGTTGAGCTTTATTTTGGATAGATCAGCCAACCACAGAGCCAGCATCTGTGGCTTGGAAAGTCCTCCATAAGGCTGCACACAGGCTTTTTTCCCACTTTTTTGTTGTTGTTGTTGTTGTTGTTGTTCTGGATTAAGCCCTGGAATAGCAAAAAAGCAAAACAAATCTTGAGAGGTAGGAAGAAATGCTAACTGTTCATTTCTATCTCCAGATGAGTAAAAAATGTTGGTATTCATTAACAACTATAAAAATAGGTTCCCTCTGTGTTATTCTCTACCTGGCTATCCCTGGTCAGCACTCTGTTGCAGTGAATTGCAGAATATTTTAGCAAGGAGTGGGTACTCCATTATCCTTACTGTCCCAGTAGTGTGCTGTTGTGACACGATGGGATTCTTGCATACTAACTTGCTGTCATTTCTTTCTTTCTCATGGGTATTGCAATGCTACCAAGGTGAGTTATTTCTCCCGTTAGAAATAAAGACCATTTCCAGAAATGCTTGTGCTGCCGTGGTTGGTGGGGTAGCATGGAGGACCAGCAGCCTGGAAGTGGTAGGAGGAGATTTCACCACAAGAGGAGGAGTCAGGGTAGTTCCACCCTTAGGAACCAACCATAGCTGCCTCATGCCTCAGGAAAAGAGCATTGCTGTCGTCAGGGAGGTATCCCAGATATCTGCACTACAGAAGAGCCTGGACTAAATGGGGAATAAGATCATGAAGCTGTAGCAGTGGCACTGGGGAGAGCTGTGTAATTCAGTAGTGTCCCACTCCAAGGAGCCTTCTTTGTCCATATTATTTTGGAGCCCAAACTTCTTCCCGTACCCTCCTCATCTCTCTCAGCATCATGGGGCAGCTCAGGGAGGTGCTGGTTTCCATACATCCCTGCACCAGTGTACATGCTGTTTGACTGCAGGTGCTCATGCTTTTGTGTCCCTTAAAGGGTTTATTTCCCCTTCTTCAGAAAACCTGACTCAGTGTGTGCCCACCTCTACATTTCTGCTGCATTTCTAGGCAGCCTCTGAGCAGCCTCTGGAGAGAGTGGGAGCCTCATGTCTTCAGCAGTGCTGGCTGCTTCCTCACCTGGCACTAGGCTCCTCCAGACAGAAGGGTGACCTGCACATCTTTTAAAGGCTCCAAACTCAGTGGACAGCTGGGTCAGCATTTCAAGTGAAGCACCAGAGGTTGCTCTTGGGGCCAAAATGCAGCTGAGTAGATCAAGCTCCTGCCTGAGCAGTAGGAAGTGTTATGCCTGCTGTCTCAGTTGGTGTTCCCTCTTGGCCCTATGTCCTTGCTGGTAAAAGAAGGCAATAAGGGGAAATCCCAAGGCAAGATTCAGCTTTTATTGCACAAACCTTGATAAAAGGTCATTTTGAAAGAAGTCCTGTTTGTCTGCTGTCTGGCACTGTAGAAATGCCAGTGCTGTTCCTGTACAGCCTGCTGGTGTGGGCAGGGATAAAAACAGCGGTAGGGTTTTTGTTTCAGGAGTCATAGTGCAAGAGCATTTGTGTTAATATGTTGTGATTGGAGAAGTCATGAGACATGGTAGGAGGATCATGAGTCAAGTACCTTTGACTCCATCATTTGGAACTGGGAGGTCTTGTTTGGAGCTAAATGTGCTCTGAGGGGCAGAAAGCTAAAGTATAACTGGTTTGTAAAAAACGTGGCTAGCAGTCCGTCACTGCTGGCAGCTGGGAACATGTGCTGGTCAGCATTTGGCAGGCAAAACCTTGACCAAGCTGCTTTCCTAGAGTTCAGCTGAAGAGTTTATTATTAGCTGCCTTGTTGCTGGAGCCTGTAGTTTGGTTCAAGGAAGGAAGAGATCAGCGGAAGGAGGGAAGGAGAGAGGCATTCTCCAGAAACGCTCATTTTGCAGAAGAAGTTTATGAAAAGAGGATTGAATATGCACTGTCTTGCACCACTTCCCCTTTTTCTGAATCATTCTGTCCTTCCTTCTCAAATAAGTTTATTTCTGAGAATTTGTCAAGCTACTGTGTTTTTTAGTCAATAGAATATTAACTGGTCGTATTAAGCCAAACATACTAAGCATAACACACTAACATATTAAAGAACAATGAATACAGATGCAGACAACTCCTTGGAAAATACACATCAGATTTTTTTTCTCCTTTGAGCTTGGGACAGATTTGCTGCAGGGGGTCAGTATGGATGAGGAAAACAGTCTTTCTAGCTCACTGATGCTGTTTACTTCTTTTCAATGGATGCTACAGATGTGCAGGGATGCTGCCAGAAGTTACTCAGCTGCAATGCCTCCAGATTGCTGCACTGAAAAAGTGAGGAAGTGTGTTTCTTATCCCAGTTACTTCATCTTCAACCCCATTTCTCAGGCTGTTTTAAAGTTATCTGCTCCAGATGGCAAGCTAAGCCTCTCCACTGGTTTTCCTCTACCAGACTGCCACCAATATTAACTCCTTCATCAATGTCACTGGTTTGCACCACCTCACCCAACTCACTTGAGAAAGAATGAATGAGGAAAGGGCAAAACTTCCTTTCCAATGAGATACACTTTGGGGAAGCTAAATCTCAGGCATGAGAGCTCAGACTAGTTTCTAGATGGTAGACAGAAAGATGAGATCTCTTTCTGGCAGGGTTTGGCTCTTTCCTCTGAGATTCGGGCTCCGGGCATCTCCACAGGCAAGGGAATTGAAGGGATCAAATGGACTCCAAGGTAGAAGATCTGATCTTCCTAAATCATGGCATTCTGAGGTAATAGATGTAGAATTCATTGTGCATTTTGTTTCTTTATGTTAATGTTTAAGAGCTTAAGATCTGCGCTTTAATAAATAAAGTATTTTAAGTAGAAATTTCCTCTAGAATTCCCAATTGCATAATTCAAAGCTATGGTACAATATGGACTTGCTGAAAGCAGAGGAGATGGTCTTTGAACTGTTGCGAAGCACACTTGTCATATTTTAGAAAACAAACTTCAAAGAAATGAGCTGAAAGCTCTGCTGATGAAGAGAAGTTTCCCAAGGAATCAGAAGATAGGACCAGTACACCATAGATAAGTCGAAGACGAAAGAGCTTTTGTAAGATAATTACCCTTTGCCCTTGGCAAACACAGCCAGAATTGCCGACTGTGAGCCTGTTCTCCAAAGAAACACCCACCTTGGTCATCTCTGTGCTCTAGATCGTGAGTCGGGATACTCCTCACCTTCACCTCCCCTCTTCCCTGCTGAGCTGTCCGTAGGGGACAGTCTCTCATGTCCCCAGGGAGATCCAGTGGTCCTCCAGCCTTCCCCACACCTCTTAGGTCAAGACCTGACAGGGAAGGAGGGATAAAAATTACCAGAGGACCCCACAAGGAAGGCAGGTACTTCTTTAGGTATCTTTTGTAGCATGTATAAGATATGACTGGGTCAGGATACCCCTTCCATGCGGTTACAACAATCTAGCTCCTAAGCATGATTCCAGGTCTAAGAATCAAGTCTAGGAATTTCTGGACCAGGAATGGATGAATCATCCTGCTATGCAGTAATGAAATCTGCTCTACTAAAAAAGGTGAGGGGGAAAAAACTGGTTTAAAAACATATTTGTAAAATTAGGTTTTTTTCCCTGATGAGTGGCTTGGGAGCAGCTGAAGTAGATTCATTTAACTGTTTTCTCACTCTGCACTGTTTATAGTATTTTATACAGTAAGAAGTTATATTTTATTTCTTCACCTTTGATAAAATACAATTAGGGAGTTTTAGGAGTGTACAACTGATAAAAGCCTTCTGAATGGGTTACAGCAAAAATGAAAACTAAGATACAAAGCTTTTTCAGAAAAGGGTTTTAAAAATACAAGGGAGTTTGTGCCTATAAATAACTATTCAAACATGATCAAAATTCATGGCTCAGAATTTTTTAATAGTTCAGGAACAGCATTTATTCATTAACACTGCACAGATGGAATAATTTTAGTCCTTGTCTCTGGATAAATCCAGGCCATTGTTCACATCTCTAATAACAAGCACCAAAAAAATGTCCAGCATCAGCCTGGTGGTGTGCTATATCCACACAAACCTTAAGCCCCTATGAAAAAACAATTCTAAGCTTTAGGAATTTGTCAACTTTTCTTTATGGTTTGTAAACGACCAGTGAGGGATTTCAGGTGCCACAATCACATACCTCCCTGGGCATTCTTTCACATGTATGCCTGCAGTGTGTAATCATATAGCTTAATAAAAAGTCACAAGGTCATTCACACTCACAAAGCCAGAGGAAAGTCAGGCACGTTGCTTCCAGTTCACTGATCTGGCCATATTTGACAGATGAGGATTTTGCCTGCGTGTGTCCTGGGGTATGGAATCCCCACTGAATGGCGGTACCCATGTGACTGTTCATTTTAGGCCAAGAAATTTCATTTGGAGTGACCCTTTTAATTGCCATGGCCAGTAAGATGGAAGGGGGTTGAGCCTGCCCTCTCCTAGGGTGAGCCCTGAGCAGCTGGGAGAATCCAGCACCTCAGGGGTCCTGGGTTTGTGTTGGGGCTTCAATCCCAGCATCAGGGGCTGCACAGGGAAGGACCACCTCTGTATGGTTTCTTTGTCTTTCTTTTCCACATATTCCCAGTAATGGAGGCGTTGGCAGGGACCTGAAGTCTCAATAGAAAATAAAAAATGCTGACATGTATGCAATATTGCTGTTGCAGAGGAATGTGCTCAGGAGCTGTCAAGGTGCCCCTGTGCCACCAGTGTGTCCCTTCTCTGTCAGTGCCTTCTGCCTTTTGCAATGTAATGGCACATGTGATAAATGGAACAGCCAAACAACAAATTTGAAACTGCCTATCTTCGTGAAGATGGAGAATAGTTGGTGGACTCCAAGAAATCCATCAGTGTCAGGCAGTAATAGATCCAAAAAGTTATTAGGCCTATGTGTCCTGTGCTAACTTAGTCAGGAGTTGAAAGAGCTGAGACATTTGGGTGTGCAGGTTTGAGGCTGCCCCTCTCCAACCTGTCCTGCTGTGCCTGGCTAAAGGCACTTCTAATCCAAGCTCATAAAGAGGCCTCTTAGCAGTGCTGTGGGGACTAAAGTCATTCCAGCTGTGTGTTGTTATGTAGGCAATCTATTTTCTCTTAGTTACGGGTTTTTCCTATTTAGTACAATTAAAATTCTTGACATGCTTCTTCATATATTGCATTTACGTACTTGGAGCAATACCTGTTTGATTAATCTCTGTCTTTTACAGGGGTGAATTGAAAGGCAGTGTGGTCACCATGATGTGTGAATTTTGCTCTGTCTTTTTCATTAGAGCTATAAAATAGGTGTGTGGGCTGAACAGCACGTTGTATTTAAAAATGGAATGAAAAACATTGACTACACTGTAAGCGACACCTGGGGATTTTGGTTTTATTTCCCTGTAAACTAGCTGGGCAAATAATGATGTTTGGTAACATCAGCTTGCTGCCAGAACACCTAAGCTGCATTCTGGACTGTTCAACTTTGTGGCAAAATTACCTGTGAAATTACTGTCTGGGAAGGAAACTGAGCACTGTGGTTTCAGCATTTGGTACCATTATGTTTCCATGCAAAGGAGTAACACAGGAAAACTGTGGCAGAAATGAAAACTTCAGATATGAAGCCATCACAAGATGGAAGGAAAAAATAGTTGAAAATACACATTAATGGACTCTCCCAGCACTGCCATGGGATTGTAGAATGCGCCAGCATTACTCTTGAGTTCCTCTTAAGCTTTATTCCAAATACAAATTTGCATTTGTAGCCAGCTGCTACTATATTTTTCTCTTTACTGCATGCTGTTAACTCTATGCTTGCAAGTGCTCAAATGTGGCTAATTGATCCTTGGCTTTTCAGTACCTTCTTCATAATGATTTCCCATCAGTAAGTGACATAGGGCATTGGTCTTTCCATGAGAAAGGAGGTGCAGTATTCCCTTGAGGCTATTTTGTTGGATGAACCTAATAACACGCACAAATTAAACACATACCTGTCGTGCTGCTTACTTTGATATCCTGGATACTTTTTATTTCTTAGGAATTACCTCAACCTGTACTGTGGCTCTGTGTGTTGTTGGTGCCTGGTTTCCCATGCTGCTGGGGGAACCACTGCAAGGAAGGTGTGAAACTTAACCAGTGGGACCTGGACCTATACCTATACCCAGACCTAAATTTTTCTGCTGTCCTCTACCATCACACTCAGCAGCCCTGAGCCTGGCCAATGTCCTGGCAGAGTAACATTCTGAATGCAACAACATCATGTTCTTGTACTTGACAATTTCTTGATAATTTTCAGAGAAAATTCTCTGTCTGGACATTGACTTCCATGTGAAATCTGAATAAAGTACTTAGGGTAGGAGTCATACAAGATACTTTTAGGGATCTGAGGCAACTACCTCTTTAAAGACACCTGTTCTCAAAATAGCAATAGCAAGGAGAGGCCAATGCTGCATGAAAGGACTTCCAAGAGCATCACCATCTTGATCGTTTTGAGTTTCTACATAGATAATATTGTCAACTCCAGATCTCTGTATTATGTCTTGTATAAAAGCTGAAGAAAGCCTATAAAAGCCTAAAGAAGCCTGTGAGAGAGAACAGTATAAGGGATAGCACAAATGAAGAATGGGGTAAGTATTTTAGGATGATTTGTCCTGTTGCAAACATTAACAAGGAAACCCGTGTTGCTTTGCTGAGTCAAAACCAATTCAAACTCCACTGTGCTGCACTACAAACGATTAGCCAAAATAAAGCTTGGATTAAAATTTTACCCAGTCTCAATTAGCCTTCTGTGTATGGGTAAACCTTAGGTGAAGCAGCCAAGAGCCAAGAAATTTCCATTTGTCCTGTTCTAGCCTGGGTGTAGTGAGTGGGCTGAGACTCTGGAAAGCGGAGAGAGGTTGGGAGAGAGGCGAGTGGGAAGGAGCCTTGCTCAGCGCGTTGCGCAATGGGTGTGTGAAGAGGTTTGTGTCCTGCTGACACTTCTCAGCTCGGTCAGGAATGCATCTGGAATATCCACCCACTCAGCCAGAGAGAGAGATTGATGCCTTAAATAAATAAGACATGAATGTGTTTTTGTGATTCAGCTTGCGACTCTTAATGGAGGCAGCTGAAGTTTCTGTGGTAGGTGGAGTGCAAGACCCAGAGATTCTCTTCTTTTCAGCCCAGCTGAGGCTTGTAAGGAGATTTTGTATTTAAAGTTGTGTGCAGATATTCAGGCCTAGCATAGCAGGACTTTCTGTCTTCTCTGGCAGCTGTTTCATAATGCCACAAAGATGCAGGGCAGAAGCGTTTTCCTTTAAGGGTGTCTGGGCACGAGGGTCTGCTTTACAGGGCTTCACTGCATATTTTTCAAAAGCTGAAATTTAAAATAGTTGGAAAATGCTCATTGATTTGCATTATATAAGATGTGTCTGTGTGCTTGTTTCCAAGGTTTTGGTCAGGGTAGATGGAAAATTATACCAAATTTTATATTTTTAATTAGTCCAGGAATGGAAATGGAGGCTTTTACTTACCAGGCTTGTTATGGTCAATATACCATACATTTGGTAGTATTCAATGGTAGAAAAAAACCTTGCCTTTTGTGTTTTGTTAGTGAGTGAAGGTATGATTTCAGACCGTCTGTGTGTGTAGTGATAACTATTGACTGAAAGATTCCTTACATATATTTCTGCTTTATCATATGATAGAGGACAATCTGGTTACAAGAAATAATAACACATAGAGCCAAAGGATATTTTTCTTCCTTCTTGCTTTGTCTCTAGAAGTTAATTGATTCAGGTAGAAATCTGGTGTATAATGCCCCATATAACTGGTGATTTCATTTTAACTCTGACCTGTAAGTCTCAGGTTTGGAATGGGAGAGATCTTGTCCTTAACTAAGACTTTGCACAGTCTGAAGCCAGATTAATCCAAACACACACTGTCCAGGTTTCAGCACAGCATCTGTGCACAGCTAAATTCAGTTGTCCCCAGAAGTTACTACACGTCCCTGCTCACATGCACAGATGTTTATATTTAAACCTATGTGCTTTTATGTGAATGCATCCAGACTGGATTTTGCTCAGTGTAGGACTACCTAACAGCATAACTTCAAAATCAGACCTGTAAGATTAGTTTGTGTGTAGGTTCCATCTGGAAATCTCTGCTCCAAACATTATTTCTTCGGTCTGGAAAGCCAAAAATCTGAGAGATGGTTCTTGTGCTCACTGTATTCCAAGGCCCCAGTCATAAGTCTTCTGGCTGCCTCAAACAAAGTAACTTGTCTCCTTAAGAAAACAGGTTTCTTCTTGTTTAATGATACTAGGTGTTTAACCTCTTTTGCAAATTTATAAAAATAACTATGTGCAGAAATCAGTGTTATACAAAATTTCTTTACTCTAGGTTCCTTGCAGAAAACAGCAGCACAGCTCGGTTTTAAGGGGAGGCAAATAAATTGACATCACCTTCTTCTGCTCATTACAAAGGAGCTGAAAAAACTTTCCAGAATATTGACAATTTTAATACTGATACCTGTTTAAATAGTTAATCAAGGTCAGCTAAATTTGGGAGAAAATTTGGGGTGCCCAAAGTAATGAGTTTGGTGTGTGTGAGGGTCTGAATCAGCTGAAATACTGCAAGAGGGAGAAGAAGAGTAAACATGTCTTCCTTGTCTTTCTCTTGCCTCATCAAAGAGAACCAAAGTAAAGATCATTTTCCAGAGACCTGTCATTCAACCCTCCTTTGCTCCATCTCTGCTGGTCTCAGATCAGAACCATCCTTTCTGCAAGGTCCAAAGCAGCACATGAAGCCACATCTGTGAAAGGTCTCTGTTCTTTGTGTGGTGTTCACAGCTCACGTTCATCAAGGGTCAGAAAACTGCAGGCTCTGTGGAGATGCTTCTTTTTGCTTTTCCAGAGGTAATAAGAGCAAGGCAGAGGTGGCTCCTGTCCTTTTCCTGTTTGACTGTAAGTCTGTCCATTATTCCCCCTGCCCTTATGGGTTAGGTCTGGAGTCCAGCAGAAGGTAAAAAGCTTGTCTCAGTACTGAGCCCACCGAGAGGATGCAGGAGGGAAATTTGGTAGCTGCAGGAAATGCCTGCCCTTGTCAGAGGGCGATCAGCACCCCATAAACCCCGTAAACAGCTCCCCTCTTGCTCCAGCAGGCCTTGACTCTGGGCCAGGAGCAGATGAAGACACAGCATGAGTTTGAAGCCCTTTGCTCAGCATGTGACCACCGTGCGTGCTGACCCACAGGATGGGAGGGTGCTGGCTGGGGCCCACCTCTGCAGCAATAGCCACATCTGCTCCTCTGCTGCAGCCCTAACTCCTGAGAAACTCGTATTCTTGGCAAGCTGCTGTGTGAAATACAGCATGGTGAAGCTGTTTTTATTCTCAGTTGTCTTGCAAAAGGTTACTGTGAGTAGTTCTGTGCTTTAATAAAAAGAAATAGAGCTGTGTTCTTCACAACAAGCCCTTTTTATTACAGTTGGTTTGAATAGCAATTGGCCTCTAATCGTGTCTCCAATGGAAAGAAGACCCCTTATGAAAGCCTTTCATTTACTACAGAGAATGAACTTTCCCATGCATGAAACCAGATTACCAAAACAAACTCACAAAATAAGCAAAAGAGCTACCAAGAGTATATGTCCAGTGAGTATTCAAGGTGACTTAGATGACATTAAGTGGAAGTGTCTTTGTAAAAGGAAGCAGAACAGCTGACTGTGAAATTAAAAAGCATCTTACGTTAAAGGAATGCTTAGATCACTGTAGCCTTCTTCATTTTGAGCTTGGTGATTGTGCTGATGTGGCACTATAATAATTTACTTTATTTTTCTCCCTTCTGGGAGGTTTCTACAACAATATTTTAAAAAGAAAAATAAATAATGTCTAATGTCTTTTCAGTTGTTCTTCTGGGAAGTCTTGTGGTGAGTTAAAAGAAAATACTTGGTGAAGCTGTGAATGGGAGACATTTCCAGTGTGGGTGTGTTTTGAGGTTTGTTTGGGTTTTTGTAATACTCTACTCCTACTTTTTTTTTAATAGTTTTCATAAGTCTTTAATACAGGGGAGACTAAATTAAGAAGCTTTTCCTTATTCCACCAGTTATAGGAGCTTTGCAGGATGATGTATTATGGGACTATTACCCCCTTTGCAGTTCTGCTAGAAGGAAGCTGTGGTACCACTCTAGTCCTGCAACCTTCACTCGGGCAAATTCCCAGCAAGGGTTTTTTGGCAGGCACTTCTCTGTCCTTTTGCTATCAGATTTGTACATGAAAAGGATTTGTAGCCTCCATGTGACCATGTGTCACCTTTCAAAATTGCTGTTTCCAGAACATCTGAGTTCCCAGAGGGGACCAAAGGTAGTGCTGTGGTCATTATAATCTCATGAGAAATATATTCTTTTTCCCTGAACACTTTCTGTCTGCAGATTCCAAAGCTTTTTCCCCTGCTCCTCCATGCTGAGCAACACTTCCCATCACAGGTAGGACTTGTTCCTAAAGCATCCTGCCACAAAGTGAAAAAAACTCCACCTGAAATCAAATCAGTACTTGAGAGAATCAGTAATGTGTTCACATAATTTCTTTTGAGCTTTGTTAAACAAAGTACAGTCCTGCAGAGTTGATTGGTTTTATGGAAGACATCCTCTGTCTGATGGACACATTGCATCAACTCAGCCACCAAACCTAAGCAGTTGAGGGCACAAGTGGTTTTTTGGCACTGGAGTTACTTAAGCTGCATGAAGTCAGATGAGGTTTTCGTCCTGTCTCATGCTGGAAGTGCAGTGCTGGGAGCAAAAACAGGAGAGCCAGGCTCAAGGTGATGGAGATGCTCTGCGGCTGCAGGGAGGCAAAGCCACACAGAGCTGGCAGGGAACAACAGGGAGGGGGTTATCCCAAAACTCAGCCAAGGGACTCCGTTGCTACAGTCTGGTTACTCTTATTTGACCACTGCTCAGCAGGGTTCATATTTCTGTGCCCATTCATAAAAAGCAATGTAAAACCCTTTGGACCTCTCTGGCCGGCGCCTGGTGGGGTCATTCTTCTGCTGCCTTGATTTGCTTTTATGTACCAGGCTTGGCTTCACCAGAGCAGAGCATGCCACACAGACACGTTTCAGGACAGGGTTAAAACTATCTGCAGGCTGGAAGCCAGCAGGGTCCCCAGAGAGGGAGTTAAACCCAGGGACTGCTGATCTGTTTCCTGCCTTTGTTATGATTTCTGCCATGTAACCCAATCTCGCCCACCAGCCAGCCTGAGCGAGCGTGGCCAGCTGAGTCAGCAGGGCAGGGGCTGCTGCTGCTCACCTCACGTCAGCACGGCGAGCCTCCAAAATCCCAATGGAGGGCTGGCTGATTTTCAGGTTAATCCTGCCCCAAAATTGATGGGTGATCCCCACCTTCAGCCCCTAGCATCGGAGAACAGAGCAGAGAGGAGGTGGGTAGGGTGAAGGGGGTTCTCCCCAGTCAGCTGCATTTTGTGCCTGTCTAGAAGGTATGTACAGGGCTATAAATTCAACTCACTGCTTTTTATATAGCTCCCAACACAGCCCTTTAGGAAAATCCCATAGAAAATGGGTATGGCATTTAAGACTCTTGGGTGGGGACTCTTCTTTCACGTTGACCTCCAAAATGTTTAAAAGACTTCATGTTCTTAAAGAAAATAGAGCGTTATCTCCACATTTTAAGCCCAGCACAGTCCATGTAGTCTTGCAAATGCAAACAGATAAAATGGGACGTAGTGTAGTGAGAGCAGGCAAGGAGAGCAGTGCCAGGACCTGCCACGGCTCACAAATCCAGGGTGTTTCGCCTCCCACTCCCAGAGACAGCCAGGCCCTGCATGGGCATCCACTGCCTGCCTGTGAGCAGGGCTGCCCTCACCCTGAACCCTATCACTGTTCTATGCCAAGTCAAACCAGCACCCAGGCTTCTTTGCCTTCTCCAGGACTGCCAGCCCAGTGATGAGGAGCACTGGGAGGAAAGTCCTGGTACTGCCAGAATAAAGGCTGATGTGTTCTTTTAGAGAGGGGTGGGGCAGTGGTGGACAGCACAATCCCACACGTGCTGTGGGTCCAGGTCCCCTGGCAGACATGCTGTGCTGTGCCCAGGAGCCCTTGTGTGCAGATGGGGAACGCAGAGTGATGCATGGCAAGAAAACTCATCTTCTCACTTTGTTTTTTCCTCTTACTTGCAAGGCTGACATGAGCTGGCGCTGACATCTGATCTGCTTTTGATCTTTTTCTAGCACGGGCTGTATGTTTTTAAGGCATTTTGCTGCCAGAGTTGACCACTACTAAGAGAGAGAAAAAGCAGGCAGCAAACATCCCTATTTAAAACTGTGTTGGTTTTAAAGCTTTGCAGATTACTTTACTTGTTTTTCAGCCAACTCATAAGATGTTGCCAGCAGATTTCCAGTAAATTAGACATTTAAGTCAAAGTAGCTTATTTGAAATATTTGAACAGTGGCATGGGGAAAGCTTTGGTGTAAGTCAGAGTTGGGAGGAGGATGATCTGCAATTGTCTGCAGCCCTGCCTGGTGCAGATGAGATACCCACAGCAGACCATCATTCTCGTCAGGTTATGGTTTATTACAAGGGTTAGGGATTATCCATGCTGATTTCCTAAGCCTTAAAATTCTGATTATGCATTTCAGCTGTAGTACAATAGGCAAAACATTCTGGGTTTTTTTCTGGGATTTCTTGCTTCAGGCTCTTTTTGAAATTCAGGGACGCTATCTTTAACATAATTTTCTCATAATAATTTGAAATGTCTTTTAGAAATCTGAGGAGACTGGAAAATTTTGTGACTGTCTCTCCAGAGTAACATTCTTAGGTCACAGACAATTCTGTTGCAAATAGGTACAGCTCCACTGATTAGAGCAGTTGTCCCTGACAGTGTTGAAAGTGTGAAATGATTTGGGTAGGTTTGTGTCATCCCACTGTTAGAAGGCAGAGAGTTAAACAATACTTGTGCAGTCAGCTGGAAGGCCTAAATAAGTACATTGCTTTAAATCACAATAAGATGTGTCATTTATTTTCATTGTATCTAGTGAATTAGAGCCAGGATCTCAGTGAGAAAGACTAGTTTCCTCTGTAGTTGCATGCACCATGCAGTCCTGTAACACTTGTCAGAGGAGCAAAAGGAAGTTTGTTAACACTTGCATGGCATCAAAGAATTACTGCATCTCACCGTGAAGGTTTTAAAGTTCTGCAGTAGTAAAGTTCATCCTGCCATGTAGTTTTGCATCAGGTTGATAAGGGATTTATAAAAACAATGTTTTGTTCAGTACTGGATCTCCTTACGGATAGTGTTAAGGGACTCTGTTACCTTTTACTTAACTAGTAAGTTGGTCTTTACTGCAGGCTGATTTGAGATGGACATTCCAACATTCTTATTGCTGTATTCTTATTTTTAGTGAACAATGAGATGTTGAATGTGGTCCTGGATAAAACAGCTAATAGTTAAACTTGATTTTATGATAATTTATGTTCTGAAACCATATCCATCTCCTCTATATTTGATAATATATATTATCCCAGTATGTATGTTTCTGTTATTTTCATATCCTTTAATGGCGAAAACCTTGTAGGAAGCAGATGAAAACTCAGTTTACCACCTTGCACTTCTGTTTTCCAACTATTTTTATGTGTCAAGGAACCCTGTTAGTTACTTGTTGTTATGCCCCAACTGTCTGACTGATATATGCCAAAGGAGAAATAGCAAGGACCAGGAATAAGCAATCTCTTACTTCCTCTGTTTTGTTCAAAAAAGCTTCATTGTTTATTCAGCTCCCTTGAGGCAGTCCTCTGTCCTCCTCTCGATTCTGGAAAAGTGTTTCTTGCTGTTTTTATGTATCTGGCCCACTGGTCCATACCCTTGTCCCTGTTCCGTAGGTGAGCTGCCACAGCCATGTTCACCCTCCCATCCAAGCAGCAGCACCCCTATTGCCCTGCTTGGAACACTGCCCAAAACATACAGACCAAAAAAAAAAAAAAAACAGTTGAGCTAAACAGGAAGGCCAAGCCTTCCTTTTAGCACGAAATGCAGTCATGGGTATCACCAGCCTCTGTGAAGGGTGAGCTTGTACCCATTCCCTCAGTGGCATTTCCACTGCAGGCAGAGGGAGTGACCAGGAAGAGACAGAGCACCTGCTTTGTGTCCTGTGCTGGTTGTTGCTGCATCACCATGGCCTGAGCTAATAAGAATGGACAGCAATTAAGAGTAATTAAGGTAGACTTTCTAGCCCAGTGATTTCCCTGTAGCTTTTAATAAGGAGAAATCAGAAGGGAAAACAAATGCTGTTGTTCACTAAGCTCTCACAAGCGGTTTCTGATTGTCTCAGGATTCAACAACTCATTAGATGGAGAATTGGCAGTGCCTGGTTTGAGTAACACCAGTTTTCTGCATGTCTGTGTGATGACATTGTTGTTTACATTCTTGAAACGTGGAATGTTAGTTTTTCTGTTGTTTTTTTTCCCCTGCTATGGGGTTCTTGGTTTATTTTGAGCCTGAGTTTGTGTTCCTCTATTATGTAAAAAGTCAAGAATATAGGAAGTGTGAAGTACTTTCCTCTAGTGATACTGCAATTAAAGAAACCATGAAGACAGGACTGGCCAAATAGGATCTTTGTCAGAGGCCTTTGGTCACAATAAATCACTGGGTTTGGAAGATATATTAATAATATGATTCTTTTGTTTGTTTGTTTGTTTTATAATATTGCCTGTGTTTGGTGAGATGAGGACAAGTACCAAATAGATTGCAAAAGACAAACATGTTTGTAGTGGTAACAGCCCTGATTGAAACAGCTGCCTCACCTGCAGCCTCTGTGCTGGGCAGTCTCTGCTGGGACCATGTCTGACATACCAAACCTGTGAGCAGTGTCCAGTGCCTGCCAATAAAAAGAAAAAATGTCTAGGGAAATTTTATCTCCCTTATCCCCATCCCAAATTGTGGATTACATTATTCTCCCCATTTGTTTTGGCCTAAATTCAGGACCCCCGAGCAAGAACTGCAAGTGGTTGGTGAGAAGGGGCAAAGAAGATTCCCAGTGTCAGCTGCTCATCCTGATGCCTACAGAGAGCCCCTCATGCCCACTGCTCTGTGGATGCCCTTGCCACACCATACCTGTGGGAAGAGACCTCCATATTTGAGCATGCCTACAAATTGGGGTCCTCAATAACCTCTATTCATAACCTGCCACTAAAATGGTGAATCCTCTACCAAGTTCTTCTCAGAAATACCACACATTTTTTACAGTCAAGCCATTTGAGCATAACTTGGGGTCAGTGAAGTGTGGTATAGAGTACTGTAGCAAATGGGAAAATTGTGCTTGCAAATGCATAAGCTTTTCAGAGGCAACTGCTGATAAATTCTTTCAGTTTACCACAGTTTCTCTGAGGAGATTTGTATTTTTCACTTTCTTGGCATCAGGGCTTCACAAATAAAGGCATTTAGGCTGATGTCTTCATCAGACACCCATCAGGCAATTCAGGTCTTGTTTTGGAAGGTATGAATGCTCTCAGTCTGTCTCTAAACAAAACACATATATTTATGACATGTTATAGAGAAAGCAAACAGAATCAGAGGTCTTCACCTCTGATTAGCTACTACTTTGAAAATACTTTCACAAAATGTAATTTTCACATTTAAATGACAGACTGTCATGTTCTTCCTTCTTACATACCACCTGCTTCACCCAGATGTTGAAGTGAATTATTCCTGTCATCTGTGCAGTAACCCTCATATTTATTCATTACATGCTTGGGTCTTGTTTTTCCAAAGCCTGACTAAAGCAATCCTGTGGCTTCCTGTAGCGCTGGGATAATCAGAGATTCTTCTTGATTGACCAATCAAATACACGAAGAAAGCTTTAAATGAACAGTAATTGATGGTTTGAAGGAAGTTTGCACCCAAAAGCTAAATCTGCAGCCATGATGGCACAAAACACCCAAGTAATGAAAACCATGCTGAATCCTCACTCTCTCAGTGCTTGAATTCCATTTTGGATGTCTAAAATCATAGAAACATAGAATCAAAGAATGATTTGGGTTGGAAGGTGCACTAAAGATAATCTAGTTCAACCCCCATGCCCTTGGGCAGGGACATCTTTCGCTCGATCAGGTTGCTCAAAACCCCATCCAATCTGACTTTGAATACATTCCATAATGAGAAATCTGCAACTTCTCTGGGCAGCCTGTCCCAGTGTCTCGCCACTCTTATCATAAAAAATGTCTTCTAGTGTCCAATCTCAATCTACCCTCTGACAGTTCCTTGTCCTGTCACTATAGGCCCTGCTAAAAACTCTCTCTCTGTCTTTCTTACAAGCCCTCTGTAAGTACTGGAATGCTTCTATAAGGTGTCCCCAGAGTCTTCTCTCCAGGCTGAACAACTCCAGCTCTCTCAGCCTGTCTTCATAGGAGAGGTGCACCAGTCCTCTGACAGCTTTTTTAGTCCTTCTCTGGACCTGCTCCCACATATCCATGTCTTTTTGTACTGTGGAAACTGGAGGTACCTACAGAACTGGATGCAGTATTCCGGATGGGGTTTCACGGGGAGGAATAGTTGGGAGAATGACCCCCCCTCAACTTGCTGGTCATGCTTCTTCAATGCAGCCCAGGGTGTGGTTCATGCTGGCTTGTGCCCAATTTTTCATGCACTGGTATTCCCAAATCCTCCTCTGCAGGGCTGCTCGCATATGCATTCACCTCCCAGTCATACTGGTACTGGGGATTGCCCAGACCTACATGCAGGACCTTGCACTTGGTCTTACTGAACTTCATGAAGTTCAGCCGGGTCCAGTCCTTAGTCTTTGTCAAGGTCCCTCTGGATGGCATCCCTTCACTCTAGTGAGAGACCACCGGTGCAGGCATTCCATCATAGAATTCCTCTAGATTACCCAGGCATGATTTGCCCTTGGTGAAGACAAGCTGGCTGTCTCTAAACACCTCCCTCTCTTCCACATGTTTCAACATAACTTCCAGGATGATCAGTTCTGTGATCTTACCAGGCATGGAGGTGAGAGTGACTGGTTGGTAATCACTTCTAGTGGTGAATTCAGGAATTTATTGGAAGACTAGGCAGAAAAGGTATTTTTTCTGTTTGTTTTAACTGTGATTCATGGCCCATCTACTGGTGATATGGAAATTTCAAAGCATCTTTCATTTAGATTTCATATGTGGCATTACATACTGCAAAAAAGACTGCATTGCACGGGGCTGAATTTGGTGTTAAATTCCAAGTATATAAGTTTGTTTTTGTACGGAAATACCTCTGTTCAGAATTAGTGCAATGCTGATGTCTTGCTCTAATATTAGAGCTTGTCAAAAACTTTTGACTCTTTTGTCCCAGAGAAAAACGCTGGCATTTCAACTTTGTGGTTTTTTGCTGTGAATAAAGGCACCATATGATTCTCACCCACCTTCCCCCACCAACAGGGGACAGTTGTAGAAAGGACCATCTTGGAAAAGCTTATACCCCTTTATTTTGAAGTCTTCAGCTGAAGAGCAGCTTCAGAATGCCTGAGTGACTGAGCTATTCTACTTTATTCTGGTGTGATTTTCAATTTTTTTTCTTTTTTTCATGGGAAAAACAGATTAGATAAATTAGTCTCAGTTTTCAGCAGGAGGCTGGGCTCCCAAGCCAGAAATGCATGGGATATCACAGTGGTTTATTTAGGAGTACTGTCCAGTGTTTCGTTTTTGCTACCTCAAAATAAACACATTTCAATTGAGTAGTGCCATTTTTCAATTTTGCAGAATGTTTTGATGCTTGTTCATTATGCTTTGTCCAGAATCTAAACATTATCCACAGCTTATTTTAGCTTTTGTTAGAGGAAAATCTGAAAGTGTTTGTAAATATTAAATCTTTCAAATGGAACTGCCTTATTCCATAGACATATTATTCTAGTAAAAGCTTCCACTGGGTTTAATTTCCAAAAAAAAAAAAGTGTCACATTCTTACTGTGGTTTCATCAGCAGTGCCCTGCTGAAAAATATATTGCATACTGCCGCTCCATTTATAGAAACTATGTATTTAATATCTGCAGAAAATCTGAGGAGATCTGACTAAAATGTTTCATGCTTGCAGTGAACAACTGCTCCCTTTCCAGTGTCTAAATGACGGACTGTTGCTGTTACTCGTGGTGCTTATTTCACACCATCTGAAATTCATCAACAAAAAATTCATACTAAGAATCGTGCAAGGTCTTGTGGTCTCAGCAGGTGAGATGAGCAAAGAGAGGGTAATAACCTGCAGGCCAAGGGAGGGATGTGACAGCAGAAATTCACACATCTGCTCTCTTGGCTTCCAGGCTTGAGATTCAAAGAGTAAAATTAATAGACAGTAGTAGCATTTTAGGAGCATCCGTGATTCCAGGGGATTCTTCCCCACTGGATGACTAAGTCCTCAAGTCTTTATGAGCAATGAATAAACTAGTTCATCTGTTAGCTGTCATATAAAAGCATATTTTCATCTATATTGCCTTCCACAAAAATTATTGAGAACAGGCAAGGGCTTCTAGCCCTGTTTGTAACCAGCTAGTAAACATGAGGCTGAACTATTTTCCAATTCATAAGTGCTTTTATTCACTTCTTTGAGTTGTTTCATCTTAACACCTCTAGGTCTTTTAGTACAGGTCAAGGAGGGTCTTTATATGTTGATCATCTTTATCTCATTTAAACTTCTTAATCTGGAACTACCACAGGGACATTTTACTAAGAGATTTCCAGTTACTTTTTTTTTCCACTTTGAGTACTGATACTTTGAGTATCAGAATGCAATGTGAGTTTAGTGAACACAGTTTAAAAAATCACCAATAGAATATGTAGTAGAGCTCAATTTTTGGTTTCTAGATGCATCCAAATTATGCTTTAGAGAATAAAAACCTCTCTAAAACTTGCAGAATAGGGCACAGGGATGGAGGATGGGGAGGGATGCAACACTTCCATTTCTTCTGCTCAGTTCAGCAGAGGTTTAGCATCACGTGATGTGGTTGTGGCTATAAAACTGCTCAGTGTCCCAAAATCAGGGCTGTATTTGCCTGGAGTGTTCTATGCTGAAAAAGGACTTGTTGACAGACTCCTTGCTGCAGCAGCATCATGGAAGGTATTACAGCTAATTCAACATGTCTCTGGCAGGAGTTAGCAGGTTTGAGGCTTCTGTGGCATCACTGTGCTTCCACATCAGCATTTGTGAGAAGTAACTGGGCTCTTTCTAAGCAAATATAAACAGACCAGTTCAGGTTGTACAAATTCCAGGGGTGGAACCAGTGCTTACAGCTGTGACAAAACAGAAGTGTGACCTGTCCAGAACAGAGGGATACTGTTTCTTCCTGAAACACTCTAAAGACAAGGAAGATGGGATCTGCTGAAAACATATTTTTGATGAAAAACAACCTTGAAATTACTGTGTTTTCTGATACTTAACTTATTCTGTTTGTCACCTGAAATGATGGCACGGGCCATTTCCTGTTACTGTAGCATGTTTACCGAGTCTCATGTAATGAGACTGTTTTCAGCAGAAATAAGCAAACTGAAGGAGCAATTGAGATCTTCCTGAAAGAAATCCATGATAAGCAATTAAATCACTGTCCTGTCACTGTGGAGAAAGGCAGGGTGCCCACTGATACTGATGGAAGTTTTCCCTTGGATTATTCAGGCAGCTGAGTCCATCAGCTCTGCCTAGTTTGGGGGATTTTTTTGTCTGAGTTAGGTTGAATGTGATGTGGGGGGATGTAAGAAAGCAAGATGGACAGATCATGCTTCTGTATGATGCAGAACTTTTTATACGGTTATTCAGAAGGTTTTTTGATAATTGCAGCTCACCCTGCTGGGTGTTTTCAGGTGGATACTGACTGCATCCACTTCAGCATTGAAGGCTCCTGTGGCACATTACAGAATGGTCCAAGAATTGGCTGCAAATTGCGATGAGCTGTAGTGTTCTGGCTGTGGTGTTGTGTACCCTGGCTCCCAAAACATGTAATGTAAACAGGATGAGTGCTCTGCTTTTTGTGGTGGAGTATGGAAGGAGTCTGGCTGACCTGGTGTGTTCCTCTCCAAAATCTTTTGGATGACTTAGAGGAGCTAGGGAATCACCAAGGGGATCAGGGATTGAATTTGCAGAGTTTAGAGTGTTCTCACTGCTGAGCAGTAATGAAGCAAAGCTGTCCTTGGCTGTGCATGCTGAGAGGTGATGCTGAGTTATGTAGCCCTTGGTCCAATTCTGTGTAAATTAAACCCCTGTTGACACCCCATGGCTTCGGGTGGGTGGCATGCACCATTTCCTTTTCTATCCAGAGCATTTTTGGGGTGGTCACAGCACTGCAGAGCCTTGCACAATGTATACCTCAGGCATCATGACTTAGGGTCCACTGTCTTCTGCTCAGGACAACGTGGTGACAGGGTGGGCAGCAGACTGACCACCTCCCATGCCTGGGTTCAGCAGCAGGGGCCTTGAAGCCATGGTTTTGGGGCTGCCCTCCACATCTGACCCCAGCTCTGTCACACTGGGGAATTTTCACTTGATCCATCTCACCAATCTAAAAGGTATCATGCTTTTTATGCCTGTTGATGTCCTCTGTCATGGCTAACCAAACTAAGTAGGTATTGATAAAAGAGAATTTGGTGTCCTGGATCCACCATTAACTATTGCTTAAGAACAACTGTGAGCTGCAAACTTCTTCCAGTCTTCCCCAGTTTTCATGAGGATAAATCCATGATGATATTAAATAACCTTCCTCAGGATGCAGTAAAAGGTGTAAAGGAAACAGTCATTTGGAAAGAAGGATAAAGCAACCTGGTTGGGATTGTTAACCTGGGCACTGAGAGAAAGTCTGGATTCTTGACAATGTTTTGCAGGGGCTATCCCAAAGCCCATGTAGCTTCAGTAATCCAGTGATCTGTTCCAGCTGTTATCCTGAGCACCATAGAATAATAATCACCTCCGTGTGCATTACTCATTCTCCACTTTATGGTATGTATCAGCACTTGTTAGATCATTGACAGGGGAAACAAGCCATCCATTGAAGGAGACCTGGATGTAATTAAGCATTGTTCAACCGAATCCTATTAGTGTTAAATAACAAAAGATGTTACACATAATCTGAATTAGTAAAACTACATGGAGGAGTACGGCAGAGTCACGAAGGCAAGGACTGATGCTCAGCAGAGACTGCTGCTCTGAGAGATATAATCTTGGTGACACATTAGCCATGATGCCTGTTAGCCATGTGTCATTAATTCTGGCTTAACGTTCTCCAGATATGAGAGAGAAATGCTGAGGTTATGCAGGCAATGACAAATAAATGACAAATAAAACCTGGCCTGGCACAGCAGAACAGGAGATTTTTGTAATCTATAGTGAGCACATGCCCAAAATAAGAGAAGACAGAAAATATTTCAGGGTGGTGCTTCTGCTTTGTCATGGGAACGGATGTGAAGTCCTGGGGAATCCTCTGACCCTGTCTAACAAAACAATAGGAGCCAGAGAGACCACTGTAAGCAGACCCCAGCAGGAACTCCTTCTCATGCAGGTGGCTGATGCTGCACTCACAAGTCTGCTTGTGTAACTGTGGTGCAGTGCAGGGACACACGAGCACATTGTAAACAATAGCATCAGCATCCAGGGTAGAGATGCTCGGTTTCTGCAGCAGGGTGCAAGACAGGCTGGGTAATCCCCAACCCTACCAAACACCAAGCCCATTTTCTGACTGACTTGCATCCAGTGTGTGGCTTGCGCTCAGGCTCAGATTGCTAATAAATTCAGTCCACTGAGGTGCTCTAATAAGGGATCAGTTTTTAGGCTCTAACTAGGTGCGAGTCTTGCCAATGTAACTGTGCTCAAGTACTTAAATTTGGACAGATTTCCTCTTAACACCTGGAAACCTATGAACGTATAAGTTGAAAGGCAGGAAGAGAAAATCCCTCAGAAGCTAAGCACTACATTTGACACTTAATGGTCTTGATATCAGTGCAATACACTGGGTCAAATGTAGCAGTTTTATTCCACCATAAAAATGATGAAAAGGATACAATTTTCAGTCAATTGTGCAAACTTTCCTTGTTGATATGGTTGTTAAAATAAGCTTCCCAGTTTTTTAGTAAGTGTTGTGGCTTAACCCCAGGTGGCAGCTAAGCCCCACACAGCCACTCGCTCACTTCCCCACCAACAGCATCAGGCAGGGAATCAGAAAAGTAAAAGTGAGAAAACTTGTGGGCTGAGACAAAGGCAGTTTAACAGGGAAAGCAGAAGCTGTGCACAAGCAAAGCAAAACTAGGAATTCATTCAGCACCTGATAGTAGCTCAGTAGGTTAGAGCATAGTGCTGATAACACCAACATCACGTTTGATCACTGTCCCGTTTACTTGAGAGTTGGACTCAGTGATCCTTGCAGGTGCCTTCCAACTCGGAATATTATGTGAAATATCTGGGAGATCATTTATTTCCCTTGGTCAGGCAGGTGTTCAACCATCTCCAGAAAAGTTGGCCTCCATCACTTGTAACAGTGACTTGGGAAGACAAAACGCCATCACTCTAAATGCCCACATCTTCCCCCAGCTCTATATGCTGAGCATGATGCCATATGGTATGGAACATCCCAGTGGTCAGCTGGGGTCAGCTCTCCTGGCTGTGTTCCCTCCCAGCCCCCTGTGCACCCCCAGCCTGCTCACGGGTGGGGTGGTGTGAGGAACAGAAAAGGCTTTGACTCTGCACAAGTGCTGCTCAGCAATAATGAAAACATCCCTGTGTTATCAACACTGTCTCCAGCACAAATCCAAACCATAGCCCCATATCAGCTACTAGGAAGAAAATTAACTCTACCCCATCCCAAACCAGCAGAATAAGCAAGAAATATCTGTGGACTTTTTACCTCATGTGTTCCAACACAGCAAAATATTATAAGAATTAAGGCCAACAGGCACAAGTACTGAATGCAGTGATGATGAGAATAATACTGATAGAATTTTGGAAATATACTGATTATTATTATTTTTGTTATTACTGTTTCACCACAGGCCATTGTCCTACAATTTTTCTTTCAGAACTGGATTTCAAAACTGTTTAAGGAATTTTCTTTATCCAAACATATTTCAGAAAATTCTCACCAGAGGAAGATACTCAGTTACATCTTGTATATTCATTTGACTTACTAAAGACATCTGAGGCCAAAGAAAAATTTTGTTAGAAAAAGAGAAATCACACTGTCTTCAGCACAATTATGTTGGTTTCTTGTGTATCATATCAAGGATAAGCTGCATATTCATCAACAAAATGAGCAGAGATGAATAGTTTTTATGAAAATCTTTTCCTTAACAACAGCAGGAATTCACTGGTCATTTCTCAGTCATCACTGATCTTTTCAACGAGGGAAATGTGTGTCATCATCCTTCTGGTACAGGAGATGAGACTGAAACCAAGGCAAGAAATGTGCTTGTGGTCATGGCAGATCAGTGTTTCTGAGGAACATGTAGAGCAATTAGCAATTAATTTGTGCTTTGATACGGGACAGGAGGAAAGTCCTGATGGTCTTCCAGCTCTAGTGGGAATGCCTGTATTGTGCTGGAAAATTCATATCATCTCCATTTGAAAAAGGAAGAAGGAGAAAACACACTTTACAGATTGTGTCTTTGCCTCAGAGAACAACAGACCACAGACCTCAGGAGAAAGCGAGGGAGCTGGAGAAAAAGCAGGGCTGGTGGGGGGCACCCAGGTAACTTTACCCAACTGCATCTCAGATCCATGATCCCAGCATGGAAATAAAATGCAGAACACATTGAACAAGTGATTTATTACTGAAGAGGTAAGTGCCAAAAATTTTTGGACGCTTACTAGAAGTGTTACTGTGGGAGATTCTTAAATTGCAGCAATGGTAGGAAATGGCACCGATAGGAAAATTTACAGACATTTCTAGAGCATGTAAAATTATTGGATTAAAAGTAGCAAGGCCATGCAAACTCAATTCACAGTACAAATTATCTGTCATATAAGTTGTCTTTCCACATGTAGGTGTAAGGGATAAGAGAAGTAACTATGTGGTCAGCTTGTGCTATGGCTAAGAAACTTGGCATATCTAAGCATATCATACAGGTCTTCCCTGCAGAAGAATTCTGCATTTTGAAGGAGCAGATGCCAGTTGTATCAGTGCTAGAGATGAGTTGCATCCAGCCAGAACCAGTAGGAATGCAAGCTCCAATGTGTTTCAGGAAAGAAAAATGAGAACTCAATTTTAGGTGATCTCAAACTCAAGTGGTTTCATGTCTGGGAGAAATCTATAGTTTGTAAAAACTTAGCACCTTAAAATGCTAATTGTGGTCAAGAGATTTCTGCCATTCAAAGTAAATGATAATATTTTGTTGCATGTAAATAAGAACCCAATTTATTTGTCCCAGTACCAAGTTCACCAATCTTCTCTTGGTAGCTGTGTCTCTCTGAGATGAAGGAAATTTTCAGCTGGAGAAAGTAAGTGTAGATGAGTCTTCTTTTGCTTTTTGGTTTTTTTTAATGGAACTGCAGAACAGCTAAATACAAATGCTGTACCAACTAAAGGAGTCTGTAAAGAAATCACCTGAGGGGTGTTTGCTGTTGTTTTCAGAAAATCCATAATGCTATTTTTAGATAAGAAATTAAACTATAGGAAATAAACACCAGCCTCCCAAGCCAAGTGTTTGAGAGATATCCAGATTGAAGGCCAGTCTGTTAGAAGACAATTAAATCTACCCCATAAGCCCACAGATTTGTCCTGTATCTGTGTGGTACTTTACCTGGGGGTTGAGACAAGTAGTGGTTCACAAACATCTCCTGTTTTGTTTCAAAGCCACATTGCAGTAGGCAAGTGTTTGTGCAAGCTGAGTTAGGAGCAGCTTTCAGCTGGTATGAGTACCTGCTGACAGGCAGAAAATTTCATTTGCAACTGTTTTATCAACAATATTTTATGCAGAACCCTTTGGAATGAAAACAGTAATGTATCTTCTTGTTTACTGCAATGCTGAGTTTTTGATACATCACTCTCCCTCCTAACCATCTCACAATTCACAGATTTGGAGAAGCTGAGGACTTCACATGGGTCAGGAAAGCTGTTTTGAACCATGCTCTTGGTGAGGCAGAAATAATGTCTGGTAACCCACCTCTGTCCCATATTGCTAGTTTGCGCTGATCCCCAGTCCCTTCCCAGGATTGCTGAGACTGCCATATCCTTAGGATGGGAATAGTCTGGCACATAGTCTCCAGATCAGTGAAACCACCCGCCAACAAGGTATATACAGGACTTAGGATTGAAATGCCATGGCTTCAGGCCGCAAGGGAAGTGCAACTTCTCTGGCTCTGGTTGCTGAGAGAATAAAGAGTAAAATCTGTCTTTAGACTGGCAAGGATGAGATCCAAGTTCTTTGGCTTCTCTTTAACAGGGTACTCCCCCTATTTGTTGGTGTTCACGACACTCCTTAGCCTTGGAGAAGTAAAGAGAAACTTTGAAGTAATGTTTCATCTTGCTTGCTTGCTGAGCTGGCTGAGTGACATTTCTTGCTTGTTAAGCTCAATATACATCTTAGCACTTCATGAACTGTTGAAAAAATTCGCTTACTGATGCTCAGCCAAGGTGGCCATGGAAAAGCAGCATGGCTTGGAGGGCTGTCGTAATTCCTAAAATTGCTTTAAACACCCTGCGCTACTGTGGGAGAAGTAACTTTTGAAACAATGCGAGTCCCTCATGGTCATGTAACCTAGGGAGTCTGTGAAATTAAATGCTTTGGAGGCTGCATTTCTGCTGGAGAGGACCCTGTGGTCTGCCAAGGCTTGGCAGTGCTGCTGGCTGAAGGGAAATGTCGCTGCTTGTCATGCCAACCGCGAGCCGAAGGGCTCGTTCTCCTCTTTGAACTGAGGACCCCAGAGCTGAGTCCCTTGGTTACACAATAAAATAATGAAAATGCTAGTTTAAATTTTGAATTAGTAAAGAACTATTTTTGGCTTTCTCAGAGACAGCATCTGTAAATAATCAGGCAGAAGCCTTTCCATAAAACAACACAGAAAAACCTCAAAGAGCATTTAGATTCTGCAACATTTAAACAAGATTTTTAACTCATGGGGAAGCCAACATCAACACAATGCTTCCTGCACATAAAAGCATGGAATTTCTTAGCAGTGTGGGGGCAATAAATGACTATCACATTTCCCTCCTTTCTAAAACCTAAATATTTTTCAATGGAAATAGTAATATTGATGGAAAAAGAAAAGAGGACCTTGAGTTATGTAAGAATTTACTTAAGGTCTGAACCTCCATACACTGCAGACTGGAGGCTAATTAAAGAAAAACTTCAGCTGTTCAGTTTTTCTCTTAATTGTCCTCCAAGCTCAGGAGATCAAATATACTAGCTGAGATCCTTCTAATCATTCACATTCATGACCCAAGTTTTGAGTTCATTCCTGCTGCTCTCAGCCAGGTCCATCCATAATTCAAACAACAGAGGTGAATGATATACTCTTAATTATGTCCTCTACAGAGGCAGAATGACATGATGACAAACAGCTATTCATGTTTATGCTCCTAGCAACCTCTGATCACAGGGTTTGCCAACGGTGTTTGTGAAATCAGAAATTCATCCATAACCAAGTACATATGCATGGGTAATTTGTTAGGGAAAATGTAAATATTTGCCAGTGTAAAATTAATTATTTTATTAATATTTTATTCAAGATGCTGTTACCTTGATTTCTTAGCTCTTTTAGGAGGTGTGCTGTTGGCTCAAGGGGCTGTCTAGTGAGGCTCTCGAGCTTTTGAGTGGGAAATTGTTTATGAACAACTGGGTACATTTCTGGTCATACACCTGACTGAAACCTATGGATCTCCAAGCTGTGGATGAATGAACCAGTACATACCAAGTTTCTGGGAGGGATGGCTATTGCAGGCAAACAAAACTGGGAAATGTTATAATTTAACATGGCTCCAGGAGTGAGCTGTGTGGTTTCACAAACCACCCCTGGTTCATGAGCTGCTGCTAGAGAAGGGCTGAATTAAGCATTTATTTCATCTGTGTGAATCTCTGGGTAAAGAAGCAAAAATCAGTCTTGCACTTCCTGTTTACTAGTCTGGTTAGCTTTTAGGTATAGTTTGTAAGTTGTCATTTAGAGTGTCTAATTATCTAGCTTCCCACAAACAACAGATTTGTGACTTTTCCCAGATGAGGCACAGTTATGAAAAGTTATACAGTAGAAGAGTCAAGATAATGGTATGCAAAACTGTGCCTAGATCTGTTTTTCTCTGCTAAATGATTTACTCATTTTGATATTCTGACAAACGCCAAAGCAATTTCCCAAAAAAAAAGTTAATGTTTGCTTCATCAGCAGCTTTCAGAGAAAACAAAATGCTGTGGTTCAGACAGGGGGAAAGATGGTCACAGAGATAGTGAGCTTACCAAAGGGCACCCATTATGAGTTCTCAGAATCCTCAGAAAGAGGTCAGACAGTGTTGGTGGCACCTGGGAGCCTGGCACAGTTGTAGCTCCTGGCTGAACCGTGTCTCCTGGCCACCTCCTGCTTTCTGGATGCCCCAAGCAGGTAGTGCTGCAGCACAGGCACATAAAGCAGTGCCCAGACTGTGCGTGGTCTCTCTGCAGCTCAACACTGGCCTTTTCAAATGGACATAGGACATCTAAGCTGTCTTGCAGCTTCAAAAATCCTGGTTGGGTCTACCACCACATGAAAATGCTTTGATGAAAGTAAAATGAGAATGAAGACAGACTCCATCTTCTGGAAAGATTTTAAACTCTGTCTCACAGTCAGACTTTCTTTGGGGGATTTTTTGGTTTGTTGGGGTTTTTGTTTGTTTTGTACTATTTTGTTTGGTTTGTTGTTTTGTTTTGTTTTTTAACTGTTAAATTTGGGAACAAAGACCTTTTATTATGGAACCATGAGAAATCCAAAGGTTTGTCCTGTAATTACCTTTTAAGTATAGCTTTCTTTTCACAGAATCACAGGATGGGTAAGGTTGGAAAGGACCAGATATGGTCCAACCTCCTGCTCAAGCAGGACTCCATCCTAGAGCACACGGCACAGGATTGCATCCATACAGTTCTTGAATATCTCCAGTCAGGGAGACTCCACACCCTTACTAGGCAATCTGTTCCAGTGCATGGTCACTCCAAAACCAAACTGAGCTGCTATCAGGGGAACAAAAAGCTGATGTGGAATTTGTTACCAGCAGACTGACAGACCTGCAGTGATGAAAGTGTGTGTCAACCCTTGTGTGTTGTCTGCATATTAGTGTGTTTACTTGTTAATATGACCTGTGGCTTTTAACATTTCTCTTTGACTACAGGACTTACAATTTAAGGAAGATACTCTGCGAGTTTCTCCCGAGAAAAATACCCTTAAGAAAGGTTTCCCTGTAAGCAGGAAGGGTGCTGAGCAGAGGAACTCACACAGGAGATAACTGTCAAAGTATGGCAATCCTGCAACTCTTCAAAGTAGAGCAAGAAAGTGGCACTTAGCTACAATGTGATTGACAAAACAGTTTATTAACTTGGTTAACACATCTCTTCAATTTACAATTTTTCAGGTAGTGTAAACTGATGACAATAGATTTTTAGTACTTAAATTGAAGACATAAAAAGCAGGTGTATCCCCCAAGTTACTTGACCTTACATGTCTTATGCTGCTGCATTTTCATACAGGTACTCCAATTTTTCACATTATATCTAGTATCCATGCAAGTCATGACTTCTCATGGTACTTTCCAGGAGTGCATAAAGTAGAAACAGAAATAGATATAGTCTCACAGATAAAAAAAAAAAAACAATGGACAAGATTGTGCTGTTCAGGTATTGTGAAACATTTTGTCATCCTAGTTCAATAGGTAACAAATGCAGCATGATCGACACCAACACAGAAGTAATAGTGTACAATATGTTTTTGAACTTTTTGTTCCTATCTTCCCCATTTGCTCTTTTCATACCATGTGGGTAGCTAACAGATGTGTTACATTATACTGCATTAAATCCTGTGGAGGCAATAGTCTTAAGTGCTGTGTCAAATATTTATAATGTGGAATTATTTTAGGACAGGAGCCAAGTGCAATATGGCATCCCTCATAGTGTCTTTCTTGTTTTTGTATGAAGTGGAAGCTCAGCTACTTACAATTACAATTTTACTTCTTCTTTAATCTTCAACAACCCTTTTCATTTGCCAGCATTTGAATATGTTTTAATTATTTCCATACATTAGAGTCACTGCTGCTTGCTTTATTAGCTGTCTTGTTTAAGCTGGGAAGGGCCAAGTTTTCAAGGTTCCCATTCTAGCCCTCCTGCTCATCTGGCTCACGTTCCTTGGGCCCGTGAGGCTCAGCACACGTGCAGGAAGCATGTACTGATTCTGTGCCCTCCAGCAAGCCCATGGCTACAGACCAGGTGCTGGGAAGGGCCAGCCTGGAAGTCATCAGTGCAGGCTGGTGTGAGGTGATGCCATCATGAGGGGCCCAGGATTTGGTTTATTGGTGCTTCTGGCCTGTGGCAGAGGATGTGGGGTGGGGAGCCCAGGGGGGCTAATAAGCCTGGCACATCCTGCCAGCTGTTTTGCACCTTTTGCATTGCAGGGAGGTTATGCTTTTTGGGATTATGTTCTCTTTGGTGTTCAAGACACATAGTTTCAATAGCAAGAGGAATTTTCACTTCTAAATCTGCTTTATCTGTGTAATGCTGTGTTTATGGACAATGTGTTGCTTTGTTTTTGCTTTGCAGAAATGAAGACCCTAACCATAGCAGCCTGTTCTGAAAATATCTAAAATACTTGCAGCTATTTTCTCTTTAGAAAACCAGCACGTTAAGGGAGTTTGTTGTTCATCTAAGGCCATGTGTCTTCCATTTATGAGTCGGCTTAAATGCCAAACTTCTGCATCTTTCTTTTACTTCCTTTGACTTCCAAGCTTATCTAAGTCACTTTTCTAATGGAATTAATTTACAGGTTGAGGTAGTCATTAGAGATTCTTTACTCAGAAATATTGGCAATATTTTTACTGCTTATTCAGAAATATTTCTCTCTGAATGCATTTGTTACTCAACCAGCTGTATGATTGACTGCATAATTGAATTGTTCAGTTCTTTTGACTGTTTTAATCATTTACCCACACATGCAGGATCCCAGCCTCACAGTTTGATATTCAAAAGGAAAATATCTTTTTGTTTGTAGACAATTTCCTAAAGACTTCAAATATTGTTCTGTCACGTAGATAAAAGTTTAGAAGCATCATTCTTGCCTACTGTAATTCACAGAGTTTGAGTTTGGTTGAGACCAGAGTCTGTTTCAACGCCTCAGTTTGTTTGTCCATTAGCCTGTGGGCATGGCTAATGTAGCATGGAGAATGCCCAGATATTTCCATGTCAGTCTCACGTAGTGACACATAAATAGGACTGTTTGCTATCACTCTGTCACTTGAAGTGAGACTTTACACTGATCAGCATTGGTAGGGCTCTAGCTGAAATACAAGGAAAGATGGATGAGATGAGATGAGATGAGATGAGATGAGATGAGATGAGATGAGATGAGATGAGATGAGATGAGGAGAGCACAGAGCTGAGTGATTAGATATTTTGTACAACAAATGTGTGTCCTCTGTCAGACATTTTCTGAGCAGTGCCAGTCCATACCTCTGCACAAGTGGTATGCATTCATTTCAGTGCTATCACTCTTACTGGAAATTTTTCTCCACATTTAGGAATTTAGAAAATGTATTCTGCTACATCTTCTTGGTATTTTATTGATATTTGCTTGGTTTCCAAACTAAAACCAACAGCTGCTCTATTCTAATCAGAGGGGCAGCTATGAACAGTGTGTAGCAGGGAAAATGAGGGTAGCCTGCAAGTTTCTCTGTAAGGGCCTTCTTTTAATACTTTCAATCCTAAATCCTAGTCTAAAAGTAACATAATTTTTATCATAGTATCTTGACAACCTTAATCTTCTCTGCTGGCACAGGCTGTAACTCACTCTTCTGACCCTTTCTCCTGTTTGCAAATGGCCTCAAGGAAAATGGAAACTATCTGCTGTTCCATTAAAAAGGCAACTGAAACAAACATAAAGATCTTGGCACAGAAGCCCAAGTCAATCTTAGTTTCTCAATTCAGTGTGGCATTTTCTCATTCCATAAGAAAGGAACACTGTCTGAGGTTTTCAGCTACTCTGGGTGGGCTCACGAGCCAGCAAAATGAAGGGGTGGTTTCTACCAAACTTGGCTTGGGTCTTGTGTAGCAGCTCATAAACACCATGATTTGCATAACCTCTCCAGCATTTGCGTGAAAGAGACTGTCAGTCAACACTTCTGGCATGTCAGGGTCATTCTTAACACATTGGATGTGAAAGGGCACCAACAGGGTGAACTTAATATCCTTCACTGATGTGACTCACATACCATCCAAGACAGGGATGTTTTCAATCAGGTCAAAATGAAGATGACTGCAAGTTTGGACCATTCAGTCTCTGAGCTGTTTATCAATCAAAACCTCATATGTGATGTTCTTGAAACTATCTAAATTTTCAGTTCTTATTGAGACATAAAATAGCCAGACTGTCAGTCTGGTTCTCATTTGTGCTCCTTCCAGCTTGGCTGTAATTGAGAGCAGCCTCATGCAGTCTATCTATAGCTTCCATATACCTCTTTTAGGACTGTATGCTTCCTGCTTTCACACAGGATCCATTAGAGTAGCACCAAGAGAGAAGTTTGGGGAAAAATAAAGAAAATGTGCAGAATACATTTTGCTTTGACAAACTGAAGAATTTTTACATTTTTAATTCATGCATGCTTTCAAAGTCACAGTGTGATGGATTTTGTTTGCCCTTTAGACCCTCTTTGATTTCAACAAGATTTAGTTTCTAAGGCACTTTTTAAAGTCACAGAAGGTTTGCAACTGCATCTTTAGTGCCCTAAAATATCCCGTGCCTGCATGACTTGCTCTGAGCCCCAGTAAAAGCCAATGAAAGGACACTGTCCATCCCAAGCCAACGTTCTGGCTCCTGGGCTGTCTTACCGTGACTATCTCAAGGAAAAAAGGTGAGGTACAAGAGGGCAATGGGAAAACTTAAATTAAATTTTTTATGAAAAAAATTAATGAGGCAAATGACTTTGTGATAATTGTCACACCTGGGTCTCACCCAATATTTATTAGGGCACTTAAGAGTCATTGCAGCCCCTGACTAACTGAAATTCCTGCTTTCATGCTGAGCTTGTTCCTAAGTGCAATTCCCTTCCTTCAGCAGGCTTGAAGGAGGGAATTCTTTCAGTCAGGTCTTCTGAGGGTTTACCCACTGTCTGTTATGGCAAACAATCAGCTTCATTCTTTACATATTTCCTCACCATTTGCCTGTCATTTTTCATTAGGGCCTTTTTCTAGTTCACTCAAGACATAAACAGTTGTTGGATGCTCTGGTGTATCTTGTTATATATTGTCCTTGAAATCCATATAGTGCCTAGCATTTTTTGAAGCATTTTCTTTTTAAATCATTCAGAGTCTGCCTATGTTTTTGATAGATTTCCATCTTTCATATCCACATATGATGGCAAAAGTAATGTTGGAATTGCAGATTTGTACTTTGGTCTTTTAGTAATAGATGTTTGCTGACCAAATATTGTTTAAGATGGTAAATGTGGCTGTTGCCCTGTCAACTGATATCCTGCCAAAGAAGTTGGCCTCATCTCCTTTTCTGCATCTCCAGTGGGATCATATGGTGCTTCCAAGATATGGAAATTATTTAATATTTGGTATTAATGCTTATTTCCAGGTAGTATTTGCACTAAATTTGAGGATATAATTACTTTGTTGGGTTATTTTAATAACAGACTACTAATACTTTGGTTTTGTGAAGTATTGTGAAGCTGAATCCTTCATTTGTGTGTTGGCTGGGCTGTCACTTAGAAGAAGGACTCAGCAAACTGAGCTTATTGTTGATAAACTTTGTGGTAACTTTATGGTAGACCACCACATTTCTCTTTCCTCAAAACTGGAGTAGAAGTCAACAAAAGGAGATGGATACGGGATTTTGCTCTAGAAAGACCAAAGGAGCTGGGTTTTGGGAGGGCTAGGGAGTTTGTGCCCCATGAGGCAAGTGCTCTGTGCTTTGTACTTTCATGGCTTTTTTCGGGAAACACTGTCTCCCCAAAACATATAGTGTGATCTGTAATAAGCATTGGGAAGGGTGTTAGAAGAATGTGCTTGTAAAATTAAATTGTAAAATTAAAGCCAGGTCCAACTTTGAATCACTCTATGATAATGCCTGCCTTTGGCAGACTTGCTTGTATTAATCAGTTTAAAAAGAGGCTAAAACGCTGTGATGATGAACATCATTTGGAGAGAAGCAAATTAAAGTAGAAGGGAGTTCAAATGCACATCCTTCCTCTTCTTCATTTTAAAGAACTTCTTGTGAATAAGTTCCAAATGACACAATCAGATTTGTTTGCTGGTGCTTTTTGTCAATTGATTTTACTTCTTTTTGACAGCTGCATCCCTATGCAAATGTAAAATCTGAGCTTCCCACTGAGCCCTGAGTTTGGAATAATTCAAACCTTATCTGAAACTCTTTTTCCAAGCGTCAGTACTGCCGTTCTTTGTATGTGTGTGTACATATATGTATATATAGGAAGTTTAAGTCTTTTTCTTACATGAAAATGATTGAAAGAAATGTTTTTTCACTGAGGACTGGTTGAATAATGTGTATTTAATTCCAAACAATCAGTTCCATGTGTGATTATAAAATGCTTTTCTTTGCAAAATAATGTGGGCATTTCTTTATTACATTTTTATAATGCCAGTACCTCTTTCTCTCTCCTAAGTCTTGAAGACTACATGCAGCTAGTAAGAGTACTAAAAAAGGTCCATTTATACAATGTATGTGTGTGTTTGTGTATATATACACATAAAACATGCATGGGTGTTACACATGCCTGTGTTAGGGAGTATCCTATGGAGTTTTAGGTACGTCATTTACCACAAATACCTTGTTTAAGGTGATGGTAGGTTTTCAATCTTACTCTGCTTTGTCACACTGAGAAACAATGAGAGCTTTCCAAAATAGTTTAGATGCCATATAATTATTTTAGCAGCTGTGGTTTCAGTTACCTTTAATTAGTTCCCCCTGCAGCTCTAAATAAAGAGAGACTTCTGTTAAATGCAGTGATTTTCTTCTGCAGATGACATGATGAAGTGTGGCTACTCATAAAAGTAGACTACTGAACACCACATGGCAAACTGGAGGATCTAAAGAAATGTGATTATGAGTTAAGGACATGGATTTCTCCATGGATTATTCATGATTTCCAGTCACTATGTTTTTATATTAGAATTGTCAGCCCTAAATTTTATGTCAGCTGGCATTGCTGAAAAAAAAGTTGGCTTAGATGCTTGAGAGCTGGTGAGAACCCTACACCATAATGAAACAGTGTTTTGACATTGTCCTGTATGTTGCCCATATCATGTACTTGTTTCAGTGGCCCCGACCCTCCTAGAAAGTGTGGCTTAGTCTCTATGAACATCTGTTAAACAGATGAAAAAGCTTCCTAAAGACAATTTTTTCTCTTATACATAGCACAGATTTCAGACCCCATTCAGGCCAATACAGTTTTAAACAGTTCAGTTGGAAACTGTAGGGCTGCATTCTGTTTCCACAGGACTCAGTGGCAAGTGCCCTGCTGCCATCCATAGGAGCAAGCAAACGCACTACTTCTTTCCAATTAGGATTTCATATCATAATTTCTTACAGAATTCTTCAGATATTTCAAGTTCATTAACTTTGTGACTCTTCAGCTGTATAAACAAAAGTCACATGAAGCAAGGTAAGAGTTCACAACTTTTTTTTTAAGGGGTAATTTTTTTTTTTTTTTTAGAGGTAAAAGCAAATCTACATAAATAAAGATATTTGACTTGTATTGCTGCTGACTGACAAGGAGGGATGTATCAGAGTCATGACTTTATTCCATGAGAGTGAACTTCAGCCTGGAAGGGGATGTAAGACATCGTGTAGCAGGTCCCAGCAGGCAGGAGAGCCCTGCTGGCTTCCTTCTGCAACTGCTGGATTGTTTAATTAATTTTAAAAACTGTTTCTGTTGCAATCACAAATGTTCCAGTTTGCACTGTTACCCAAGGTCAGAGCTCGCCTGACCTCTCTGGCAGAGGAAGAGAAGGGTAAGGAAATCAGGAAAAAAGAGAGTAAGCAAATCACTCTAAGGAAGCCTTGTTTCCTTTACCCCAAACCCAGCAGAGCAAAAAAGGCTGAATTGAAAGGGAAAAGGGCTAAGACTGAGATTGATTAAGAGAGGTCCAACCCAAAGAAAAGGCAAAGAACGAAGCAACTAAGACAGAGAAAAATAAACTACATTAAGACTGAGCTGGGATGAGGCAGTCGGCCGCCGGCCAGGAGGGAGCAGCTGCGGCAGGAAGGCCCGGGTCCCATTGAAACAGAAAAGGGGCCATCTTTCTGCTGGAATGAAAGGGAGACAAAAAAATAATTCACCTTTAGAGGCACAGCAATGGGATTCAAGGCTAGGGGAAGAGCAGAGAGGAATAAGAATTTGTGAGTTATTTTTCTGAGAACAAGCGATGGCTGTTAAAATCCTCCCAGAGAGCTGTGCAGATTAATCAGACTGGCCAGAGAGGGTAGGCCACTCCGAGCAGCTTCATGTTGCATTTGGACTCTTGAATGAATGCTTGAAAATCAAGCAAATTTTCTCATTTTTACCAGGGGAGATGAGGCAGATGACATACTATCCTGATGACATCATGCCTCGCTCCAGATGTGAACAGAGAGGAAAGAAAGTGTAAGATGGATATTTCACTACAAGCCAGTGAAATCTTCAATACTGAGGGGGAACATGAAGTTGCGAATCTCAGCACACTGAGGTTCCACAAAATAAAGGGCAAAAGGGGGCAAGGTAAAACCCTGTGCAATTCCGAGTTAAAATTCCAGGTTCAGGCAACAGAGAACAGATATCTTAAATTAAATATTCATGCCTTGTGGAAAATACACCGTGCACACTAAGTTAATGTCATCAGTATTACAGTAAAAAGTTGTCTGCATTGTCTAAATATAGAATTTAGGCTGGAGGAGATCAAAGGCTATGGAGAGAGCATCTCACCTGTAAGGATTCACAAAGAGGTTATTTAGAAAGATCCTGTGGTTTGGTATGTCTCAGAGCACTTATCTGCTGTTAAAAGAAACATGTCCCACTTCAAGAACTGTTCCAGTTTCATAGTACCAGAATTGTACATTTTAGGGCCCTGCATCAGAAGGCAAGGAAAATTTTCAAGTGTATGTACCTACTGAATGTAGTAGCCAAATACCCTCTTCAGGTTCTGCTGGACTGGAGTTCATGACTCTCACAGAGCTCCTCAAACTACCTGTTCCTAAACTGTCCCATTGATTGTTGCTAAATTAGATGCCAGGCCTTTGCTTCTTCAAGTGAACAGATCTAACACCAACCACACTATGAAAAGGTTGAGATTCTTTAGCTTGATATGTCGGTAAGACTGACAAATCCTGGGAAAAGGGAGACTTTTGGAATATATATACTAAAGCATGAGAAATACAGCATATGGACTCAGCTCAGGACATATTCAGAAAACCCATTTGTGTCTGGGAAAAAAAAAAGAGGAAGTAATGCTGCTGTAAATCCTTCATTGATGCAAATACTATGTGGGGACATAACAGGAGGGTGGTGCCACATCCTTTTTTTTTTTTTTTAGAATTACTTTTACAGGTTTTTGATGATGGTAGATGTTAATTAATTGTGAAATTGTTTGAAACTCTTGGTAGTGTTTCCATCATCTTTGAGTAGGTGATTTATCTTGTGTGTCTGTGAAAACTTACGGCTGTACCAGAAGTAGCTGTTTCTCAGCACTGCATAAATTGTCTCCAGATTTATACTGACAAACTATGCGAAGACGTGCTGGGGTTTTGCAATATTATAATGCTTGTTGAAGCCCTCCTATAAACTGTAAACATTAGGTTAAAGAATGACTGCCATGTTTGCTATTTGAAACTTTTGCAACATTTTCCCAAACTTTGGAGTACTGTTGCAAACAAACAAACAAAGCCACAGGAATGACTACAATTAAGGAGTATAAACAGGCTGTGTTCTGATCAAAACAAGGGCTAGCTAAATTCAAACACTTATGGTTGCATTCTTATGTAAAAGAGGTTGGTTTGTAGTCTGAATGACCCTATCCCTGCGTAGCTATGCCAGGCATTGTGGTGTTTACTGTCAGGAGCTGCAGTTAGGTGAACTGGAGGTTAGAATGCAGCCCTGAGAAGCCGTGGCTCAGCTTTGGCTCTCTGGTTCTGGCACAACACCTTACAGATAACCACATGCCAAGTCTTGAGGTGGTAACTGAATACCTGAAACACTGCTCAGTCCGGTGCCTTCTCTGAGTTGTATCCAGATTTCCCAACATGAGCAAAATACACACAGCCTGAATTACAGATTGCCAGCTCCTGCCCGGTCCAACGAGACACAGCAGCAAGCAGAGCACAGCACAGATAGACAGCTCTGCAGGGACATTAGCTTGTATTTCATCCTGGTGTGGCAGGGGTACAGCAAGGCACACAGGGGGAAGGCAGAGGGGTACCAGAGGAGCTTGCTGATGAGGTCAGTGCAGGTGGTGACACCAAGATGATCCTGGAGCGAAGAACCAGCAAAGGACAGGACAAAAGCAGTGAGGTCCGTCTTTAAAAGGTTTGGAAATACATTGGACCCAAAAGTGCCTAATCTTTGTGTGAATCAAGCCCTTGGTTTTCCAGCCTCAGAAAGTTAGCACAGTGGTGCCAGCTTCCCCATGTCTCTGCTAATCCAGATGAATGCAACTTTGAACATGAGAAATGCAAATCTGTACAGTGTGTTGAAAGAGTTGTTGTGACATGTCGCCTGTGGTGAGCAATTCCTAGCAAGTGGGAAGCCACAGTGTGTGGCAGCTGTTGCCTCTGACTGATCTTCAAGGGTAGCTCCAGGCCTGAGTGTATTGCAGTAATTACATCTTGAAGAAAAAATAAATGGAAGTGGAGAGCTTTGGCTAAATGGGCCAGAACCTGGGCGTGAACATGGACCAGGCTCTTAAGCCTTCAGCAAAGCAAATATTGTGTGGGGACCTAACCAGGAGGTTAGTGTCACCTCAAAATCATGAGCTTCTTGCATGAGAAGAGAATGGCAGTCTTCAAAAGCAGCAGAAAAAACCCCTTCCAGTGCATCACTGTCTTTTCCTCCTGTGTGTCAGTGATGTAGACATCTGGAGTTGAATCCCAAGTCAAGCTACGCTTCAGCAAAAAGAGTCATTCCAGTCCAAATGTGAGACAGAACTGGAGAAACAGAGGAAACTGAACTACACTGCTTAAATGAAGGCAGATTTGAAATACACATTTTGCCTCTGAGTAATGTAGCAGGCTCCTCACACTTACTGAACTGGACCTATGGCACTACGATGTGCAAAATGAATGGCTTATATATTTTTCTTTTCTGATTGCTTCAAAGTCTATTCTGTCAAACCACTGCAGAATGTTAACTAAGCTTTTTATATCTATTTACAGGACAGAACAGATATTTTGCATACAGTTACTGCCTCTAGATTTTTTTTTCCACTGTCACATTGCGCTGCAGTTGAAGCTTTTTTTTTTTAATCCAACCCCATGTTTTCATGATTTTCTCAAGATAAAGCCAGAAATGTTGCCTAGTCAAATTTTATACTAGTTTGGTGACAGGAACACAAGGAATTGAGGCATAGTTAGGTTAGACATAGCTTTGGTTTGGACCTAGCTGTAGCGAAGTGCTTTCGCTTTAAATTTTCCCAGTTCTGTATATTATGTTATTAAAGAACATAAAGCATGTGAGTGGATATATAAACATGCCCCCAACAGCGTGGAACAAGGCAGCCTGCAGAACGTGTGGTTGAAGTTGTCAGCTGCAGATACTAACCCACATGCAGGAATGGAAATACTGGTGTCGTTCAGCTTTTCTTGGTCTGCTGCAGTATTTTTGTTTGGGGTTGGGGTTTTTTTTATCATTGCTTTTGGATTCAGTTTAACGAAGAAGATGACAGACACCTTAAATTTCTGCATGGAAATTTTAGTAGATGGCTCTGTCTGTACTTGGTACATCCCACAGATATTCCACAGCAAGTAGCTTCAGACAAGTTTTCATGTGTAAGACTTGGAGTTTGGCATTGTAGGTCACTTATCTGTGTGTCCCCTCACACAAACATTCTCTGGAAGCAACCAAAGCTGCAACATCCCTGTCTGATGTTGTTACCTTTCCAAAAGATTCTTTAGTGAAATGAGACGAGGAGGCAGTCTTGGGATTCTTCTGTTTCTTGGTGCTGCTAAGGCCTTAGAAAGAACTTTTTTAACTTACTGAAACACTTTGAGGCAAAAAAAAAAAAAAAAAAAGGCTCACTGCTGAAATTACTCAATGAAAAAACATAGGGCTCTGTTTTGGTTCAAAATCATGAAAAAGGACACATGGGGCTAGCCCTGCACAGATTTTCAAAATGCTTAGGAAGAATTGTATGAAGAGATTTCTGCCCTTTGCACAAGGAGGAACCAATATTCTTAGCCTTTTGTTCTAGGGTGGCAAAGGTCTGGGTTTGATGTTGTGAATTTTCCCTGTGGTGTAGTAAGGAGCACTTGCAAACTGGACACTGGCTGTAGAATCAGACCTTTAAATGGTTTTCTTGAATATTGAAAATACTATGCAAAATGCTGACTCTGAACAGTCAGGGGAAGTGCAGACTTGCATGAACCTTCATGTCCCACAAAAAAAATAGGCTTATTTTGAGCATCTTGTAGTGACACAGTTATTCATCCTTGTGCTAAGACAAATCTTTAAAGTTTACCTGGCCATCTAAGCAGAAAGGCTCTGGAGGGGTTTGTGTTCACAGTGTCTTGGGAGAAACACGTTTGGTCTCAGAAGGACATACAATCCTTCCACATTACTAAACAATCAGTGTTTTCATTTTTAGATTTAAATGCCTTTGCCCAAGACTGTTGGCATCTCTGCCTAGCCCCTCATTGCTTTTAACTGCACACCACAATTGTAAAATGGTGAAGCTTTGAAGTTGTCTGCACAGGAAAGTGAAAGCCTTTTTATTCTTCTGAATAAGAGTAACCACATGAGGACTTAACGTGCTTTAAGTCACATGCAACATGCTTCATATGTCTAATTGATTTATCTTAGCTTTCCCACATGTCCTTACACAGGCATGCCTCAATGCAGCTTGAAAGGAGGGAGTGCAGCCTCCTGGCTGAAAGCTGATTGTAAGTAATTAAACCTAGCAGCAGTGAGAACCCCTGAGACAAAATCTTTGGCAGTTTTCTACACCATGTAGTGAGCTTGGGTCACCAAGGGCCTGTAAATAGCATCATAATGACTGGTTCCTCAGCAGGGATAAACATGTGCTTTGAGTTTTCTAAATGATTCAGAGGCATGCTGTGAGATAACTACTGATAACAAGCAGATGTGAAGTTTGCTTTTCAAGACAGGGAGGCAGAGGGGGAAAGTCAAGTAGATTTTGGCTTATGGTCCTCAGAAAGCCTGATATTTGAGGATCATTAAAGCCTTTTTTTTTTCCTCAGAGGAGGAACTCAGTTGTATCTGATGAAGGTAATGCTGTTTTAAACTGGTTCTTGTCAGGGCTAGTGGGATAACTACAGACAAAGCTTTCTCTGAGTTTAAACCTGAAAACAAAAGTGACACCTCACTTTTCAGGATTGGAAATGTTGTATAATCTAAAAATCCATGTTACATTTTGCCAGTGCCTTTCTAAAAGCTTTCTCAAAACTTGCATATGGATAAGTCCTTTTTTTTTTTTTTTTCTTTATTTAAACGGTGCCTGAGTGTTGAAGGATGTATTTCATCATACCAGGCAGGAGGGCACAAAACAAAGGTGCTGAGCTGATGTGTCTGTACTCAGTGGGACAGGTGCTGTGGTGCTGTGAGGGCAGGGACAGGCTCAGTGAGACCCTCGGGCTCCCAGCCCTGTGTTTCACGTTATCAGCAGTGATACAGGAGCAGTAGCACGGTGCCATTTGCAAGGCATCAAAGGGAATCTGTCAGTCTCCCCAGTCAGGTCATCATTCTTTCTCAGGGAGGTTTGAGTTTTGCTAATACTGCACAAGTGGAGTAATATAAAGAAACTGCATCTCTTGGCATTGTTTTAAAAGCCAAAGACCATGTCAGTATTCTTTTCTTAATTACAAGAGTTCACAGCTAACTGAAAGGTTAGATGAAAGCTGTTTCAGTGTTCAAGGAGAGAGTGAACTGTTTAGTAAGAAAAGTGTTTGCAGACATCATTAATCCACAGTGACTTCTTTGAAACATGTTGGAATAGTTGTAGGGATGGATTTTTTTAAAACAGCTTTTCTGTATGTTTAGGAGTTTGCTTTTAAATGGCTCACCTTTATGCCCTGCAACACTTTAAAAACACTTTTTTTCCCTGAAACAGCAAAAGAAGAGGGGAAGTTTCTCCTTTTTCTTCCCTTTTATGTCTTTTTCACTGTGTCCCATTGTTAATCATCATCGCTTACAAGAATTATCCCCTTGTGCCTACTTGGAATATGTTTAACTTCACTGTCCACCACATTGGCTCTTGTCACATTTTGTTTATTTGAAAGACATGTATTGTCAGAAAGGCTTTCATTTATGGACAAAACATGAATAAGCCAGCTTAGTCTCATCTTTGATGAACTCGGCAAAATTATGTTTTCTTTAACCCCTCATTTTAAGGAAAGTTTTTCGTCATCCTTTCATCTGTACTGTCCAATTCTTTATTGCATTTCAGCTGCTCACTGAGTGGATGCAGAAACAGCGTAAACTATTCCAGTGCCATCACCAGACACAGTTATACCACATCTCTAATTTTGCTTACAGACTTAGCCATTGCATTTTCTCTCTGCTCATTTATTCTCTCCTCAGTTACATGGTTTCCTACTGTCGGGCTCTGGTGGTTACCCACACAGCCTTCCCTGCTTGCTGAAACACAGTCACCTATACCTCCTACGTGACTGGGCTCTTGCCTTTTATATTTAGTTTGCAATATTTTTTAAAGAAGACAGTATTGGATGAGCAAAGGAAATTGCCTCACAATTGAGCTGCTTTGTAGTTCTGACTCCTCTGTGTTTTCCAAAGTTTGTGTCCTCTGGTGGGGTTTTCAGCCATGACCCACAGACTGGTGAACCCACAATTGCCAAGTATTTTATGCTGTACAGACATATTCTCCATATCCTCATGCATCTTTTTGGAGATTTTATTGCCATTTGCAAGGATGTGGTGCTGAATACAGGCTTCATGTCAGGCTGTTTCTGGCTTGGTGCCTCTTTGATGTGTTCTCATTCAATAGCCAGGTGGGCTTGCAGTCTGTACAAAACTTCTGACAACTGCAATCTCCAGATAACAAGTGTATCAGCGTGGTGGTAACCTCCTTTTGATATACAGTCATCTGTTTCTGTCACAGCCTCCTTACGTGCCACGATGTTATGTGGGGAAGGCAGATACTCCTCTGAACCTTTGTTGAAGTGGTATTGCCATGAAAATGGGTGGATTAATTGTAACTCCTGCTTTTTCAGGGATTGAGAGAGGAGGAAGTTTAGAAGGGTGGGTTTTTAGCAAACTTTGTTCAGAAGTAGTGTTTCAGAAGCCCTCACTGCCAGACTCCAGGTGAAATAGCTATAAATGCTGTACTCACCAAGTCATTTGTAATACACTTTCAGTCACACCATTCAAACAGTAACTTATCCTGTACAGTCCCTGTCCAGAATTGCTTCCAGGTTAAGGACAGGGGGGTATGTGACATGAGCTGACCCAGAAGGCAATCAGGTGGCAGACTCATGTGCAATGCAGCCACTGAATCTTGAGGCCACCAGGGATTTCTGCAGGGGAGTCAGAAGGAGAAGAATGTGATGGAGCAGGTCTGAGGCTCTTTGCACAAGGACCAGGAGCTGCTTGGCTCTTGAGAGATGGAGAGATTCCCTTGTGCATCAGAAGCTTTACAAGTGAAAGGAGGGAGGGGAAGGCCAGGGTGTGAGAAGAGAGACATTAGGGGAGGATGACTCCACAGGACATCTGGAGCTACTGACAGACCCATGTGTGTGTTGTGGAGATGGGGAAGTGGGACATAGGAGAGGGATGCAGGAAATATGAGGGAGTCACATGGGGGAAAGGGAGGTAGCAGCTGCTTTGGAGCTCTTTTGGAAGAGGTCAGAAAAAAAATGTAAGGAATCCAGTGGCAAAGGGATTTTAATAATTGAGTCTAGGAGTGGCCAACCTAGGGTCCAAAATTTCAGTAGTAAAAATGTGGAGAAAGCTAACTGTAGAAACTTCTAAAGAAAGAATCTGTGTGGCTTAATGACAGCTTCAGCCTGAGTTACGAATCTGACTTGTATTTATAAAGCAGCAAGGAATGAAATGTTGATATGCACCCCTTTGAAACAACGTGGAAAATTAACACTTTGTTGTAAGTGCCTGTAGGAAGGCTTTCTGGCAGTTTTAACCTCACATTCCACAAGCCTTCACGGGGGCAGCTGGAACTGCTGAGCAGGTGGGATACCAACAGGAACTGTGTAATTTCTAGCTGTGTATGCGTTCATCCAGAGCAACTTGGGTGTGTGATAGGCATGGCAGGTGAAGTGTCAGAGACCTGCAAAGTTCTCAGGCTGTTTGTGAGAGGGGAGATAGGGATGTGTGGTGAAGACTAGAGATAACTGAATAGTGAGTTACTGCACAACACATGAGTCACGTGGTTTTTACCTCATCTGGCTAAAATTCAAATTGGTTTCAGAGGGCTAATTTATCCCAGCCTGGTTCCTAAATGTCTGGTGTCTACCAAGCTGGCTAGGTAAATTAGATGAGAGGCCTGGGACAGGAGAAGCAGGGAAGCTAAGTCAGGATGGAGGCATATGAGTCAGAATCACATTGTTCTTCAGCCTCACTTGGGTAAATGATGTGGTGTTATTATGAGATGTTCTGGATGCAGATCACTTCCTAAAGCTGTTAAATAAGCTTTTAGATTTTCCTCATATACCACTTTCATAAAGCAGGAATTTTATGTACAGGAGATATTCCAATTATGCATGGTGAATTTGCAAAAAGACTCTCTTTTGCATTAATTTCTCCTTATGACATTATTCCCCACAGCCCAAGCTTTATATTGTCTGTTTTCAGAGTTTCTGAGGGTGTTCCTGGAAGCTCTGTCTTGACAGAGAACCAGAAAAGGCTACAGAAAGACTGGGTCCTGGGAAGATATAAGCCAATTTTTAACACAGTCCTTGTTCTGAATTGATGACTCCTTTTTTGAAGTACTTTTGAATATCCCACAAAATACATTAAAGCAACAAAACCAGAGGTTTTGGACATGGCTTCTACAGTCTATTTCAACACGTTAACATTTTAATTGCAGTATTATATTCTAGTGCTGTTTTCACTTGTACCAATTTAGATCTAAAGTTACTACATTGAACTTAACCTGGATTCACATTGATGTAAGAGTGGAAAATTTGGTTCAGAAGTAAAAAAAAAATTGCTCAGGAAGGCAGCAAATTCTGTGGAAAACCTACAATTAGGACTTTGCTCAATGTATCTCAGCACTGGAGGGACCATATATTTCAAACTACTACCTGATGGGAGTCAGACTTTGTTTCTGTGCTATTTAACGTGGACAGCATGACTGGCAGTTTGTATTTAAGGACAAAAGTGTGAATACAAAATAGCATAGTGAAAATTTCAGCATCACGTTTAACAGAAGGACCAATGTAGCATATTTTAGGGTTGAAAATTGGATTACTCTAAAAATATAAATCTGAGGAAAAAGTTATTGTGAATAAGAAATTTTCTGTTGGGAAAAAAGTCATAGAAAAAATAGCTTATGTTTTCTGTGGTCACTGGATCACAGAATTTTCTTTCTTGTGAGTTCTATGTTTGTCCCAAACATGTAGGGGACAAACTTATTTTTCTAGAACCTCTGGTTTTATTCTGTCTGGTTGGCCAAAATCAGGATCTCAGCCACTTTTTGATTGACAAAAGTAAGTAAGTAAGTGAGTTTAGTCTAGAGTCTTCAAAACAGAGACATTGGCTATATAGTAATAATAGACCGAATTTCAGAAGAGCTGAACCACCAGCAACTTCAGTTAACCTCCTACCCAGGTATTTAATGTTAAACTCTCTTTGATGAATGGTCCCAATTTCAGCTGGAGTTCCCAGGTAATTTTGAAATGTAGGCTGTTTATTTAGTAACTCCCCTGGACCTGGAAGTGCTTTACATTCCTGTGGGGCAAAACCAACTGTTTTCCATATTCAACATAGAGCTGAATGATGTGTCAATACTGAAGAAATGCTTGTCCTGCTGACCAGCGTGTTGGAGGCAGAGGAACATATACTTGAAAAACTGCAATGCAGGCAAAACTTGGAAAACCCTTTAATTTCCACTGTCTCCTCATTTTTAACAGCAGTGGTGTTTTGTACTAGATATCCTGAAAATCTGTATTAGAAAATGTCTTCCAATAATCTGTTCACTTGAAAGTCAAAATATATTCATTTTTTCATCAAACAATTGCAGATTTAGGGACAAATTCTGCTGCTTTCTGAGTGCCTACAGCTGCAAGTTGAGTTGGCGCATCTGTGCTGCCATATGAATACCAGACTTGATTTATGAGGTGAATTTCCACTACAAAAAATTGTCTTAATTCATGGTAATAGTCTTTTAGAGCTGAGTTTCAGTCTGTAATAGCTGCTAAGAAAATTCAATCTGTTAAAATAAATGTACATTCACTAAAGAGTCTCAATCAAGTTAAGTAAAAAATGTAAATTTTGGAACTTGTGTCTTTGCTAGTTTTCCCACACAGCAGAAGGGTGGGCTGGTCTCTTTCTTTTGATAAAGGGTGGAAAACCAGGGAATGGACATCAGTCAGCACACCAAATTTGGGGCTGAGTTTTATCTGTGTGATGACATTAACTCTGTGAGGCTCCTCCAGAGCGAGTGCAAAGGTAATTTGGCCTCACTGCTGTAAGAAAGTAAAATAGATTAGTCTGCAACTTATCTTGAAGATGGGGTGAGTCAATGAGAACTGGCACTGAATCCAGACACTGAGCCTTAATGAAAATTCAAGGCAATGGGGTTTTTTTTCACTTTGTAAGATTGCCAGGTACTGTTCAGATGAATTAAGAAGACACAGGCCCTCAGTCTTCCTTTTGGCAACACATTAAGCATCCTTGTTGAAATGTAACAGTGTTCACTTAAGAAGTACAGTCGTATTACAGTGGCATTTTCTCTGTTAATAAGTGTCAGACTGGATAATGTAGGATCTCTGGGTGCTCAGCCTTCCACAGTTTGCTGCCTACTGGGAAAAGGTGCTAGAACAGTAACACACCTGCAGGCTCAGTGAAAACTCAGTGTGAGTGTGAACATCCCTCAAGCAGCACCCTGAAGTGAAGGTGGCCACACTTTCTCCACAGTGACTGTCCCCCTTCCGTGATGGAGTGGCTGCAGATTCCCAAAAGTGCCGCTGCAGATTCCCAAAAGCACTCTTACCCCTTCCCCCAGCGTGGCAGTCGTGGCTGGAAGCAGAGCACAAGCAGCCCCCAGCTGTGACTAACACGGGGAATGATTCAAGTTACAGCTCACAGGGAGGCAGTTTTCTTGGCTGTAAAAGGCTGATGTGTTGATTACCCGTTATGCCATGAAAAGCTGACAAAAGCCCCCCGTTTCTGTCTCTGTTCTCTTGCAAGTTCTGGGAACCTTCCCAGTAGATGTGGATAAAGGAAAGTTTGCAACAAAAAACAGGTTTTAATGCTGAAGTTCCAATGAACGATTGTCCACTACTTCTAGCAATCTTCCAGCGTTTGACTCATTATGTCATTCATTACCCTTTTTTGGTTGTAACTATATTGTCCCAAAATGCAGCATTTAACCTATTTCTGGAAGTAAGGGTGCAAATACAACAGAAGGGACACTCAGGATAGGGACTGCAGGGACCAGCTGGATCTCAGAAGTTTTCTGGGAATGTCAAGTGAGCTTCATCTTAAGTAGTACTTCAGTAAACTTCAGTTTACAGCTTCTACAAGCCTGTCCAAGTTAGTCCTTTTCAGTTTTCTAGATGATGTTTCTGTTTCACATCCTGGTCCTAAATCCCTACTTTCCGTACTGTGATTTCTTAGAAGTCACTAGCATTATCAGCAAATTTTCATTGGTTTAAATAGTAAAACATACTAGTAAAAGTAGTAAAAATTTAGTATGATTATGTTTTCCCAAGCTGTATTAATAGACTGAAATATTGTTCTTCCCTTGTTGTTTTCCATACTCGCTATAGTCTTCAAGGAAAAATTTCCACTTTGGCAAAAAGAGTTTTCCTCCAGAATTTGGCTGACAGCTCTGAAGAAAGTCCAGCAGACTTAAAGAACCAGCTTTAAAGAAAAAAAAAATGGGTCAAGAGGAGAAATGTGTCCTTTTACCCCCACATAAGAGACATATACTTGACTGGGTTGTTGCCTCCCAAGGTGGATATCTGTGCCCACTCTCGGGAAAAGCAACAACACGGCAGTTTTGTTTAACAAACCAGGTCAAAAATAACTCACCAAAGCTCTTAGCATTTTCTGGCAGTGTTAGAGGGCCATGATTCAACATAATGAACTATCCCTGAGTGGTTTCTCCCCCCATATTAATAGAAATAGGTTTTTAATTAGCCTCCAGCCTTTATTCTTTTGGATTCACTTTTTTTGCTTCTTTAACAGACTTATTACCTGCTTTATGAGAAAAAAACAAATCCTCTCCATGTTCCAGCATACACTGAACCTTATCATCCACTGTCTCCATCCAGTGCCATAAAACATCTGGGAGGGTTATCTGTTTTAATTCTGAGCTCAGCTGGATCTGAAAGACACATCTTCCTAGGGATAGTGAGGGATCTTGTCATCACCGTGAACTTCCCCTAGAGACATTTTCTGTGCAGCAGGCCAGAGCAGAGACACACATATTTCCATCTGTAGGGATTAGAGCCAAAGCACTTAACTACTCTGACCTCCTGTGTGTGATAGGCTGTGCAATTCTATTTAGTTACTCCTGTATAAAGTCCAATTACTTTGTTTTTGGCTAAAGCATATCTTTTAAATGAGGAGTCAGGCTTGATCTAAAGGCATTAAAGTACAGGGATCCCCCTGTGATGGTAATTTGTTCCAGTTGTAATCACCCCCACTGCTTCAATTTTTGCTTTTTTTTTTCCAAGAAGAGTCTCTACCTCCAATTTGTAGCCAGGAACATATGTTACTCCTACCTCTTCATAAAAGTGCCCTTTAGTGACAGTGCTCAATTAAAGCACCCAAGTTTGCAGCCAAGTCTTCTGGTTTTCTTTTAATTACTGTTTTCTTCCAAGTATGAAAAGCATTTGGCTCAATTTAAGCCTCTCACTGCAAACCCCAGACTCCTGGTAAGACTCATAGTGGTGGAAACACCTGGTGTGACTTGCAGCCTCCCCACAAGGGACAGCAGGGTCATTAGCACAACAGCAGCTCCCTCCTGTATGTGCTACCTTGGAGCCAGTGGCCCTCAAAAGTCCTGAACCCATCAGGAGCTGCCCTTGATCACCAGCTCCAGTAGACTTTTTCTCCTGTCTTTGAATGACTGGCCTGGCCCTGAGCTGTAGAGCTGGTCCGAGGTTGTCCAGCCTCCAAGTGCTGTCTCCAGCCTGAGAAGGCTGGAAGCCACAGCAGTGAGTTGGGCTTTTCCAGTCACTCTGTTGAGCTGAATTCTCATCAGTGCTGCCATGCCTGAGACTGGTCCAGCTGCCAGCTCACTGCAGCAAGCCAAGAAGCTGGCTCTGCCCCTTTGTCCTTAACATCATGCTGGGAATGCTTTGGTAGCCTTCTTGCTATCTCATTTTCTTTTTTGGGGGCACTGCTCTCCATGCACAACACAGGATTTGTGATTTTGTTTCCACCATACTCTTAGATACCCTGATATTCACTTTCCTGTATGTGGTCCCAGTTTATCCTGTGACTCAGCTTGCTTGAATGGCTGCCCTGTACTCATCATTGTGTTTAGTTATGCACTAAGTTTTGTGTTCGCTTGGGAAACCTGTAAGGTTTGTGTCTGCATCTGAGAGAGGCCAAAGAAGGATTTCCTGCAAAGCTGTATGCCATTTTCAGACAATCCAAAATATTATGGAGCAGCTAAGCAGTTTACTAACTAATGAAATAATGATTAAAAATTAAGTGCTCTTCTGTCCTCTGGCTTCTGTCCATGTACAGTAAAATTTTGACCTGAGTTTGCTCATGCACCTTGGCAGAACACTTAGAGGAAATTTCTGTAAGTGCATTTAAATTTCTTTAACAAAGCACTCAGCAAAGCAAGGAGTGGAAGAGAGAAGAACCTGCATAGCAAATTGTACTACCCAATTTCTACAGGAGTGGAACACTTTTTGCTGGGCATATCCTCTCCCATCTTTTGGCACAAAAACTACCAGGACATTTATCAAGCAGTTTAATCTATTTTAGGGTCATACACGGCACAGTTCATCTAAAAATGTACAGACATTGATCTCACCAGTAAAAAGTAGTATTAATGTAGTAGGATATGAAGAAACTGAATACATTAATTCTCCTTAAAAATATTTTTGAAACTCTCAGTTTTCACAGCTTTAAAATCTTGTCTAAGCTATATAAATAGAGTGGTGCATTGTTCAAACGAGCAAACAAGATGCAGAACAAGAAGAACGTGAAAAGTAGTGAAAACTCTTCATCTTATAAGTGAAAAGGCTACAATGTATGTGTTCAAATATTTCTTCCTTTTGGGAGCTGGATTAAGATTCAGAGTATGAGGAGGTATGAAGTGTGCTTAACAAACAAAGTACATATTTCATTGAAAAAGAAGGTTCTGCTCACACTGAGACTCTGCTTTTTGTGATGTGTGCCTTTAGCTATAGTTTATGGTTTCCAACATTCCCAGCTCTGCTTTTCAGGAGGATATAGTTCAGCCATGGAAAAAATTTGTACTGGACTGAAACTTACCATACAAGGAACTAGCCAAGAAATAAATGTACTGAGTCAAATAAAACTGCTGAGAAACAGAATTTTTAGAAAATATTTTTACTCTTAATATGTGAAAATTATTTTTCAGCCTATTAGTTATAAACCTCAGAGCACTACAGGGACTAAGCGCCTGTGGATTCCAAAGACACAAGGAAGAGTTATTTTGTATTTTATTGGATTTTCCTTAAATAGGTTACTGTGATGTGTGTTAATTTTTTAATATGAAGTTTCCACTGGGCTGCCAGTTTGGCTGCTTCACCTGCTCTTCTGTTTTATGCTTTTAGCTTGACATGGAACAAAAAACATTTTCCAGCTCCCTGGCTGAGTGATACACCTGCACTGATGTAAATTGCATGCAAGTCTGTGGAAGCCAGAGAGATTGCACTTGTGTAACTGAAACTGTGATAAGGAACAAGAGTGTTTAGTGCAGTTTAGTGCTAAAAATTGCTGACACTTGCTTTGAACAAATAAATTACAGTGTCCCCACACTTAGTTGTAAAGGCTGTGGGTCAAGGGTGTGATGTATTTCTCTGCTAGAGTTCAAAAGAGCAGCTGCAGAGTATGGCATAAATAACAGAAGATATTGACCTCTTTGAAAGTGAAAAGGCAAGATATATTGACCCCAAAGTCAAATATTGACCCCAGATTTGTTTCAGTCTTTTTTTTTTCCTTCAAGGACCAATAAATCTTGGTATTTGGCAAAAAAGCAAGAATGGAAGAGCAAATTCAGGTTTGCATAAATATGGTCAGTTCTATTAGCTTTCTAAGTTCTTGCCACCTTTTACAGAAAGTACAGGAAGGGACCATTTTCCTCGTATTTTTAGTGGTATATCATATCAAACAAGGAAACTGATTATTACAGCCATTATTTGAGAACTTCAACATTCTTCAGAAAGTTAGAAGGGTGATAAAGTTACAAGTGTAGCAGAAAATCGGAAACCAGTGAGAAAGTTCTAAAGCAGATATGTAGGTTTGCAGTCCAAAAGTCTTTGGCATTTACTTCAGGCAGAATAATTTCTCAAAATGAGTTTGGACATCTTGACTGTTTGAGTTCACTCAGTTTCCTTCTTCCCTCTTTCCTGAATAGTTGTCCTCCAGATTTTCAGTTACCTTGGGACTACTTTCCCTGAAACACAAGCTAATATTTAGGTTTGGGGTTTTTTATTGCATAGGGTTGTACCTTTCACAAGAACTTTTAATAATATATTTACGTGTCAGCTAGGGGAAAAAAACCCCCAAGGTCTCCTTTACAATTTTTTGTCTGAATTAAAATTTACAAATTCCCACTTGTAACTATAGATTTATATTATGCCTTCTTCCTCTTAATTAAAATGCCTTGGGATTTTCTCTCCATTAAAGCACATACATTTTATAGTGAAAAGTTCTAAGTTTTCATTTAGTCTTCTGCATAAGAAAATTATTTTGTTCAATTTAAGCCTTTCATTGTCAGCCTCAATCCCTGATAAAGCTTGTAGCAATGAGTCTGAAATGCATGGTATGGTTTGAGTCTTACCTGACGAAAGACTAGTAAGTCATACTTAAGACTTAGGTCAGACTTTAAATCAGACTTAAAAGACTTGTAAGTCCTATGAGGCATGGCTGAGGGAGCTGGAGTTGTTTAGCCTGGAGAAAAGGAGGCTCAGGGGAGACCTTATTGTTTTCTACAACCACCTGAAAGGAGGGTGAAGCCATCTGGGGATTGGTCTCTTCTCCCAGCCAACAAGTGACGGGACAAGAGGACATGGCCTCAAGCTATGTCCCCTTCCAGGAGAGGTTCTGATTGGACTTCAGGAGGAATTTCTTCACTGAAAGGGTTGTCAAGTATTAGAATGGACTGCCAAGGGAGGTGGTGGAGTCACCATCCCTGGAGGTCTTCAAGAAACAGCTGGGTGTGGCACTCAGTGCCATGGTGTAGTTGACAAAGTGGAGATGGGTCGAAGGCTGGGCTCAGTGAACATGGAGGTCTTTTCCAGCCAAAATGGTTCTGTGATTCTGAGATTCTTAGTCCTCCATCTACAGACGTGGAATCTCAGAAGACCCTGGCCTCATGGCAACTGCCTTCCCCTTGTACTGCTGTGAAGACAGAGACCCTAAAACTGCCAGGCTCTGTTAGGAAATATTTTGCAAAGACTTGGTTTCCATGATTTCATAAGCTATCAGGAAAAGGATTATAGCAAGGAATATATGTTTCAGGAAGATAATTATTTTTGCACGTATTATTATTTTTGCTGTTGTTGTTGTTGCTGTTGAAAGTGTAGCAAATGTTTTCACATTTAATGGATTTGTCAGCTTCTGCATTTTTGTGATTGCAGTAGAGTTTTCACCTGCTTAACACAGTGATTGCATTGACATTGGGAAGGCAGCAGGGGTAGGTGCTATGTGGGCAGGTAGTATGTTTGTTGTCTAGTTGTTGTCTAATTCCTTATCTTTGCGACTGCAGTGCTCTGGATGTCCTTCTCCATGGCTTTTCCTCACTTGTAACAAGCAGATTTAATTCATCGTTTCCCAGCATTTGTCAAGATAGTGCAAATTTGCTTATTGTTTTATTAGGAGGGAAGACACGAATTACGTTCACCAATCATACTCCCACCTCTGTACAGGAAACTTCTTGTAGTAATTTACAGGATAAAAATTTCCTCTTTAGATAAGGGTGAATATTAACCAGGGAAAAATCCCAGAAATTGTGATGGTTTTAGGTGGAAAAAATCCATTTATCAGGGCTGTTTGCTCCTAACATTGCACAGTCATTACACATTGGCACAAGTGTTTAAAAAAAAGTTCTGGTTGCCTGAGGAATTCATTCTAAGTCTGCTTTTTATCCAGGAAATTGGATCCTAGTGAGGTGTGAATGAGCCAGGGTTAGGGAGACCTCAGGAGTCAGAGATGCTACAGGACACAAGGAGACAGGAGAGGGGAAAAAGAGAAGAATAGAATAAGAAAACTGAAAGATGGGACCTGCACTGCATCATAATGGTTCCTTAACCTAGAGATCCAGCTTCACACAGGAAAACTTCCACTCTAAAAAGATAAAATTCTGGAAAAGGAGGGGGAGGGTGGTTGTGTTGGAGGGTGGAAACAGGATTTATTTTGTCTGTAATCAAGCCTGCAATATTTCTGTGGAAAAAACCCTACCTTTAGAAAGTGGTTTTAGAAGGGCAGTGAGGTGAAAAATAAATCCAGGGCCTGACAGCTCCTCTCCTTTGGAGGTGATTTAATGCCGAGTCTCAATTCAGCTGAGGGGAGTAAGGCAGCACACTTTCAGAGGAGCATTGCTTATACCTAGATATAATTTCTCTCCTGTAGTTGAACATGCAGCCTCAGGAGATTAGGAATGAATTTACAGCCAGTGGATTTGTGACCATGAGCAGTGTTCAGTGCAGTGCCTATGGGGAGCCTTTCTTTTCAGTTCGGTATTGGTATCTCAGCCAAACATTCTTGATATCACAGGGAAAAGGCTAATCAGAAGTGGCAATTTGCATAATTAGAAGAGTAGAGCAGGCTTCTTTATACCTACTGTTTTCTGAAATCACTTTTTTTTTTGAGGTCCTACTGCATTCTTCCTCATGGCCCTCTTCATTTTTTGGGGTCACCTTCCAAATAAGAAGTCTATGTAACTGCTAAGTACACAGCATGGATAGAAACACTTTCACCTCCTCTTTTTTTGTGCACATTAAACTTTTAAATTCCAAATAATGTTCTGACTGAGACCTTTCAGTTGGAAAAGAGGTAATTTTTATATTAGAGTAGTTCTTAATGAAGGCAACAGAAACATTACCACCAAATCCAGAAAAGGGTGTGTAAAGGTCTATATATTAATTTGAGGCATCAAATCTTCATTATTTTTTTTCAATTCTGTCAATTCCAGCATTTATTGCAACATTTCAGCTGGAACGTAACAAAACCTGTATTTAATAAATCTGCAGGTTTGATTTTCTGCATAAAGTTGGGTATACTTGTTCAGTCTCAGGCAGCTATTTTTTTCCCACTGAAAACCTCATCCAAAATATCTCTGTATTTTTCCCTAACAAAAAAAAAAGGTAAATACGCTTTTTATGCTATCAAATGTGGTTGAAACTCTATTGTGTTCCATTCTACTGGATAGTAGGTGACAGAAAAAGTCCTGATGAGAAGGGCATGCTGGTTGTACTTCTGACTACTGAGTGAAAATTGGTTTAGATTCGTATGAGCTACTAGAGTTTAAAAGCACACTTTGCTATGACACATGGTATTTTACAATGCTCTTAAATGAATGACCTGCCTCAGTCATGTCAGGGGTGTATGTGTGCACAGAAACTTACATGGAACAGATGGCTGCCAAATATTTCCACTTAACTTGTGAAGGCACATAAAAACTTTAATTTCTGTAGTTAAATGGAATAGCATTTGTGGCAACAGCAGCAGATACAGAAATATTGCTTTGTTGTGCATGGCTGGAGTTTCCACTGTTTCTTGTTCTTTAAAACAGTGATCCAATGTTTTTAGAATTGCCCTTAAAGTTAAAAGGGCAGAAGCTGGTAAAGGAACAGGTGAAAGTTTCCTGTGAAGAGAGTCATTTTTGCACCTGTGCTCTGGATGACTTCATCATGTCCTTGTGAGTGGCCCTGCAGCACAGATGGCACTGCCGTGGGCTTGGCACCTGCCACACTCGCAGCCACAGAGGGGATCATGTTGCCCTCTTCAAGAAATGTATCTCAAAAACCACAAAGCATGAAGTTAACCACTTTTTCTGCCTACCATTTAACACCATTACTAGGGTCACTAACACTAAAATACTGTGTTACAAAATTAGAGAATGTTAGGAAAAATATACACTTTGGGTATATTATCTTTTTTCATCCTTTCAGTCGAAGGTAAATTGAATTAAGATTAAAAATCATGTATATTAGTCATCAAATTATATAATCTGAATTAGGATCTATGTTTCATTAGGAAGGATATTTATTTCAGAATGGAAGACCTGGACTTTGACAAAATTGGCATTACTTTGCCATCAGGCGTAACTCTGATGGACAGATCCCTTCTGTGACTTTACTAATGCTTTGTTACCTCTGGTTTTATTTAAATCATTGAATGGAATGTCTTCAGGTTCTCTTAGGAAGCTGTTTCACAAATCAAAAATCTGGCTTTGCTCTCCCTATAGATTTGGCTATATTTCTGCTTGCAAGTCAGTCTAAATTCTTCTCTATTGAGACAGAGTTCAAGAGAGGCTCTTTACTGTCATGTATCATGGCTGTCTTGCCTATCATTGTACAGGTCTTTAATTCATACATGATTTCTATCTTCTTTTAACTATTCTAGTTTTTCTCTTACCTTTTGAACAGCCTAATTAGATTTTTGGGTTTAGTACCAGAGACATGCACTGAGTGATCCCTTACATGATTTTCAGTAACTGAGGGCAGACACATCTCTCCTATTCCAGACAGTTATTTAAAAGCACCAGCACTTCCTGAGGTTTGTTCTGGTTTGAGTTTGTCTTTAAATCTAATAGCCTGTGGGATGCTGGACCCTCTGCTGGTGTGATATTCTTACCGCATTGTTATGGCTGGACTTAAGCTATTGCAAATCCGTGATTTTTCATAAAATTTACCACACTGGTTCTCCAGCTCTGTTTGTAATATTTGCCTAACATACAGTTCAGATACTCAGCAGTCTTTGCTTAGCCTGTGTTGTGGTTGGGCTTTTTGTATCCTTTCAATTAAGATATTTAGTGTTTAATCACAGTAGGACATTGTTTGGTAATGCTATATAATTAAATGGCGGTGGTTGTTGAAGTGTATAATTAGAATTTCTGACAATTCATTGTGATTCTCTGGACTGCTGCAAAGAAGAACAAAGCCAGAGAGAAAATGCTGGCTGGGTTATATAAATAAGTGAGAGATGATGGTCAGGCTGAAAATGAGGGTTCTCCCCTCCTTTAATGAAAGGGTTTGTGTACATTACATAGAATAAAGTATTTCTTAGGCTGAAAGCTTTCCAGAGATAATAGTGTTGGCCCTCTGAGGCTCTTTATTATGTCAGATGTGGGATTCTGATTTATGGGAAGTGGCCGCTGCCTCCAACAGACTCAGTCTGGTGTGTGGAGGAGAATTTTCTTGATGGCCCCTGTGTGCAGAGCTTTGGGCTGCAGTGTGCAGATCATCAAGGGCTGGGTTTTCCCAAGGTGTCCCTGAGAAGGAAATCCCTCATATTTACTGAAATACCCTGAGCTTTTGGGACAAAGTGCACCCCTTCCCCTTCAGGGGATGAGGGACAGGGTGAGCCCTTCCAGCCCCAGCTCCAGCATCGCCCCTCAGTGCTCAGAGTTGCTCTGTAGAGGTGGGGTTATGAAAGTCCTGTAAATGGTGGGGCCTTCTATTTTCTTAAGCCTTAAAGAACAACTCCTCCCCACTTCTATTTTTTAGGAGTCTAGGAATCTGTTGTTCTCCTAGAATAAAAGCTGAAAGTCCCACATAATTGCATAGCTGCAAGAATCATAGAACAGTTTGGGTTGCAAGGGACCCTTAATGTTAGTCATCTAGTCCAAATGCTCTTCAATGAGCAGGGACAGCTTCATCAAGATCAGTTTGCTCAGAGCCCTGTTCACCCTGACCTTGAATGTTTCCAGGGATGGGACATCCATCACCGGTCTAAGCAACCTGTTCCTGTGTTTCACCATACTCATTGGAAAAATCTTCCTTGTATCTTATCTGAATCTACCTTCTTTTGGTTTAAAGCAATTTCCTCTTGCCCTATCACAAGAGGCCCTGCTAAGAAGTTTGTCCCCATCTTTCTTATCAGCCCCATTTAAGTGCTGAAAGGCCAAAGCTTCTTTGAAGCCTTGTCTTCCCCAAGTTGAACAGTCCCAGCTTTCTCATCCTATCTTCATAGAAGAGGTGCTCAAGCCCTTCTGATCATCTTCATGTCCCTCCTCTGGACCCACTCCAACAGGTCCATGTCTTTCCTGTGCTGGGGACCCCAGAACTGTACACAGGTGGGGTCACACCAAAGCAGAACAGAGGGGCAGAATCGCCTTCCTCCACTGCTGGCCACGCTGCTTTTGATGCAGCCCAGGATGTGTTCGGCTTTCTGGGCTGAAAGAGCACATTGCCAGCCCATGACCAGCTTTCTTACACCAGCACCCCCAAGTCCTTCTTGGCAGGGCTGCTCTTGATCTGTTCATACCCCAGCCTGTGTTGATACCAGGAATTGCCCCAACCTTGCACTTGGAAAGAAAGGGGCACCAGGTGAATAAGAAATCTTGAAAGTGAAGTTCAGGATAAAATCACAGGAACTGTGACTGTGTAACAGAGGTTATTTGCACAAGCTGCCAGCTGTGTAGCAGGGCAGTCAGATTATGCTGAACACTGTAGAAAGCCACAGAGATGGAGTGGTTTGGGCTGGGTCCGTTAATTTATTAATTTTTGAAGAAAGAAGCTCTGTGTCCTGCAGTGTTTACTTGAAATATAGAGTGGCTGTTTCAGCCTGTGTCTTGCTGCCATGCTTCGTGATTTTCCACCTGGTATAGGAAAACTGGCACAAGTTAGGTGAGTACATGCCCACTGCTTAGATTTCAAGTTTAGCTGCTTTAATTGCTTCCTAATAAATAACCAGAAACTTTTTCAAAGCAAACATAGCTTGCATTTATCCCTATTTGATTACAAAACCAGAAGCAAAACTAGCAAATTCCAGAACAAATGACAGCACATTTGGGCTAAATATTTTTTCCAATGGCATTGTAAAAATCTGGCAATTAAGTTAAGCAGGCTGTTGCAATCCACCTGCCCACAAACCAGCCACTGCACTGCTTGGATGAGCAGGACCATTGCCCTGTGGAGACAGGGCCTGCCAAGGCTGTGAAATGGGAGGAGGTGTGAACCTTTTAGGCATTAGCTAGGAAATATGTAGGGCGTCTATTTACGTGTAGTTCAAATTACAGCTTTTACAGAGTGAGAATAGACTCTGAACTGAAGAAATTCGTTTTATCTCAAAACAATAATTTAAAAAGGCATGAAGCAGTTTCAATTTTTGCCATTTGTGACCATTATAAAGAACAATTGCTTTCTGAAGTAGGCCAGCACATGGAACCATTGAATCATCCGTTTTGCTCACTGCAACAAAACTATTCCTGAAGGATCATGGGAATTGTTTTCATGAGGGTAGGTTAATAACCTGTGTCACAATACAAAAGAGAAGACAAAAATCTCACTGTGAATTTTGTGGCTGGGTGGATCCAGTAATCTCAAACCTGTACAAAGTTATTGTTGTCAAAGATGCTGTTGCCTGCTTTTTCCTAGTGTGTGCTGATATAATATTGCTGGGGTTTTGTCTTTACCAAAGCTTCTCTGTAAAAAACATACACACACATATTTTTCCATATATTTGAACATAAATGTGTGTGTGTTTATGTGTATGTATCTATGAGCACACTTATATGCCTGAATTTTAAAATCCTCTCTGTCCTATGAGACAAACTTACTTTCTTTTGGTAGTCATGCATACTAGTAAACACCTACCATTTTACACTTGGGTGCTTGAATTTAAGTGCTTACAGGCAGGTTTTTCTAAGCATTTAGATATTTAAACCTAGAGATGGATTCCTTGTGGGATCACCTACTTTTGCTAGTGAGATAGACACCGCTGAGAGCTTGTTGCAACTCTGAGTCATTATTTACCTCTCAGTATTTGACTCCTAGTTATACATTGAGTCACAAAATGGTTTGTGTTGGAAGGGAACTCAAAGACCATGTTGTTTCTGCCTCCCTGCCATAGGCAGGGGCACCTTCCAGGGCAGGAGGCCTGAATTCGATGTATATGGCTTGCTCAAGTGCCTTTAAATATAGGTATTAGATCCACTGCTGTTTTGAAAACATTCGCTTTGAGCAAACAATCATTTGAAGACTGCAAAATAGACTTGCAGTCTTCCTTCCAAAATTCAAGGGATTTTATCTTTTTTCAGTGAATCACACTGGGGAAAACCCCTTCAAACTAATGTATTTTTGTTTCCTGCACCACATTTCTTTACCTTATCAGTACAGTGCTTGTCAGGGTTATGAAGGAAACCTTGCATCTTTGTCAAAATTGATTTGCTAGCAGAAATATTGTGAGGCCACCTATGATCCTGCAGCCAGAGCCGAGAAAAGAACACAGAGGCAAATACTTGTAAGAGAATTATTCAGAAAAAAAAAGAAAATTGTGTGCATGCCATATTCCAGTGTTCAAAGATGTGCTCCTGAAGCATAATACAGTTGAGGAGTCAGGCATTTTGTAAGGTGCTTACAAAGAGCAAAGATATTTAGTCTCCTGTTAAAACCACGGAACAAAACAACAACAACAAAAATCCCCCAAACAAATAAAACCCAAAAAGCCCAGCTCCTCCTTCAGCAAAACCTCTTCTTGGAGCCCAAAAGGAATCTGCAGATGTATACCCCCTGCGTGAGAACAAAGTCTTCAGTCACTGGAATGCAATGCTATAAAAACAAATACTACAAAGCCTGGTAACAGGGGGATGTCTCACTTGCGTATTTTTTTGTGAGCATTTTGGTTTGCAGAGAAGGGGGTCCCCAAAGCATGTGAGCCAGCAGGATCTCTTTGTACTAGGTTGCTGTCTGTTTGGCCAGATGTCTTCCCAACAGTGAGGCAGAAAAACCAGAGCTCTTATTAAAATAAGTCAGGGAAAGGAATGGAAAAAAGCATATGTCCAGTGAAATGAGGCACATTGTGTCCCATCTGATATTTATTAAACATTGATCAAATCAGCAGCGAGAAATGCACGTCATGCGGAAGTGACCCTGGCTCCTGGAGTTTGGAAGTCAGTGACAAATGTCTGGGAGCAGACCAACATTGAAAACACGTGTACAGGACACACAGAGGAGTATGCTGTACTAGGAGCATCACTAACACATGGAGAAGAGCTGACTTCAGCTGAGAAGGCCCTTTTGCAGGTTTTCCATTTGTTCTGTCAATAGGATAGATGTGTAGGGCCTTTACATTTAGTCTACAGCTTTCTAGATAAGATGTGATACATCTCCTGGAAGAATTCTGCATTTTATGTCAGTCATAACAGCAGGCAGTCTAGTGGATAAAATCGGGCAAGTTCTGTCAAATTAAAGCCTGAGCATGGGCTCCTTCAAGCCTCAACTCTCAGCTTTTGTGGTAAACCTGCGTGATCTTATGCCAACCTGCTGGGTTTTGTGTAATCACAGTAAGCATTTTTGACTGTCTCCAATTTGTTGTTTCTTAATGTTTTGGCTATCACATCTTTTCAGGACAATAAAAATAAAAATGTGTCCTCACAACATGGATTAAGTGCATTTTCTCTATCAGAACAATCTTATTTGGGCATGATCCTTAAGTGAGGTAGTGGGGAAGAATAACAGGGCAAGTTGAAGTGCCCTGTTGAAGTCAGGGGGTGAGCTGGGGAGGTTGGGGAGTCCTGATTATACTGTAGTTCATCCCTATACAGAGAGGGTTGTATTCCTGGCTTTTGCCTTTGCATATAGCTTGATACATTTAATTTCTCAGAAAGACACCAGAATGAGTCTTCCAAATCTTTTCTTCAAGGGGTACCTATATCTTTGGTATTTTTGTAGTAGTTTTTATAGGTTTAGTAAACTAGAAAATCAGGTATTACTAGCAGCAGAGTTAAGCACTACATATTTGCAATAAAGAGCAAATTTAATTGCTCTGAGAGACTTTACTGCATCCTAGGTAAAAGAAAACAAAGGAGCCTGTTAGAGCTCCCTGGCTTTTCACTCCAGCCCTGGACCTGGGTCATGTTAGATGAGGGTAGCAGGGGTTCATTGTCAATCAGATGTAGTTTCAGGCTGACAGGCAGAAAGCCCTAGCAAGGAATGCAATACACAGCTCCAAGCCAGCTCAGTTAATGGCATCACTCCAGCCTGTATGGTTGTTTTAGTATGATGTGCCTGTGTTATTGATACCAACCATGCTGGACTGTTAAGGGATGGAAAGGTCTGGCTTTTGTTGGGGTGCTGTTCTGATGTCAGTTTGAAATACACTGAAACTAAAAGTTCCAAAAAGCCAAAGTGCTATTTTATTGAACCAGAGGTAGAGAGGGCTGAGAGAAGTGAAACTAGATCCCTGTGAAGCACTGGAACGTACATGATGCTTGATGCTGAACTGCAATACATCCAGTGACATTGGTGAGGTTTCAGCTCGTTACACTTCCCAGGAAGCCAGAGTACAGTGACAGAAAGCAGGTCGTGTCATAGAATGAGTAATCTTAATATGAGACAGTTATCAAGTGAAATTTTTCTTTGTGCGATTGCTGCCAAAGTCTTTGTTTTTACTTCTGCCTTTCTCTGTGTTTTGTACCTCTGCAGTCCATCATTCTTCCCAGATAAGGATCTAGGCCTGCTTCAATTAACGTTAAAATAAGGAGGATCAAGCTTTCTGTTATCTGTGTAAGCTTGTTGTTGGATATGTGGGCCTTTCAAAGACCACCAAATTGGAATCTGAATTTTTAAGGGAAGGAACCTTGTATTTAGCACACAGGGGCTCAATGAGTCCATTAGTATCAGCTAAGAGCAGCAAAATGGTGCTCCAGACATCACGAGTGCCCACTGTGAAATAATTTCAGTCTCTGAATACCTATTGCAAAACTTTAGAAAACTGCACTTTCCCTTTCCTGCTTTTTCAGCAATTAGAGCTTCCTCACCAGCAAACTCCTTGAGACTGCAAACCAAAGAAAGCAAGCCAGCCCTTGTATCAGGATCCATAAGCAAACCTGACGACTGAATTATGGACCCTTTACCTTTTCTTTTGTGGTGCAGGAGTTATCATCCCTCCAAATCCAAGTCACCAATAAATAGGCTATGCAACTGCCTGTCTCTGTGCCAGCTCCCTCCCTTTCCACCTCACAGGCAGAAGAGAAGCCTTTATCCACTGGAATTTCTGTTTTTGAATTTATGCTCACAAGCCTTTGTCTCATTTTCCCATAATGTTCTTGAAAAAAGAACCAGATGTTCCCAGCTGGTCTTATGCCTAGACCCCAGAGAACCCAAATCTATGACATCACTTTCATCACATGGCAACAGAATGTGATGTCACACCTGAAAAGTTTAGAAAAAACATGTGATGATGTAATGTAGAAAGACCTGCAAAAGATGTGTTTCTGCCTTAGGCAGAGCGAGTAGATGTGCAGAGAAATGAATAAAATATCTTGTCAAATAAACTTTGTCTAAATCCTCTTCCTCAGTTGCTCCAATATGGTAATCCTTCCTTCTTTAAGTACCTTAGGTTTAAAGGAAGTCATTAGAAAATGTCATTGAAGAGAGAAATGCAGTTGACTTAAATCATTATGTTAGTCACCCATCCTCCTTGGACCCAGAAGTGGCCTGTTCTTTTCTCTTAAAAAAAAAGAAAAATAAAAAACCACTCTGCAGAAGGTCACAAGTTTGGAAAAGTAAAATCATCTGTGCATTAGGCCTCAGGGGAAATATAAGTTACTCATAAAAAGCTACAGAGCAAGTTTTGATTAGTTAAGTAATCTGGTACATAGAATTTATTAGAGCTTAAAGCTTTCCTGTGGGACTCCCCTAATAGTACACAAATAGAGTGAAATATCAAAGAAATGCATTTTCTGACAGACACAGAAAGTTACATTAATCCTGGCCTGCTTAACACACCTTGGAAAAACAGATAAATCCTGCCCATTTGTTCCAACACACTGGTCCAGATTTCAGGTTTTTACACATTTGTACTTCTGATTAATAATCAATGCTTCCAAGGCTGTTGACCTGTTCCCAAGGAGCACAGAATAGGAAAATTGCTTCCCTAATAGGCTCAAAGATATCAAGCCATTCTGCAAAAAAAAGCTCAAATATAAAATAGTAAAGCTCTGTTTTCTGTCATCAGTTTGAGGCCGTTTTTCTTAAGCTTGGCCACAAAGAGAAATTCACCTGCATTTTTTCTGTGGATGAACAGATGGCTGTATCAGTAAAGCACCCTTTCTTTTCTGTGGAAATAGGGTTTTCCAAACCCCCCCCAAATATGCAAGTCTCTCTCATTATAGGAAGAAAGTGTTTGCATGGTGACTATCTGTGGTGATTGTTACAAAGCAGAACTACTCCTATCAGGTTTTCACAATGCTTTTCTATTTCTGTGTTTTCCTTCTGCCAGAGCATTTGTTGTGTCCTATTGCCCCCACAGGGATACCAAACGCTAAGAAAGAAAGAGCTGATGCAGTCTGATGCCTGACAGAGGAGAGGCTAATAAAGGTTTTATTTCCAAAGCTCACCATAGCCTTGTTAGCACAATCAGAAAATAGCCACCTCTCAGGAAGGCCACAGGTATTCCAGTGAAGCAGAGCCCACTTCTCTTATGCATGCTAAAATCCCATAATGATTGTTTCACTGAGCTGGTGTTTTAAGCACCGTGAAGGTTGTCCTGGCAGCGTAGACAAATAGGTACCCCATATGTAAACATCATCTGCTTACATAAATACGTTGCTCTTCAGAAAACAGAGGGAAGGAAATAGGGAGATAAACCCAGCAATGTGTTCTTTGCCATTGTTTTAAATTTCTTTAAATCTTCTTTTGCAGGTATTCAGGAGGGGAGCCAATGTACCAAGTGTAAAAATAACTGGGCACTGAAGTTCTCCATCATCTTATTATACATTTTATGTGCCCTGTTAACAATCACAGTAGCCATTCTGGGATACAAAGGTATGTATGCATTGAGACCAACATTCCACTTTCAGACAAGCATCCAAACAGGTTGTCAGTTATTAGCTAGCCAGGCAATTTTTCACATTTTAGCTTAAATATCAGTACTTGGGCAATGTTGGTTTTTTGTACATACACAACAACAAACTGCTACCTTAGAATTTCACTTTCAAATAACTATGAAATCTTCAAACTAGATTAGACATTTGGAAGAAAAGTTAAAATGATCATTCCTCCACCAAAGAGGAGGAAGACTCGAAGCTGTGTAACGTGCAAAAACTAGGAATATACTACTAATACAATGTTTATCACAGAAACAAAATGTTGTATCAATATTACTTTGAAATATCTGGAAGAGGAAAAGTTAAACCAAGAGGTATCAATGTACTGACTGTCTACAATAACTGTGATCAACAAAGACATTTAGATGATTTTAACAGTAATTTCAAAGATTCTGGTCATTGAGCAACATCGTAATGGAGGGAATTTCATTTCTGCAAGTCATTGGTTGGGCACATTGGGAAACATGGCTTAAAATTCCCATAAATCCTTATCACTAATTAACTGTAGCCACTTAGGCACTTTTAGAAATGTTTTTATGTAAATACCTGCTTATTGTGCAGTTACAGCTATAATAAGTTAATAAGGTGTGGATTTCTGGTAAGAAAAAGAAAGTGAACAACATCATTGTGAGCATTATAACAGGACATCACAGCTTGTTGCAGAGAAAACCAAACTAGCTCTAAACTACCTGAGTATGGCTCTGAGAGTACCTTCAAAACCCCTCCATGGAGCTGGGTAAATATTCATGTGATTAGCATGCAGTGCATCTTGTGCTGCCAACAGCTGCACTCGCAGCAGAGCTGACATCACTTCTGGTCCTTTGCCAGGGAAAGAAAAGGAAATTGTAGAAATAGAAAGGATAAATAATTATTTAAAAGGATTTGGCACAGTTTTGAGTGGGAGAAAATTAAAACTATTTGGTTTAGATGGAAGATTTACCCAGGGGAAAGAGAGAATGTGAGGAACAGATAAGGAGACTTAGGTAATCCTGTTTCATGATAAAGCAGTCAGAAGGTGGCAAATTTACATCACGTGAAAAAAAATGCAGTACATCTATGTGAAAACATCTCCTGAAGTAACTGGTCTCTGGAAGTCAGATTTTGGGGTACAAAAAACCTTCCAGAATTCAAAACTTGTTCTTGATCTATAAATATAAGATCATTTGGTCACATGGATTAGGGGAGGCCTTTTGCAGATACAGATCTGCAGAGATGTTCTTACATCAGATGAGAATGGGATCTTTCCAGACTTAACCCGGCCACCAAACAACTGGGATTTAGCAGAATTTCCCTCAAGAGTTTTATATCAGGCTGTCAGTTCTGGAGTTTCCCAGAAGACTCAGGCCTCACTCAGCATCAGAAGCAGTGTATCAACCTGGAGGGACTTCTGCTCTTTATCTTGCTTTAGCAAAGGATTGCATGTGTGGAGGAAGCTGCAGCAATAAGGAAATTGCCCAGAAGACTTTGCAGGAGTTCGTTTTCCTCATTTCAATCTAGTTTTCAAGCTTCCTTCTCCATGGGGGCCCCTAGCACCACCTTTTCCCCAGGCTTTGCTCTCTTCTTGAGGAATCTTTGCTTCCCTCATTTCTAAACTTCCTTCTTTCAATGAGCACTCACCGGGGATGAGTCATTCTGTCGTAGCAGTACCAAATCACAGCTATCCAGGGCAAGGACAAAAGAGTTCCCTCTTCCACAAATAAATGTAAAAAGAATTATAGGAAGGTGGATAATGCGTATTTTGCTCACAGACCCTAAGACATTTTGGTGACCACTGCTTCACTGCTCACCAAGTTGGTGACTATGACATGTGAATGCCCAGGAAAGGATGCAAAGAGACAAAAGTCTTGTTGAATCCAGGATATTCCTTCTGTAACACCAAGAAGCAAATGGTCAAATGTCAGGCATTAATTCTGCCCTTTGTACCCACAGTTTAAGAGCTTTGTCTTCAAGGTACCTCCATGCTAATTTGCAGGGAAAACATAAGTTAGATAAAACCCCAGCTGACAGTACATATTCAAATTAATTACTCTAATAGTTTTGGTCATTGAGAAGGGGCTGGGCCTTAAAGGAAGAACAAAACTCAGAATACAAGTATAAAGTTCTCCTCTCTGTATCAGAGTTTGGCTTGTCTTTTTACTGCAATATTACACTGAAAGAAGGAATTCTGCTGGCATCAGGGATTCTTTCAGTCTCTTAGCTAAGTTTCCATTAAATTTGCCTCCCACACTTATGTTTATAAAGCCCAAAACTACTTTTAAAACTTTCATTTCCTACATCGTATTTAGATATCCTTTGTGATTTAAAACGTTAAAACTACTAATCAGTGGATTAAATATGGCAAGCAGAAAAGTAGCTCAATGGGAGGCAAAGTCAACACAGAAGAAACCTCCAAACTAGTGGGAAAAATTACATAGTATGTTGGAGAAACCTGAAACCAAAACATGAGTGAATAGAAGGAAACAAAACATGGAGGAATAACAAGGCAGGTTTAGTATTCTTCTGCTTTGAGAAGAGAAATTATTGTTTAAAACACTAAGAAAGCAATCTGTAATTTTTGCACGTACTTTATTAAATTAAATGAAAAATACAAAGTTATAACTTTTCTGGCACCAGCCAGTGTCAGATTAGTCTACTGAAGATGAATGATCTTCCTGTGACTTGTTCCAGTAAGGGAATGCTTGCAGCTTGAATTTGTGGTAGTTTTTATTCTCTGGTCAGTCCTTGTTTTATGCTCTTGAGTAATGCCCACCATGACTTTCATCTGTTTCTTTTATCTGTCTCCCAGACATAGTTTGCCTGCCATTACCTGTGGCCAACAAATCCTGGTGAGATGGCACGTTTTGTCATAGTGGCTTAGATGCAGACAGTCCTCACTGTTCTGGTCAGCAAGTACTTAAAATTTTGGCTTCCTTTAGAGGATCTTCACCACATTTTCCACTGTGATTTTGTCAGAAATTGAGATGACGATGCAGAGAGACCAAGCTGTGAATTGAGGTGAAGCTATCCAAAAACAAGTTTAAAACATACACGATTTTGCCTTTTTAGAGCAGGCAGATTGTTGGGAGCAGCAGAGTGGCCTTTTGTGAGGGATATTCCAGCTGGTCTGCCTTTTTCTGGAGAAGGTGGAAAGTGGCTGTTCAAGTCTGAAGCACTCACTAGAGGCTGACTTTCACTTCTGAAAGTGTTCCACATGCTCACCTACCACTGAAGGCTCCATCCAGAGAATGGGATGGGAAGGAAAGGGAAGGAAAGACATTCCCAATATCAGGACATTGGTCCATATGACCTCTTTTGACATCAGGAGCAACAAAACCCAACACTGGCCTCTCTCATTCTCTCCCGAGTTCATCCTTTCCACTTGCAGGGCAATAGCAGGAAAAGCAAATAAGCTACAACTTGCTTTGGGAAGGAGTTTGGGCAGGGGATCACGTTCCCCAAACCCATGATTTGTTTGACCATGGAAGCTGAGGTCCCACCCCTTTATAAAGCAAATGTGTGCATTGGTTTATCTGTGAGATGGCAGCTTAGCCCTTGGGCTAACCCTGCAGTCAGGTTTGCAGAGATCTCGTCTGTTTCTGCTGCTGGAGTTGGGTGGTTTGGGGTTTTTTTCTTAACTTTGAGCAATGAAAATACCATATGCTGTTGTATAATTACTTCTGTTTAGTCTCACTTAAGTGCCAGACAACTGCTTATTGATAGGATTACTACTGTTTTCATTTGGTTTGGACTCTTCAGGGTTACATTTTAACTCAAGTTTCTAGTGTTAGATTTCATTCAACCATGAAAACATACTTGTTATATGATAGTTTAGTTTTACAAACTTCAGATCTGAAGTACAAACTGGCATTCATTTGGGCAGCAAAAGGAAGAAATTACATTTTTCATTTAATTACTGATAATACATATTCAATTGCCAACTCCAAGTGTATTGCATAACTGGGGAAAACAGTTCAATATTGCACTAAATCTGAATTAAAAAGAGCTGTATTGATGTGGCATTGCTAGTCAAGGCACAGGTTCAGCAGAAACACTTGAATTAGGCCTGCTTTTTAAATACAGATGATTTCATAAGGCCCCTCTAAGTGCCCAGAGTGAGCCATGCCCTTCACAGTGACTATCTGTAGATAAAGGAGAGCACCAGACTGAACAAGGAGCTGCCTAGAGTCAGAAGGAGAAGCCAGGTGTGGTCCTCACACTCACTGCATATGATGTATAGGTGTATATGTGCATCAGTGGAGTGTCAGAAGTAGCTGAAGGACTTTTGCTGGTCTGGACTCCAGCCTGGAAGACAGCAGGGCAGGACAAACAGAGAATCAACTCTGGTTTCATTCAGGAAAAATGGCATACAGCATTTTGACAACTTTAATGGGCAGAAGAACCAGTGAAAAATGAGTGCTATAATGGGAAGAAAAATTCTTTCTAAAGCAGAAGATATTGAGCAACTGTCCCTCTGAAAAAGCAAAGCCATTATTGTTGCCTGGGTCTGGTGTTTAGCAAGCAATCTGTCATCATCTCAAATACAGAAAGCCACACTCTGACTGACTTTGCACACACAGTGAAGTCTCTGTTTTACTGGCTTGTTAGCAGCCTAGAAAGGAGCAGGCAGGTAATTCACCAAAGGGTATATGATCTCTCTGAAGACCCTGAGACTTTTTCTCTGTTGTAACTCCATTCACCTCAGTGCCGTTGCATCAGATAGTCTTTGTCCGTTTTTCTCATGTTGGTTTTGGGGAAGCAGTAAAAGCCTCCTTTGTAATTGTGGTACCCAGAATCAGAAAAACAAAGGCAAAAATTAATAAAGAAGGAGCACCTGGTGGACTACACTTTAAAGGTTTGGGAATCATGTGGTCGCTCATGAGCAGCAAAAGATCCTTAAATTTCACTTCTTGTGAAAACCCAAACCTTTACATAGAAACAACTTTTATGAGACTCTTTCCTAGCTGCAGATCATTTCACAGACAGAAAGAGTTGGAGATACCCCCTATCCCACACAGGTTTACAAAACCTCAAGATATGGGAAACACTTCATTTCTTCTGTTTGAAAGAGGGAGCTGGCACAATAACTCATGTAGCCTCTCCCAGGGTTGCTACAGACCTATTCTGCTCCCAGTGTAGCAAAAGGACTAAATAATCTCATTATGAGAAGCAATTTCTACTCCTGGTTGTGGCTTGAATGCAAAAGGCTTAAAGGCAAAAGACAAAGTTTGGTGTGAAAGCTGTAGGCTACCTCTAACCGTGCAAGCATTTCACATGTTTGCCACTTGAAGCCAGCCCGAGCTGTTTATTTGTTGCTCTGCTTTTTCCATTCCCATATTAATTTCATCAAATAATCGAATGTCTCAGTGACAAGAAGAGTACTCAGGCATTACAAAATAAAGGGTACATCAGTCATAAATCTGCACTTCCTGAATGACCATCCTTTCAGTTTTAATGAGGCAGAATCATTTTAAGACTATTTTGAGTGCTCTGTACCATTATCAATATGTTTAAACTCCCTGAAACATTTAGTAGTTACTACCTCAGTCCTAAGTTTGCTATCCAGGTGGCAACTTTTAATGAGGAAAAGGCACAAGAAAAAAAAGTTCTTTTGAAGGAGAAATGGCTCATAGCAAACTGAAAGGAAGTCTTCTTTCACACATCTGAGCCTTTAGCAATCAGTTTTCCTTTGCCACACAGCACTGTGCTTGAAGCATGGAAATACTGTTAAAAGAAAAGGACTTTGTGAGGAAAACCCACAAAGAGGGATTTCCTCATTCAGGAGAGAGATTGCTCATGGGCAAAAAAAATTGTTTAGGGACTGCTGGCAGACTGAAGAAGTGGAAGAATTCTGGGTCCACCAGCAAATAGGAGCTCATCCTTCCAACATTTCACAGAGCAACAGCAGACTGTAATGGCAAGCAAGGCAATTTTAAGGTGTTTTCTTTTTTTACTGTTTGGTGGTAGTGGTGTGGGGTTTTGTTTGCTTTATTGTTACTAGTCTTTTTTCATAATTTCCCTTTTCTTCTTTCCATAATATAATGTTCTCTTTCCCCTAGTTGTAGAAAAAATGGACAATGTGACAGGTGGCCTGGAAACATCCCACAGAAGATACACAGAAAAGCTCACAGAAGTGGAGAGTGATCTGAAGAAATTAGGTAATCTACACACAAGCAAAGCCCCTTTGTATTATGAACCTGGGGTGTTCTCCTGGCAGATTGAGGCAGAAAATTTGTCTGAAAAATCTCTGCCTATGAAAAGATACAGCATTTCTATTCCAGTTTCTCAAGTACTTGGGAACGTACTTAAAAATAGTTCAGATCAGCTCTACTTAGAAGAGCATTTTAAGAATACTTCAAAATTTACAGTCCCCACTGAAGTCACTCTGAAAGTGTTTATACTTAAATAAACAGACACTTAAATGTTGTCCTCAGGAGAGAATCTTCTCTGAGGTAGAGATGTAAAACATAGCAGAAGCTGTTCTACAGCACAAAAGATTCGAAAATGAGCACATGTCACCCAGTCATCTTGATGCTGTTTTAGCAATTAAGATTCAAAACTGAAGACCATTTTACAAGGTACACGAATAATCAGCTATTCAAAATTCTTATGTCTGAAGCAAGTGTATTACTTCCATAAATTGTTTCTTGATCATCTCAGGGAATGCAGGACATAAGATTGTTATGTGTTTGGGTCTCCCAAGTGCTATCAAAGTTCTCAATTTGCAGGAAGATGTAAAAAAAAAAAAAAATCATGGACAAAGATTCTACTCTCTAAGTGTACATTTTTACTTTTCTTCCTATACATAGACATATAGTTTTTATTGTAGAAGTATTAATATATACATACATATATGTGATTCTTGAAATAAATTTTGTCTGGTTTCATAAACCATACATTGAGACATGTATTTCTAGGAAAACTTACTTGTCAGCAGCTTGATTATAAATTTTACAACTTTTTTCTCTTGAAAAGGAGCTGGCTTCTAATGTATTTGCACATTGCATTTAGTTCAAAGACATGGGGTAATTCAGTGTCTTTTACTGACAGAAGTAAATGTTACTCTTTAAAGCACATCCAACCTTTTGGACACCATTTGGGTTATTATATATTATATATATATTATATATTATGCTGATTAAATTTTCATTACTTGGAGCACCTTTGCTTCATGCATGCCCACACATTTTTACACACTGCTGGATGGATGCTCAGTAAGATGCTCAGGATCTTCAGTTCCCATTTAAGTGGACTTGCCATTGAGGAAGTTTGGAAAGTTCTGGAGCAGTTTGAATAGGGAACATAAAAGTAAGAGAAGTGCTGTAGGGCCAGTAGGATAACAGCGTGTGGTGAGTGGAAGACAGGCCTTCAGGGATTAGCTGTATGTGGACCTGGCAGTTGTCAGAGCTGTGTGAGGAACACAGTATAATTTGAGCCATAGCCAAGATGTAAACAGAGAGTCAGAGCTTAGAAGATCTGGGAGTGAGAGAAGCGGCAGGGAGAGGAACTGTGCTCAGGAAGATGTCCATCCGCAAAAGACTCCATAAACATTTCAGGCTGAAGTCCTAAAAGCCATCATTTGACGTTTGCCATCATGACTCATTCAATCACACCAGAAAAAAGCACCATACACAGCTGTATTGACTGTAATTTATGAAAACCATACTGCTCTCTCTTGGCATCGTCTGAAATTATGGACTTCAGACTGTCTAATTCATAAAAATAGCTACACTTAGATGAGGACAAAAATATATGGACTGTGAGCAGGATAGTGAAATGATTGAGGTCAAGCAAGGGAGTCCTCCCTGAAAGCAAGTGTTGACTGCTTATTTCCTTGGTTTCTATGTCCTGGATGATAGGCTGTGCAATCTCAAATGCTTTATCATACTTGGACAAGCTTCCAGAAGTATTCCATAGGGCAGTGTAAGCACAAGCAGAGATTTTCCTCAAAGATTAAAGGTTTTGCCTTCCTGCAGACTCAGAACATGAGGAAATAATAATGGCAAAATAAATGTCATTAAATGCAATAGTAATTTGTTAGAGAGAAAACCAGAAATATATCTTATCCTGATATATCTGAAGTAGCCTGCTGGCAAAGCTTTTGTCTCTAACAAATTGCTTTAAAATAAGTATGAGAACTTACTTAAAACTAAACCCAAGATTTTAAAAATTGGAACTATATATACTAAATCACAATGAAGGTATTCTGCCTGCAATGAAAAGAAAGAAGAGAACATGAACAGATAAAATAAACTTCTGAGCTTTCAGCAAAATCCAGTTGTAACTTCAAAACCTACACTTGCTGATACCTGTTTAATATTTTGAATTCTGTTAGCCCTTCAGTTTCATTCAGAACACAGCATTACTTGACTGCATATACTCGTCAGTTTCTAACCATAGTTTTTCCCATTTTTGATGACAGAATCACCATTTTGCTCTCCTCAGCAAGACACAAAGTCTTCATCTGTTTCTCTTTGCTTTTTTCCTCTGTCAAGAGGCAGAACTTTGCTTAGTGGTTTCTGTTTTCTGGAAAAGATAGTATCAAAGTTCTACTGAACTGTTTGACAACCTGATTGTTCTTAAAATACACTGTGCTGTATTTTATACTGTGTTTAAAAAAACCCTAAAGCCTTTCCATTTTTTTTTTCCTGTACAACAGATGACCAAGCTGGGCAAAAAGCCTTGAATACTAACACTGAACTGTCCAGCTTCAGATCTGACATTCTGGCTCTTCGTCAGCAGCTTCATGACATTGCAGAGAAAACTACCAGAAACAAAGATACACTGGAGAAGCTGCAAGAGTCTGGAAATGTATTAGATGATAGACAGAACCAAATGAAAAGTGCCTTAGATAGTAACTCTTTGATGATCAGCAGTGTCAATAAGACTCTTCAGGCATATACTGGCTATATCAACAATCTTCAACAAGACACAAGTAACATACAAACAAGCCTGCAAAGCCAAGAGCATTCTCATAGTGTGGTCATCATGAGCCTGAACAACTTAAACCTGACTCAAATACAGCAAAGAAATCTTATCAGTGCCTTACAGAAGTCAATGGAAGATACAAGCTCAGCTATCATAAGAATCAAGAATGACTTTCAAAATCTGCAGCAGGTTGTCCTTCAGGCCCGGAAGGACACTGACTGGCTTAAGGAGAAAGTACACAATTTACAGGCTTTGGCTGCCAACAACTCAGCAATGGCAAAAGCCAACAATGATACACTTGAAGACATGAACAATCAGCTCAGCTCCTTCAGCGGGCAGATGGAGAACATCACCACAGTTGCCCAAGCCAATGAACAAAGTCTAAAGGATCTCCAGGAACAGCATAAAGGAGATGAAAACAAAACTGCTATCAGATTCAGCCGCCTAGAAGAAAGGTTCCAGGTCTTTGAAACCGATATAGTAAATATCATCAGCAACATCAGCTACACTGCTCATCACCTACGGACACTGACAAGCAATCTCAATGAGGTCAGGGCAACTTGTACGGACACCTTAAGCAAACACTCAGATGAGCTGATTTATATGAACAGCACACTAGCCAATATTCGCGTAGACTCTGCATCTCTCAAGGTGCAGCAGGATTTGATGAGGTCAAGGTTAGATGTTGAAGTTGCCAATTTGTCAGTAATCATGGAAGAAATGAAGCTGGTGGATTCCAAACATGGCCAGCTCATCAAGAATTTCACTATCCTACAAGGTATGCAGCTTCCCTAATGGTGTGTGTGTGCTGAATTCCTCCTTGCATTATAGTTCTGTGGAAGTTAGTGCATGCTGGTACAGAGTCCTGGGGTTTTCCATTATCTATTCCGAAACTGTGGAAATGTACATGTAACTTGAATTTTCCATACTAATTTTTCTATGCCGTTTTTACATAGCTAAAATGGGGATGTTATGAAAGAAGGTTCTGACTTAGCAAAATTTTATTCTGTCGGTCTGACTGACTGGATCTGCTTTTGATTTAGTTTCTAAAATAAGTGAGTGAAGGTGTGGAACCTCAAGAAACCAATCCCCACTAAGGAGGAAATGGCTAAAAAATATATGTTGGACTATTCCCAGAAAGGTCCACCCTTACTGAAAAACAAGTTGCTATTTCACTTTAAGCCAGTTGTTAGTCTGCCAGAAAACATCCTACTTTGCTTAGTTTTTAATCCTGGGATACTTTATTTTCTCCAGAAATAAATAGCATCAAGTTTAGGAGGTTTCTCCCAGCCAAAAATTATCCCAAATGAAAAGAACACTCATATTTCCAATCTGATGTGAAGCAGTCAGGCCTAAAACTCTAATCACAAATATAAATCCATTGCTCCGAATAAACTAAGGCTACATTAGAGCCAAGATTACATGTCAGTAACCTTAACTGTTCTCATTTCAACCAGGCCTAAATGATTCCCGCTTGGAAATCTGTCTCTGGAGAAGTTTGAATTATGTAGATATGTGCTGGGGGTGGGAAGTTATTGACAAGGGATTTGCTTATCCATGAACAGAATCCCAAATTGTTTTGTTGTTTATTGCTGTCACAATATATATATAGGAAATTGTCATTTCCTATTGTGGGTTATGGTTCCCTCTCTTGTTAGAGCTGGCCAATTTGCAACTTCTGGTCTTTTCCACAGTTGGCCTTTTGCTCACTATCCATCATTTTGTCTCTTTTTGACACCCCGTTATTGACAGACCAACAAACAGGATCAGACAAAAAAGCCCTGTGTCTAAAAGCAGAGAGATGAGACTAGAAGGAGAAGGGAGCATGGCAGAGTGAGGGAAGGGGACCACCAACATGCAGGACTAGTGCATAAACAGCATGGAGTGTGTCTTCCAGGGACTGGCACCTTGGCTGGTCACTTGGGACACAGTGTCCCTGTCCAGTTCACACAACTGGGTATATCAGAGTTTTTTCTGTATCCTGTATTTTGTGGAGGTCAAGGATAGACCAACAGTATATAGGACCTGGAAAGCAGCTGCACTGTTACAAGCACTGATGAAAGCAGCTGTTAGCCCCGTTTCTGTGTTGTTAAATATCCAGTGGTGCTGGTCTGAGATGTATTAAACAAGCCCACCCCACGTGGGCTTTTGTTTAGTTTTCTGTGCATATCCCCACTTTGCATGCTTACATTGTTTCAGGCCCTCCTGGTCCAAGGGGACCTAAAGGTGACAGAGGCCCTCCAGGTCTTCTTGGCCCCGCTGGCCTAAAAGGACCAAAAGGAGAGAAAGGAGAGCCCGGACCACCAGGACCTGCAGGTGAGAAGGGCCCACCTGGACCATCTGGCCCACCAGGAGAAAAAGGAGGGAAAGGTTCAAGAGGATCGCCAGGCTCCAAAGGTCAGAGAGGTTCTCCTGGCAAGACAGGTCTGCCTGGACCAAGTGGAGACCCAGGGCCACCAGGGCCACCAGGCAAGGATGGTCCACCAGGGCCTCAAGGCCCACCAGGATTTCAAGGCCTGCAAGGAACAGTGGGAAGCCCAGGGCTACCAGGACCACGAGGACTGACTGGACTACCTGGGGTCCCTGGGCTGCCTGGTCCGAAGGGCCCGCCTGGCCCACCAGGGCCACCAGGTCCAGGGATGCCAATGGCACTGCAGAATGAACCTACGCCCACACCCGAGGCTAATGGTAAGCCATCAACACACTGCATGCTGTAGATGGGTTTGGGTTCCTCCATTTATTAGTGGCCCCATTACTGCTCCCTTGAGTAGCCAATAATGGGCTTAACACAAAAAATTCACATCACAGGTTGTTCTCCCCATTGGAAGAACTATACAGAAAAGTGCTACTACTTTTCAATTGAAAGAGAAATTTTTGAAGAGGCAAAGTTATTCTGTGAAGAGAAAGCATCGCAATTGGTTATCATCAACAACAAAGAGGAGCAGGTAATTACCTTCTCTTTTTGTTTTTCAAGGAGGGAATTTGAAGTTGTTTAACATGTAGAAACCACAAGATTGTGGGAAGCTGAGAGCACAATGAATTCATATAGTAGAAGTAAACACATTGATGGACTCATGAGAATTTTGTCCACCCTCTGCCTGATCAGCAGCCTCTGCATGTGCAGAAGGGCAGTGTGAGCAGAGCTGATGCTGACCCTGAAGGTGGTGAGGACAGAGAAGTCAGAAAAGCTGCTGAGAACTGTGGGAGTTTTGAACCTTTAAAGATGGAATCCATTATGCCTTGTGTATTATCAAAGTTTTTTTTGCAGCAGTGAACATAATTTAATTTTAAATTATCTGATTTAATACATGCAGCCTGGGACTAGTGTGACCCAAAAGTATTTTTAATCTGGCTATAAATCCAACTATGTCTTTAATAATATTCAACATAGCAGTGGAGATGTCAAGATACAATTGCTTACTCTTCAGGGTTTTTTCAATTTGTGTCTATAAGACATTCGCTGTGACTTTATGTCAACCTAATTTTCATGCCTAGCTCTCTCTACCTCATTGCAAACACTGCAAGGGATTCTAGTCTGGGCAAGAGGTCCAAGGCCAACTCCTGAAACATATCTTCAGCTTAGAAAAATTTCTCTGGCCCTCCCTATTTTGGTAACATGAGGCTTATCAAACCAGTGTAGTTTATTGGCTTCAAAGACTGTTGTATGGACTAAGATCTTTCTTTCACAGCAATGGTTAAAAAGGCAGATTTTTGGGAAAGGCAGCTTCTGGATTGGACTAACGGATTCAGAGAAGGAAAATGAATGGAGATGGTTGGATGGATCCTTACCGGTTTACACGTACGTAATCAAAAGCAATGCTACCACTCTTGCTGACACTTCTAAAAGCAGCATCTAGAAATTATCTAATGGATCCAGATGGTTGTAGATGCCAGTAATTTAATTTGTTACTGAGGGTGTTGGGTTTTTGTCTGTCTCCCTTCTCCATGCACAGGGATTCCTTTCCTTGCCAGGAAGAAAACTGAATGTTGAATGAAAGAATCACATAACTACGCAGCACAGTGTTTCTTGCCAAAACATTTGCTCCTTTTATTACAAAGTTGAGATGGAAAGCACTGTTTTACTGTTTTGGTTTGAATTTTCCTTATTTGCATTACAACTGGCTATAAATAGAGTACTCGTTCTGATAAAAAATGACCAGTCTTTAGATAAAGCCCAAATCCAAGTGGAAAGCATTAAACATAAGGAAAATGCATGAAATGAGGGCGTCTATATTTTGGCCAGCTGAGAACTGAATTGGCAGCTTTCCAGGAATCCTAGGGCTACACCTAATTTGTCCTAAATGGAACAGATTGCAACCACCCAAATTTTTAATACTGAGGAGTAGACTAAAGAGTTTATAGATCTGAACACGCTGTGCTTCAGAAAAACAGGCTACACGGTCAGTCAGATGTTACGAAATGATTAGCTGTGATCTCATTGGTGTTCATTTAGATGAAAAACATGGAAAAAGTCAGATTCATTTCAAGTGAGCTGTAATATTTTCCCCTTTTTCTCCTTTCCCGTTTTCATCTTTCTTCCTCTTTATGGCAGCACTGTGACTGATTCCCACCTCAGGCACTGCTTTTAGTAGATTTCCACTACACCATGGTTTTAGGTGCTCTGTTGTAACCTCAGAGCTGTTGGTTACAGATTTTTGGAGTATTTCATCACTTCTGGAAAGCTGTGTGTCCTCCCAGGTGCCTGGTTGGACACTCTGTGTCAGGCAGGCATGTTTTTTAGCTGAGCATGGACTGTGTCAGCCAGCAATCACAAGCTCCCTTCAACAACCTGTTTCTTCAGGAAAATGGAACTTTTAAGTCCTGAGTTTGGAAGCATTTCTTACTCATTAAATAAAAACAGGATGAGGAAACACTTGCTGCAAGATTTTTTACTTGCTACGTTCAATTTCACCGTCAAAGCTAATGATCTCAAAAGATGCGTGGAAATACACTATGTGCATTCCTTAAAAGTCAAAAAAATTCCCTTCCCATCTGAGCATGTGTCCCTAAAACACACAGATCTTTGCTGTTCCTCCCAAGGTGCCCACCTTTGATGCAGTCAGAGGGCTCAGTGCCCTTGCAGTGAACAAGGGCAGGCTGTTGCCATCTTGGCAGTGCTCTTCTCAGTCCCATCTGCCAGTGGGAATGCAGTGTGCAGGTTTTGCAGGCTTGGAGCAATGCACATGGAGCATGGAGCACTCCCACTGTGTGTGCATGTACACTCAGAAACTAAAATAAAGTTCGTTGGTCTAAATTTAGGTCTCTGAGTTTTGGCAGCCTGAGGCCGAATAGATTCCCTTCTCTGTAATACATCTGTTTTCCATTTTCCGCAAGAGTCATGTATTGTTTGTTTCAATGTGTATTTCCCGTTCAGAACAGATCTCATGATGTTTTCGTTAATTTCTTGTGGTGAAAACTTGCCATGTGTGCTGTGTTGTGCAATCATATCTCTTGCTTTTTGGTGGAAAGAAACTGGAAAACCGGGCAGCCTGATAACTGGAGTCACGGGCACGGGCCAGGGGAAGATTGCGCTGGGTTGATCTATGCTGGGCTCTGGAATGACTTCTACTGTGAAGATGTTAACAATTTCATTTGTGAAAAAGACATGGACAAAGGTAAGCAAGGCCCTTGGTTTGATTATTTCATCTTGCCCTCAGTAAATGCCCTGCAGCTAGAGGTGAGATCTTGGCTAAATGCTATGGCAGTGCCTTGTTGAGGAAGAGGGGGAATCACATGTGGAACACTTCTACTCAGATCCAGATGCAAGCGCTGGATTTATTGCACTTGGAAAAAGCAGCCTCAAAGCTGGCTATAGCCATGGCATGCTCAGCATCTTGACCATTTCCTGTAGGCTTTACACATGCCTAAAATTTTGGGCATGATTTGGCACATGCTTCAGATCCTACCCACACTGGAAGCTGTCTTTATAGGGTCAGTGGCCACACAATGGGGAAAGCTGGCCTTAGGGTGACTCAGGAACCAGCCTTCAAAAACCAAAAAGACTCTGTTTTGAAAGTTTGTGCAATAGGAGGCACTTGGTGACTGCTAAGGAGATCTTAAAATTCCCATTGCCAGAAGTGCCATGGGACTGAGAAGCTGGGTCCACAGGCCATGAGCATCCCGTCTGTTGCAGCTGGAGTGAAGGACTCATAAACTGCCAGTGTGGCCCAGCAGTCAGCCAGGTGTTTGCCACAGGGCATCTCTTTCTGTTGACACAGGCATTTCTGCAGGAGCAGAGGGCAGGTGGTTCCCATGGCTGCTTAGAGCCCGGCCCCATCACCACAGGACGTGGTCAGAGCTGGTGTTTGTGTTCATGGAGGGGCTCTACCTGAAATGTTATCTCCTCCATACAACCTGTTTAAACATTGCTTTGCCAAGGGTGCCTGGCTGCTCCAGTTGGAAACTTGTGGGCTGAATTTCAGTGAAGGCAGACATAAATGTCAGCTAGAGCCAAAATTACATCCCATCCATAGCCCCCTAAAACAAAACAAAGTGCTGAACAAGCTTTTGTGTATAACTGTGTTTGGATGTCCAGAGTGAAGGACCACATGTACGTAACAATATAATTTACCCTGGTTTTCCTACATACATTTGTTATTTTAAGAAAACTTCTAGGTTTACAAATATTTATCCTCTGGGACTTACAGGATCTGAATACTAGTCTGCTCAAATTTTTTACATACCTTGATCTCTGTAAGTTTTCTTTTTGGAAATCTGTTTAATCTTCACAGGCTTTTTACAGGATTTTTTTTCTCTTTGTTTTTCTTTTTTTCTCTCATACTGTAGGGCTAATTCTTGGAGTGTAATAGGCTGTGACTTTACAGATACCTTCATATTAAGGAAATTTATGTAAAGAAGAAGAAAATCCTGGGAAAGAGCAACACTGACTTCCAAAACTGAAAATAATATGAAAACAGAAAAAAAGCAAGCACTGAAAACTGATTTAAAAGCATCAAGGAATTCAGCAGTAACTCTTCTCCAGCATCCTGTAATTATTTAAGGCCTTTCAACCCACAGCATCAGGAAATACTGTTGGACTAATTCTGTTTTAAATTTTCTTCCCAACCAGTAACCACATCCATAAGCAACTTGTGTCTTCTGAGAAAAGACATTCTATCAATCTGAGTAAGACTGTTGGTCACTCATATAGAAAAAAACATATAAAACAACTGTGTAAACAGTTGCTTCATTTGCTAAAATCCCAAATGTAGGAAAATTATACAGATACACGAATATATAGATTTTATATAAATATATATATATAGTCCAACTCTTATCAATAATATGGAATATACTTTTAAGAGCTTTTAAAACTTTGTATTTTTGTACAAAATATTTGCTTTTTACAATTGTTCTCTTTTTTACTGACTTTTTTTACAAATATAGTGCACANCCTTCCCTCCTTCCTTCCCTCCTTGTCTGCCTGCCTGCTATCCTACATTCCTTCCACACAGAAGAAAATGCCATGGAAGTAAATATCCAATTTTTAAGAATAATTTTGAAATGTTTTCATTCCTTCTCCCTTCTCGTAAGGAATTCTACCCCTGTAGGTGGCACACATACTGCAGGTCAAGCCCAGGAGAGAGACTTTATGAAAAGAGAAACAAAGAAGCTGCACACACTGAAATATGCTTGTTTTTAGGACAGATTTCAAGATTTGGTGAGAAGAACCTGCCATACTCAGAAAAGTCTAATAAACTTGCACTTCTCCGAAGTGCTTTGTAAATCGATCTCTCTGTTTTCTTGGACCAGTACTTCTCTCCCAAACAAAGCAGAAAATAAAATATCCTGCAAAGCAGAAAGAGATGATTTCATTACCCAGCCAGTTTCCTCTACAGTCCCATGAGCCATTGTCTACGCAGCAGCGTTGCTTATCAGGAATTTTAAAAATTAGCAGGTTAATTCATTAGCAGAAACCTTGGTATTTGTTTCCAGTTTTTATGCTCTTTTCATGGCCACATGCTCTACAATGAAGTTGTTCTGGCTTCTTGGTAAGGAAGGCTGTTTTTCCATTGCCTCCTGACCTGTCATTTACCTTGGCTGAATGCAGATAAGTTTGTTGAAATACTCCAGCTCTGTTGGAAAGAGACACGATTTTGTACTTCCTATTTTAAAATATTGCTCCTGAGATCAACCAATTAAAGACTGTTGTTTCCTACATCTCACACTCTTTCCAGTGTTTAAAGTTCAATTATAATTCTGTTTCAAAATACACAAAATGTTACATTTGAGCATCTGTCTTGTGGGTACAAATTATATATGAGACAGGAACAACACGAAAATTGCATCTGCCTAATTAAAAGGAAAAGGACTGTGTTTTACAGCTGCAGAAACCATATGTAACCATCATGGAGGCAGGGCTTGTCTTCAGACAGTCTGGATTTCATGAGACTTTAATTTTGGCTTTTTCATAAGGTTTTGAATACAACTTATTCTGCCTTGCACTGTCATGCTGTACCTAGGAGTTGCGTGTAGACACATGCTGTAGTGTTTACATATATATTTACACATTGTCTGTGGAGATAATGTTAAACTGCTATTTTTGGATAATGAGGTACAAAACTAGCATTTTGCATACCCAGAGAGCCTCACAAATTCGGATGACTGTAGTCTTGCAGAGCCACACTGAAGTGGAAGCACTGCTGCCTTTGTTTTGAATGTTGGCTTATTTAGGTGAAATAAGCCCATTTTGAGCATCTACGACATTACATTCTTCATGTTTCTTATTGATGTCACAGACTTCTGTCACCAAAAGAAGTGAATGAGAAACATCTCTTTAAGCCCAAGCTGTATTGCTTCCTTGCCCAGATTTCATCCTTCTCTTCCTTCAGCAACAGCAGTGATGGCATATACACGAGATCAGATTATCCAAGAGTTATCTATTGTCCTCCAGTCAGAGGAATAACAAGCTGAGGACACTGAGAAATGAGACCTGACTGGGCTCACACCCTCTGTTCACACACTTGAATCAAACACTGCAGCTATTAGACAAAACTGAATTAAGAGGGATGCTGCAGTTGCGTGCCTGACATGTCCAGTCATCCTTAAAATATGGTCTGAGCAGCCAGGCGTGCTGAGACAGATCATCCTTTTGACCTAGTATTCCTGCAGGAAGGAAAGAGAGATGTCCAATGGCAACAAGGATTGAAATCATTGAGAAGACCAAGAAAATGTTAAGACAGCCCAGGAACCTGTCACAGAAAGGACAGATTGGCAGGAGCACAACCAGGACACCAGAATGGGCCAAGAAATTGTCATGAAAGTCAGACCTGCCACTCTTTAATGGGAAAATATCCTCATCAAATCCGTCTGTATAGTTTGAGTAAAAATGCAGGTTGTATGGAAAGTTTTAAGTGATAGCAAATTATTTTGTCCCAGCTTGTGTTTTGACTTTCCCTCTTACGCACAAGTATTGTAACTTGTCATACTGAGCACACATTCCCATTATGCTTCTTGTTTTACATAAAATTAAATGCAAGTTCATGTACCCTGGCAAGGACTGGGACTCTTGGAAGAAAAAGAGGGAAAGATAGAGAAGGTAAAGAGTCATTGTGATTTACATTCAGTTCTGGATTTCTTAATGTCATTTCTGACTCGTTTCATTAATTTATTTGGAAATGCCTTCAGCTGATTAGAGCTTATAAATCTCAACTCTCATTTCCTTTGTTGTCTATAATTAATACTTGCGAATGTTCCAATAAAGGAATCACTAAACAGAGATGTGGAAATGAATGTTGTTCACTCTGTGCATGTGTGTGTAACCACAAGGGATGTGGAGAACAGAGAGGTGTGGAGCCAGAACATTCACAGGTATTAAAAATCAAACTGATGCAGCTTTTTTCCATTAAAGCCTTCCTTTTCACTTATACCATCCTAGTTCTAAGCATGACTAGGGCTGTCTTACCCTGTAATTGCAGATTTAATGCCTTGTCCTTGTGGCATGTAGGGGCTAAGAACATGGTTTTGAAGGCTCTGAACAAGACCTTTAAGAAGGGCTGAAGCCCTTTGCTGCTTACTGTCCTAGCACACCAAACACCTCAGATGGGCCTCCAGGTGAGGGATGCCCTGAACTGAGTAGCATTAGTCCCCACATTAGCCATTATGATGGCTTAAATTGTCTGTTTATAATGGCTGATCTGGTCTTGCTATTCCTCTCTCTCTCAGATGGCTGACCTCCTGTTTTCATTTTCTGTTCCTAGCAAGTAGCTACTCTGCTTTTAGCAAGTAGCAGGAACTGGTGTCTGATCAGTGGCAAGGCGAGGAGCTGGTCGGAGGGCAGCCACTGGCTGTGGGAAGAAGCTGGTCTGCAAGGAGTGGGAGAAAAGTGGCCAAGTTGACTCCGAAATCTGGTGGCCTTGCTCCCCAGAAACCAGGCCTTCCTAAAACCAGAGTCTGTTTGTTCATTCACCATCTCCACCTCATTTTTTCCATGCTGTTTAGTGAAAGAAAAAAAAAAAAACTTGGCTGAAAAAATTTTTGAAAGTTCTCATCTGTTTTCTTTCATATGGTAGAATACGTTTGTTTTTTCTTCCCAGCTGGTTCAGAGATGAAAAAAACATTCTTTGATTTCTTTTTCAAAATAAACTCAGTGTAACGCTACAAAGTTTGTGTGGAGATGTTTTGGGTTTTTTTAGACCAAAACAATAAAAGCAAATTACCAGGCAAATAATGCTCTTTTTGGAGAAGATCTTGCATGCCATGATAATTGTCTTACCCAGAGAACTTCCCAGAGGCATGTATTTCCAACCCCATTTTGTGACTGGAAGAAAAAGGAGATTTTCAAGAATATGATTCATTTGATGTCTTGTTTTGGAGATTTTGTTTATCGGGGAGGTGATTTTTAGAAGTGACTTTTTCCAGTGAAACCAACACTGGCATACAGCAAATTTTTTTTATACACCTTAGTGAAGGGAGTGGGCTTTTCAATGCTAAATTAAACAGAATGGTGTCCTTTCCCCATCACCTGCATACAGGAGGCAGCCCTTTCTGCTGCTGCTTTGGAGAGCAGAGCTCAGTGTGATCACAGCAGAGGAGCACCAGCAGAGTAGAGCAATGTCCTGTGTGGGTGAGAATTAACACCTGACACTAAATTACTGAGAGACCATTTGATCAGAAACAAGAAGGTTAAAGGACTGCTGAGACTTTTGACTCCTCTGCAGCTGAACTTCAACAGATCTTCCCAAAAACATACCAACTTATATTTTAAAAATAATTAGGGGTTGCTTTGTCTCTTTAATCATTTTAGCTGCTCTTCCAAAAACTTCATTAGGAACCTTCTTTAATAACCAGTGTGAATGCAATTATGTCCAGTTTAGACACATTTGTTCTGGTTCCAGTTCCATCCTTTAGCTGAAATAGCATCACTCCTGGGACTGTCAAGTAATTGTAGTAGTCAGTGTGGAGCCATTCATCTTGAGACACAGTAAGGGGTGGTTGGGAACAAACACATCCCTCTGACCAGCTGGGGAGCCCTGATGACAGAGCCTGGCTCTGATCCCACCATCCAGCCCCACAAGGGATTATCTGAGGACACTCTGGGCATCTTGCTGAATGGTGGAAGTTTCCATACTCTTTTTAGTTAGGGTTGCAAAAGAACAGAGAGAAACAAAATGGGTATAAAGGGTGGTTTCCCGCTGAATTAGAGTAGGTTACAAGTGCCTGGCTTTTTGTAAGGCAGTAACACATTTTATAAGGCGTTTGAAAAATCAGTCTGTATATCTGATCTTAAGCACATTTATTCTGGGTTTACACCAGAGCACAATCAAAGTTCAGGTTATAGTTAGGTCCTTGATCTTCAAGAGATTAAAATCTCCAATTCAGAGATTAGCATGTGACTTCTACTTTTTCTATCTGTCCTGCCAAGGCACAAATCCACAGCTCAGGCATCAGTGTGATTCCAGGCTCTAAGGATTGCTTCCAAACTCCCCATATTTGCAGTCATGCTCCTGCCAGCCCTGCCAGAGGTCCCGCTGATGAAAGCTACAAGTCTGAAATGTGACTTTGGAAGAATTTTGTTTAGGAATCCCTCTCATTCAGAAGTCTGGGTATATTGCAAATATGACATTTCTTTAATTCCATGTCTACTACCCACACTCATATAAAACAGATGATGAATTATTTTTCTGAATGGCAACAATGTATTTTTGTCCGCTTTAGTTTTTAATGTCAAAATAAAAGCCTGGAAGTGGAAATCAGACAAAGCATCCTTGGCATTGCAGTATCTCACTGTAGCAGGCAAATAATGTTCCTGGACTATTGCCTGTGAGAACAGCATGAACAACGGACAGCTTCATGCTATCTGCTTGTAGAAGCAAACTTACCTACAGGCATAGCCTTGTCCCTGGTCCATCTTCTGACAGACTGGGGCACCCCTGCTTTCCTGCTGTGTTTCAAAGAAACTGTAGGAGATAAGAAGGAGAAAAGATAAAGAGAGACAAGCTGATGATAGAAGGGGAATGGAGAAAAAGAGAAAGGGACAGCTCAGGCAGTAGAAGAAAAAAATACGGAGAATGATTGAGGAGCATAATGAACCCTGACGTCCTCATCGTGGTTTCTAGTAAGATCAACCACAGAGGAGCTCTCTTCTCAGAAACAATATGACTGGGCAATGTCGTGGTTCTCGTAATTCCCATTCTCAGCTGTGAGAAGAACACATCCCTGCCTTGCAAGAAAGGCATGTCATTCAGTTGGTGCCTGAAGTCATGTAATACTTTCCCAGCACAAACAAAAATTCCTGGTGGCTCCAGGTCTTCTGGGAGCTGGGTTGAGGCCTTTGTTTTGGTGGTTGGTTGGTTTTTCTTACATATCCTTTTCCTCCTACACAAGTTTTGAAACACAGAATATTTTCTAGTTTTCCATCTGTATTACAAGTTCAAAACTCAACTTTGGAAGAAAGAACAAAAGCAAGAACATACAGTAGGTCTCCAAGCAACAAAACACTGTCTTGCAGAGTAACATATATCCACAGCAGTTATTTGGACTTGCAGCTCCTGTTTCAATACTAAATTCTCATTGGTATTGACATTTGAACAGGTGCATTTTATGAAGTCAAACATGGATCTTAAATAAACTTATAAAATAAACAAACAAAAGCTGCAGAAATGTACACATGCTGAAAAAGAGGACACAAAAAGGAGGTGCCTTAGTTTTTAAAAACAGACAGTTGTTAAATATGAACACCAGAGACACTTCAATTCCAAATACCCTTAAATTTGCTTTAACGGTAGCATTTTTACATGACCAAACACTGATTTTGCCCAAGTTTTAACTTTAAGATGCAAAAGTTGGGGACTCTCAGGAGTCACCAGCTGGTGATTTCATGGAAAAAAAAAACTAATTTCAGAGGCAGACTGGATCTCTGCATAGCATTTTATCCAGATTAGCCATGGTAGGAGTGGGAAGGTGGTCAAAAGTCCTGGTCAGGACTCTTCACTAGCTGAATTAATTTTCTTTGTGGAGAAGGAGAGCAC
>VZTZ01028234.1:424968-671837 GCA_013400955.1 Drymodes brunneopygia | reverse complement strand
ATGGTTTGTTCTGGTTAAATAACTTTTAAAGCAGATTTTAGGTAGTGTTTTCCTTACTGTATGCAGTCTAGTCTGCATGTGTAACAATTAAGTTGACAAAGGACTAGATAATCATTATAGCTCTGATCACAGCCAGTGTTTCATCAGGGTACTATGGAAAGACCATTTTAATAAAAGCCCTCNAAGCAGAAAATAAAATATCCTGCAAAGCAGAAAGAGATGATTTCATTACCCAGCCAGTTTCCTCTACAGTCCCATGAGCCATTGTCTACGCAGCAGCGTTGCTTATCAGGAATTTTAAAAATTAGCAGGTTAATTCATTAGCAGAAACCTTGGTATTTGTTTCCAGTTTTTATGCTCTTTTCATGGCCACATGCTCTACAATGAAGTTGTTCTGGCTTCTTGGTAAGGAAGGCTGTTTTTCCATTGCCTCCTGACCTGTCATTTACCTTGGCTGAATGCAGATAAGTTTGTTGAAATACTCCAGCTCTGTTGGAAAGAGACACGATTTTGTACTTCCTATTTTAAAATATTGCTCCTGAGATCAACCAATTAAAGACTGTTGTTTCCTACATCTCACACTCTTTCCAGTGTTTAAAGTTCAATTATAATTCTGTTTCAAAATACACAAAATGTTACATTTGAGCATCTGTCTTGTGGGTACAAATTATATATGAGACAGGAACAACACGAAAATTGCATCTGCCTAATTAAAAGGAAAAGGGCTGTGTTTTACAGCTGCAGAAACCATATGTAACCATCATGGAGGCAGGGCTTGTCTTCAGACAGTCTGGATTTCATGAGACTTTAATTTTGGCTTTTTCATAAGGTTTTGAATACAACTTATTCTGCCTTGCACTGTCATGCTGTACCTAGGAGTTGCGTGTAGACACATGCTGTAGTGTTTACATATATATTTACACATTGTCTGTGGAGATAATGTTAAACTGCTATTTTTGGATAATGAGGTACAAAACTAGCATTTTGCATACCCAGAGAGCCTCACAAATTCGGATGACTGTAGTCTTGCAGAGCCACACTGAAGTGGAAGCACTGCTGCCTTTGTTTTGAATGTTGGCTTATTTAGGTGAAATAAGCCCATTTTGAGCATCTACGACATTACATTCTTCATGTTTCTTATTGATGTCACAGACTTCTGTCACCAAAAGAAGTGAATGAGAAACATCTCTTTAAGCCCAAGCTGTATTGCTTCCTTGCCCAGATTTCATCCTTCTCTTCCTTCAGCAACAGCAGTGATGGCATATACACGAGATCAGATTATCCAAGAGTTATCTATTGTCCTCCAGTCAGAGGAATAACAAGCTGAGGACACTGAGAAATGAGACCTGACTGGGCTCACACCCTCTGTTCACACACTTGAATCAAACACTGCAGCTATTAGACAAAACTGAATTAAGAGGGATGCTGCAGTTGCGTGCCTGACATGTCCAGTCATCCTTAAAATATGGTCTGAGCAGCCAGGCGTGCTGAGACAGATCATCCTTTTGACCTAGTATTCCTGCAGGAAGGAAAGAGAGATGTCCAATGGCAACAAGGATTGAAATCATTGAGAAGACCAAGAAAATGTTAAGACAGCCCAGGAACCTGTCACAGAAAGGACAGATTGGCAGGAGCACAACCAGGACACCAGAATGGGCCAAGAAATTGTCATGAAAGTCAGACCTGCCACTCTTTAATGGGAAAATATCCTCATCAAATCCGTCTGTATAGTTTGAGTAAAAATGCAGGTTGTATGGAAAGTTTTAAGTGATAGCAAATTATTTTGTCCCAGCTTGTGTTTTGACTTTCCCTCTTACGCACAAGTATTGTAACTTGTCATACTGAGCACACATTCCCATTATGCTTCTTGTTTTACATAAAATTAAATGCAAGTTCATGTACCCTGGCAAGGACTGGGACTCTTGGAAGAAAAAGAGGGAAAGATAGAGAAGGTAAAGAGTCATTGTGATTTACATTCAGTTCTGGATTTCTTAATGTCATTTCTGACTCGTTTCATTAATTTATTTGGAAATGCCTTCAGCTGATTAGAGCTTATAAATCTCAACTCTCATTTCCTTTGTTGTCTATAATTAATACTTGCGAATGTTCCAATAAAGGAATCACTAAACAGAGATGTGGAAATGAATGTTGTTCACTCTGTGCATGTGTGTGTAACCACAAGGGATGTGGAGAACAGAGAGGTGTGGAGCCAGAACATTCACAGGTATTAAAAATCAAACTGATGCAGCTTTTTTCCATTAAAGCCTTCCTTTTCACTTATACCATCCTAGTTCTAAGCATGACTAGGGCTGTCTTACCCTGTAATTGCAGATTTAATGCCTTGTCCTTGTGGCATGTAGGGGCTAAGAACATGGTTTTGAAGGCTCTGAACAAGACCTTTAAGAAGGGCTGAAGCCCTTTGCTGCTTACTGTCCTAGCACACCAAACACCTCAGATGGGCCTCCAGGTGAGGGATGCCCTGAACTGAGTAGCATTAGTCCCCACATTAGCCATTATGATGGCTTAAATTGTCTGTTTATAATGGCTGATCTGGTCTTGCTATTCCTCTCTCTCTCAGATGGCTGACCTCCTGTTTTCATTTTCTGTTCCTAGCAAGTAGCTACTCTGCTTTTAGCAAGTAGCAGGAACTGGTGTCTGATCAGTGGCAAGGCGAGGAGCTGGTCGGAGGGCAGCCACTGGCTGTGGGAAGAAGCTGGTCTGCAAGGAGTGGGAGAAAGGTGGCCAAGTTGACTCCGAAATCTGGTGGCCTTGCTCCCCAGAAACCAGGCCTTCCTAAAACCAGAGTCTGTTTGTTCATTCACCATCTCCACCTCATTTTTTCCATGCTGTTTAGTGAAAGAAAAAAAAAAAAACTTGGCTGAAAAAATTTTTGAAAGTTCTCATCTGTTTTCTTTCATATGGTAGAATACGTTTGTTTTTTCTTCCCAGCTGGCTCAGAGATGAAAAAAACATTCTTTGATTTCTTTTTCAAAATAAACTCAGTGTAACACTACAAAGTTTGTGTGGAGATGTTTTGGGTTTTTTTAGACCAAAACAATAAAAGCAAATTACCAGGCAAATAATGCTCTTTTTGGAGAAGATCTTGCATGCCATGATAATTGTCTTACCCAGAGAACTTCCCAGAGGCATGTATTTCCAACCCCATTTTGTGACTGGAAGAAAAAGGAGATTTTCAAGAATATGATTCATTTGATGTCTTGTTTTGGAGATTTTGTTTATCGGGGAGGTGATTTTTAGAAGTGACTTTTTCCAGTGAAACCAACACTGGCATACAGCAAATTTTTTTTATACACCTTAGTGAAGGGAGTGGGCTTTTCAATGCTAAATTAAACAGAATGGTGTCCTTTCCCCATCACCTGCATACAGGAGGCAGCCCTTTCTGCTGCTGCTTTGGAGAGCAGAGCTCAGTGTGATCACAGCAGAGGAGCACCAGCAGAGTAGAGCAATGTCCTGTGTGGGTGAGAATTAACACCTGACACTAAATTACTGAGAGACCATTTGATCAGAAACAAGAAGGTTAAAGGACTGCTGAGACTTTTGACTCCTCTGCAGCTGAACTTCAACAGATCTTCCCAAAAACATACCAACTTATATTTTAAAAATAATTAGGGGTTGCTTTGTCTCTTTAATCATTTTAGCTGCTCTTCCAAAAACTTCATTAGGAACCTTCTTTAATAACCAGTGTGAATGCAATTATGTCCAGTTTAGACACATTTGTTCTGGTTCCAGTTCCATCCTTTAGCTGAAATAGCATCACTCCTGGGACTGTCAAGTAATTGTAGTAGTCAGTGTGGAGCCATTCATCTTGAGACACAGTAAGGGGTGGTTGGGAACAAACACATCCCTCTGACCAGCTGGGGAGCCCTGATGACAGAGCCTGGCTCTGATCCCACCATCCAGCCCCACAAGGGATTATCTGAGGACACTCTGGGCATCTTGCTGAATGGTGGAAGTTTCCATACTCTTTTTAGTTAGGGTTGCAAAAGAACAGAGAGAAACAAAATGGGTATAAAGGGTGGTTTCCCGCTGAATTAGAGTAGGTTACAAGTGCCTGGCTTTTTGTAAGGCAGTAACACATTTTATAAGGCGTTTGAAAAATCAGTCTGTATATCTGATCTTAAGCACATTTATTCTGGGTTTACACCAGAGCACAATCAAAGTTCAGGTTATAGTTAGGTCCTTGATCTTCAAGAGATTAAAATCTCCAATTCAGAGATTAGCATGTGACTTCTACTTTTTCTATCTGTCCTGCCAAGGCACAAATCCACAGCTCAGGCATCAGTGTGATTCCAGGCTCTAAGGATTGCTTCCAAACTCCCCATATTTGCAGTCATGCTCCTGCCAGCCCTGCCAGAGGTCCCGCTGATGAAAGCTACAAGTCTGAAATGTGACTTTGGAAGAATTTTGTTTAGGAATCCCTCTCATTCAGAAGTCTGGGTATATTGCAAATATGACATTTCTTTAATTCCATGTCTACTACCCACACTCATATAAAACAGATGATGAATTATTTTTCTGAATGGCAACAATGTATTTTTGTCCGCTTTAGTTTTTAATGTCAAAATAAAAGCCTGGAAGTGGAAATCAGACAAAGCATCCTTGGCATTGCAGTATCTCACTGTAGCAGGCAAATAATGTTCCTGGACTATTGCCTGTGAGAACAGCATGAACAACGGACAGCTTCATGCTATCTGCTTGTAGAAGCAAACTTACCTACAGGCATAGCCTTGTCCCTGGTCCATCTTCTGACAGACTGGGGCACCCCTGCTTTCCTGCTGTGTTTCAAAGAAACTGTAGGAGATAAGAAGGAGAAAAGATAAAGAGAGACAAGCTGATGATAGAAGGGGAATGGAGAAAAAGAGAAAGGGACAGCTCAGGCAGTAGAAGAAAAAAATACGGAGAATGATTGAGGAGCATAATGAACCCTGACGTCCTCATCGTGGTTTCTAGTAAGATCAACCACAGAGGAGCTCTCTTCTCAGAAACAATATGACTGGGCAATGTCGTGGTTCTCGTAATTCCCATTCTCAGCTGTGAGAAGAACACATCCCTGCCTTGCAAGAAAGGCATGTCATTCAGTTGGTGCCTGAAGTCATGTAATACTTTCCCAGCACAAACAAAAATTCCTGGTGGCTCCAGGTCTTCTGGGAGCTGGTTTGAGGCCTTTGTTTTGGTGGTTGGTTGGTTTTTCTTACATATCCTTTTCCTCCTACACAAGTTTTGAAACACAGAATATTTTCTAGTTTTCCATCTGTATTACAAGTTCAAAACTCAACTTTGGAAGAAAGAACAAAAGCAAGAACATACAGTAGGTCTCCAAGCAACAAAACACTGTCTTGCAGAGTAACATATATCCACAGCAGTTATTTGGACTTGCAGCTCCTGTTTCAATACTAAATTCTCATTGGTATTGACATTTGAACAGGTGCATTTTATGAAGTCAAACATGGATCTTAAATAAACTTATAAAATAAACAAACAAAAGCTGCAGAAATGTACACATGCTGAAAAAGAGGACACAAAAAGGAGGTGCCTTAGTTTTTAAAAACAGACAGTTGTTAAATATGAACACCAGAGACACTTCAATTCCAAATACCCTTAAATTTGCTTTAACGGTAGCATTTTTACATGACCAAACACTGATTTTGCCCAAGTTTTAACTTTAAGATGCAAAAGTTGGGGACTCTCAGGAGTCACCAGCTGGTGATTTCATGGAAAAAAAAAACTAATTTCAGAGGCAGACTGGATCTCTGCATAGCATTTTATCCAGATTAGCCATGGTAGGAGTGGGAAGGTGGTCAAAAGTCCTGGTCAGGACTCTTCACTAGCTGAATTAATTTTCTTTGTGGAGAAGGAGAGCACTTTTTTTATTTCAGACATCACCATGAGGTCTCCCAATCTGCGTCCATCTTGTGGCATCTTACATATGAGAAAATTCTAAAAATAAAGTAAGGCAAGAAAAACCACAGAACAGCTGTTGTTCCACCCAGACAAAGCTTTGAATGAAAGCCATTATGACGGACCAGACTCTGCAATTGAAAAGCCATTTACATTTTCAAGTCTGATTCCAACTGTAAATCTTCAGTTATATATACGACAGATTAAAAGACTCTGGTCTCACTGCACTTCTCCCTGGCAAGAGAAAAACCATCTGTACAGCATCACTTGTGGTTGCTTCAACTCTGTAGGTACAAATTTTTAAAGGACATGGTGATATATTTTTTTCATTTCCCTTCCCTTTATTTTAGCATGCAGCAAAATCACGTGCATGGCATTTTTCCCAACCCTGTGGTAGTTGGGACTCTGGCTCAGGAGAATGATGTGTTTTGATTTGCTCTTTTCCCTCAGTTTGAGGGGCTACTGCACTATTTCCTTTGTGATCACACCAGCCAAAGCAAAAACCTTGTATGAATATATGGCTGCGAAACAAGGGAAAAGAGCCAGGAACGCTCCTCTCTTTCCAAGCACAGAGAGAGTGAAAATGAGTGCACACCATGTAATAGGCTGCACAAACCCATCTGGAACTGACTCCCTCAGCACTCTGGCCATGCTCTGGGCCACTCATACCATGGGTATGGGATGAGGAATGACAGCCCTTTCACGTGGAGAGCCAAAAACAAGCTTCACAGAGTCCAGGCAAGGCTTGTTTTGACAGTTCAGTCACCATTTGAGAAGTACGTGGCTCTTGCACCACAGTTGTTGGAAGCAGCTCTCCCCCTCCATCGCTGATGCTGCAGCCAGAGGTGTTCCCATGCTCAAAGACCCCAGATAACACTGGGTCAGCTCTTTTCCAATGCACATGCAGCACCTTGCAAGGTTCAGACCTAATTTTTGAACATTTTGAAAAAGAAGCTTAAGAAATCAAGTGAAAAATCTGAAGTTCTGCTGGGAAAATAAAAACCAAAACAAAAGCAGAAAAAACCCCAGAAACTACACCAAACTTAGAACAGGTAAATTCTTTGATCATTAGCTGAAATATGTGATAAGTAGAGCTTAGGGAAAATATAGTATTTATATATAGTTGTAAGTTATTGTCAGTGTGATCAGGGCTGTCAGGCACTGGAAGGAGCACACATCACACACTTCTCCTTCACATGAGATAACACACCTGAGAGATGCAAAATAAAATCTTTCAAAAACAAAGTAAAATACCCATGGGAGGACAGAATCAGACCCACTGCTTCTGTTCAGAAGAGATTGCTGCCTCAGAATGAAAAACCAAGAGGAAGGGGTTTATTCAGGCATTTACTTCAGGGCCATCTTTTCCCACTGCCAAGGGGATGGTCTCAGGCTGTCTTAGATATGCCACCCTGTGTGAACATCTCAGCCATTCCACAGATTCCAGTACCTGTGACGGCAGAGAGTGCTCAGCAAACACACCACTAACAGCATCCAGCACCACCTGGACCTAATTTAGTGTGGTTCATATAATAATGACTATAATAGCATAAACATTAAATTTTAGAGCATGATGTGCATGCACTTGAAAAATATTCTAATCGAAACATCAGCTAAAGGACTTTCAAGTTGCTTTCTAATCCTGCAACTAATATATCAGAGCAAATTATGTCATTTACCTGCCAACCAGAGAGAGAAGAAAAAAATGTAGAGAGCATTGTGGTGACTATAACACTTAACTTCAGCATTTGAACTGGAGAAACAGGTTTTTTTCAGTAGTGCTCATACTGGGGCTATGAGTTTTAAAATAGACTGTCCCATGCCTAATAGGGAATTACTGAATGCCTCTGTGATTTAGGCAACAGAAGTTAGAGGTGTCTCAATGTTTTTCACCTTTCAGGAAATCAGGTGAAATTTGTCTTGTGTTTTAAAAACTGTATAGCCTGACAACAGAGGATTTCCCCAGCAGATGTCCATCCCTCTATTCACGGATTCTCTAAAACACACTCTATAGAGTGAAACACAGTCTATAGGGTCCTTTCTCCGGGGGAATCAACCAGATTCAGTCCTGCCACTGTCACACAAGATTTCTGTGTGTAGAAGTCTGTCACAAAACCAGTTCATTTTTCTTCCAAGTTTATCAGATTTATTTAATTTTTTTACTAAATGAAACAGTAGTTTGCTATAATAATTAAAGTCTTGAGCCTGGCAGAGCTGTAGGAGATGTGGGTACTACCATCAATTTTCTTGATGACATTTGGCAAAGATCTAAAGGCCTGGTGTGGTAAATCACTTAAATTTCTGCTTGGCTTTAAACAGATCATTGGTCCCATTGATCAATGTCTAAAAGACTCTTCACCCCAGTTTCTCTCACTATTCACTACAGATGCTGATGAATTTTTTCATCCAAAGAAAGATTTTGTGAGTATTCCCACAGAAACACCTGCAAAGTATTTTAAGAAAGTTGGCTGAAAGATGGAGCAGAAATATAAACATGCAGAAAAAACACACTAGTTCACAAGATATTTGTAACTGACTAAGGCAAACCACCCTTTGCCTCATTTACAAAACAGACAGCAGCTGACCAAAACAATTGCTGCTTCTCCTTACATAAGGCAATGAATGAAAGACCTATACTGAGTGAGTAGACAGAATTTAGGGGGTAGGATTTAAGGACTCTATCCTTCCTTTTGTAAAGGCAGCAAAAATGTTGTGCTATATCTACAGAGAAAAATGTGTACTTGCATTGTTGCCATTTATACTGCAGGACTAAGGTCTATCAGCCCCTACCTATGAGAACAGGGGCACAGAGGTAGTGAGATATGGCAACACTGACTGGCTGCAAACAGCATCACCACTACTCCAGGAAGATTGATCCCACCACCACCACCACCTCTCAATTTCCCCTTTGCCAAATGCCCCCAGCTCAAAAAGCTGGGATAAGATTTGTGTGTACTGCTTGCTCTGCTTCAGATGGCCTTTCCTGAAACACTTCTTTCTCTGATTTACACTCTTCTCATGTGAAGAAACCACAGAGGTTTTAAAACATTTTTAGATCCACAGCTTCACCAAGAAAATGGCCCTGTTGCCTGCTGTTGAAACAGAAATTACTCTTCCAGCCCTGGATTTTAAAGGAAGGCTCCATGTGGCTATATTTAGTCTCTCTAGAGTCTAATAGATACCTGAATAATCTTAGGAACCTTCAGGTGAATATTTTGGGAAATTATTACTGTTCCCTTGGGTAACCTAGGGAAGTAATTTATGTGCAAAACTTAAGTAGGTAAGTTATATATAACAATGTGATTGATAGAAAGCTGTATTCAGGTATTATATTTTGTCATTTGGGTATTTTATCTTCAGGTTAGAAACCACACTGTTACCTGAGCATCCCTACTGCTGGGAGGTACAGGAGCACCTCAGATTACTCATCCTACTCTAAAAAATTCAGGGGGAAATGTATTTTTCCCCTTTTGTTTGGTGGACTGACTTTGTGTGCTGGGCAACTCTTCACACATATTTCTCCATGTAATGAGTTCTCATTTTTTTCTCCCACCTGCTCCAAAGGAGTGTAAATCAACCTGAAAACAAGGAGAAAATGTACCATAATGTCACTTAAATTGGCGCTTAGACCCAAGGGAACATAAAGAAAGTGAAACTACTTCCTGTGTATCTTCCACCTTCAACTTCTCCCCCAAGAGCCAGGGGAACTATCTCGTGTGGTAGTGAATGCTCTCTTTCAGCTGTTTGCCCAGATCCCAGGTTCAGCAAAGCACAGGAACTTGTCTAGGAATTTTTCTTTGGAGCTACCTACATGCTTCCAACATATGCTAGCAGACTATTATTAACAATGACCTAGAGAAACCTTATTTCTGAGTTGTTTTTACAAATCTGTTGCTGTCACAGCTCTGAGCACAAGCTCCAACAACTGGTTTAAAATCCAAAACCATAGCTCGGGGGCTCAGAGTTTCTTATGCTGCCATAAGTGCCACAAACACTCTTGTTTTAATTACATAATTGTGAAATTCCTCAACAATAAAAAGCCCAGTGGCCAGTAACTATGCCAAACTATTTGAATAGTTAGAGAACTTAAGTCTCATTATGAAGAAGAATTCAATACCAAATGTTGTGAGGAAACTGAAACTGTCAATATAATGATTGTGAATATGCAAAGAATCCAGACTTGTGAGAGTCAGAGGAACCAGCTAACTAAGCAGAGGAATCACAGTGACATTGCAGGTACTACAGTGTTAGATATATCTCTTGATACATGCAGTTTGCAATCAGGTTTCATGGTTCTCTGTCTCAGGACCATAATCAAGCCCCAGAAAAAGCAAGAAGGTTGATCAAATTTCTCTTCAGTTTTGTAAGAAGCATCTGAGGTCAGCAGTCATCTGGAAAAACAAAAGATCTGAGATTATCTTGAGCAAGTCAATTTAGCCATTACTCCTAGGCTGCAGCCTCCTGAAAGATGGGTGTGTGCAATCACCCTGCCAGTATGCTGGTGTGCTCCACTTGCCAGAACATAGCACAAGAGAAGTAGGGGAGATCATTAAGTTATTTCTCTCGTTGAGATCCATCTCACCTAATTTATGGTACTTAAGTGAGCGCCTAAGAGATAAGCATATTTGTCCTAGGCTCTCTGTAAGGACGACAGACCACCGCAGTGTCACTCACTCACCTAAATCCTGAATCACCCCTTTATTTTATCAGATGTGTTTTTGAAGGCTGATCTTCTCACCTAGTTCCACACATGACTGGGATCTGGGCCTTACTGAAGGAGCAGAGCTATTTATGAGATCTGAAACTGAATACAAATTAGTAGGTCCTGTATCCCACACCTTTCATCTCAATGCATCAGAGCCTGCTATTCCCACATCTTTTATAGAAGTGATGTTGAAGAGCTTATCTTCAAGGCTCTTCATCTAGGAGAGACCCAAGAAGAAAATAGCCTTACCACTCTGCCCAGTGATGACTAGGGACATCTTTTGAGCAGTCTCAGAGGCTAAGAAGGCTCTGCTATCAACCAGTGCCATCTTCTCATCATGGCTATCATTGGTTCTCTTTGTTGTCACTTAGGCAGATTCTCCTGCTGGGAGACTAAAGAGGACTTTCCATGACAGTCTCAGCAACCTGCTCACCCCATGTTTTAGTCACACAGGATATGAGGAGCCCTTGGAAAGGAGTTTGGTTCTATCGCCATAGTGGGTTGCACCATGGCAATAACATTTGATCTTCTGGGGCAGCACTGTCTTCTTCCACCTAGAGAAACAGCTCACCCTGGCAAAGTGTGGATGAATGTGCATGTGAGAGCGAAGATAAACTGCTTTAGGTTTGCTACAAATTGCAATGATGAAGGGCACTGGATATCTTCATGAGCTTTCTCCAGTACTGTATGACAGGCTAGGCTGTCTGGAAAAAGACAGCTTCTAATAGCAGCAAGCACTTGGAGATAAATGACAAAAATGTAAACACTGTTGATTCCAAGTCTGTTCAGATGTTTTGATTGAACAAGCTATACTTCCAAATGCCTTTCCATAGTTCAGTAGGTGAGCTGTGTTTTAGTAGTTAGATAGTTGCGCTAAGGAAATGTTCAAAACAAGAAATCCTCTGGGGCATTTATATCATGGGGAGGCATATTGATGTTGCAGGGATTTTTAAGTGATTGGTTTCTCTAAAGCAATAAGAGTGACTAATTTCCCTTTCAATGAATCCACATATGCTCAGTTCTCAGGTTTTGAAAAGCAGCCAAAGCGACATTCTTTCAGGCTTTAAGTTGATATAAATAAAGTATAACAGAGAGCCCCAATAGCAAAGTTTATCAATGACACATGCCTTAGTTAGAATTTACACACGGACATGGCTGGATTTTTCCACTTTGTTTTCAGATGGCTCTCAAAGAATGCCATCAGTTGCTGTAAGCTGGCAGTTTCCAGGGGGGACACAAAACCCCCAAGCATGGACAGTCTAGAATGACATTTGGAAAGCTGCAGGCTTAGGTGAAACACAGGTCCACAAAAAGCAAGGTACTTTACAAACTTCCATTTGGGTATGGGTTTTGCAGTGTTAAAAAAAAACAACCCAAAACAAAACCCAAACACAGATATAGCAGAAAGGAACATATTCATAACATGAGCTGGGAGATGTGACATGTACAGTTTGCTAATTCCCTGCTGGCCCTCCCTACGCTTTTTTTTTTTTTCAAGTATCTTAATAAAATTGTTAGCTGTAGGCCTTACTAGAGGATCCCCTCTTGTAAATTATGCCCTGTGCTGAAATACAGAAGAGATACAGCAGCTGTGTCTTCTTTTATTCCTTCAAGGGTTCCTTCTCTCTCTCTCCATAAAGACCAAGCTCATCCTCCAGCAATCATGACTCTGACCCATTCTTACATCTTACTGCCACTTCCTTCTCCTTAAGGGTGGGGCATCACACTCACTCTCTTTACCTATGTCTTTCTGGTATTCTCTCTTTCTTGTATTCTTATTCTCATTTTTTTGACTTCTTCCTTGTTACCCCAAGGCTGGTTGGCTGAGTATCTTTGCTCTCTCATTTCAAATTTATAGTCAAAGAAAAGCTCGTTTTCAAAAGCTTATGATCAGAATTAGTTGCTTCTTCCACTGGCTTTTATATGTTTTTTCTGTGCATGTTTGAACTAGAAGTTCTTTGGGGCAGAGTTGTGTTTTCCCTGAATATTGACAAGGAAGGTCAAAAAGATGACAAGGAGGAAGGAATGAGCTTCAGTAGTGCAATCCACAGGAACTGAATATGTAAAAATGGTATCATTTTTCAGTAGCATAATCACAAAACAACAACATACTTCAGAATTCATACCACTGGCAGATGTGAAAGTAACCCCAGGCGCTTGCAGTATAGAAGCATAGGCATGTGGTCCAGAAGATGCCTTCCTGCATTCTTTAATAACTAAGTTTGACATTACAAAGCACTTATGAATTAAATTAAAGGGGTTCCATGTCAGAGTATGCTCAAAATGAGAGGTATGTTGCAAGGAAATTCTAGCCAAAAAATGTCCAACTAATTCAACTTCTCTGCTGAAATCACAGTAGTATTGTTAGGTTAGAATCCAAAAAATGCTGCTGTGTGAGGGGAAGAGCTGTTGATAGCACAGGTTTTATGAATAGCAGCCAGATGTGTGAAACCTTGCTTTTGAAAAAAGCCAGATTTCCATAGTATTAGTAGCACACAGATACTAATTTTAGTAAATTCTTTTGGCAAAAAGAAGACACATTCTCTTGGGATAAAACAATCAATATCTGGTAAACACTTTGCAAGGTTTTGACTCTAAGGTCAAATGCCTGGTCTCGGTCATTAAAGTCCTTAGTGGGTCATTTGACAACTACTGCCATTTGTGACCATATTTCCACCTATCTGCAGAAATAAACTGATATAAATAAAGTATGATACCTGGCAGTATTTCAGGTGTTCTATGCCAGCAAGTCCCATGTCCCAGATAAAAGATAAGGAGTAGAAAAATCAGTCATTCTCAGATTCACGTGTGAAGCAGTCTTCTACGTGAATCCAGATAAAGGGAGCCTTTCTAGGTACTCTTACCAAATTATTTGAAAAATGCCACCAAAATATATCAGTGAAACATTCCTGCTGTAACTGGTATGAGAGAATGGGATCATATGGTATATATTCCCCAGCAATTAATTCAATAAATCAAGAGGAAACCCTGAAAGTATTAAATGCACCAGAACATCATCATGAGATTTAGCAAACATAAAAGTAATACGTATGCTCTGGTGAAAAGTGTAATACACTAATAAAATGCAGAAAGATTCTCTATTATTCACTTTATAAAAATGTTATTTAGGTTTTCCTGAGGGGCTATTTTTTGTGTTAATCTAGCTTCTCCTTCGTCAATCCACACATTATTAATTGTATCTCACAGTCAGTTACAAGCTACAGTGGCTGGCACGATGCCACCTTAAAATTAAGTGCCTAAGGTAGGACACCTTGTATTCATCAACGTTTAAAAGATAAAACTGCCTTGTGCAACTTCCCATGACTGGTTTGGAAATAGCAGGTAAGCTATTTAAACCAGGCTACTAAGGCAATTTATCCAGCTGTCATTCCTGTGCTTCTACACTGGAGGATGTGCAAGGTGGTGGGGAAGGAATGGGTTGAAAATAAAAGCACTTTAGCACAAGGGTGGGCAATGAAGGAGGGAGAACAAAGCACTAAGTCCTGGTGCCATCAGAGATGGGAGGCTTCAGAGTCTCCAGACATGCAGGAATGGCAACAGAAATTAAAATGGAAACTCAAATTGGTCTTGGAACAGGACTTTACTCCAAAAGACAGCACCTGGGTGAAGTTTTTTGTAATTCCAACTACACAGCCTCTTGACATAAGATGACAGAACATCTGTTCTATCAACTGACCTCTGAGTACAGAGGTGTCCTGAGATACTGCTGCTGTTGATTGCTCTCATCCATCTGAGCTTTCAGCTGGTGATAGCTTTGAAACTGGGCTGAAAAATCATTTTGCTTACAATATTTTTACAGAAAGCAATATTTACTTCTTTTTCTGCCCCTTAGCTTCCCATCTACCACATACTGGAAGACACAGCTTTTTCCAACATACTGCTAGTTAATTTATAATTAGCTATATTCATAATATCACTGACTCCTCTTCATATCCAGGATAATGGATGCCAAGATGGCATTTTAATTTATAGGTACACAGCACTACTCCTCCGGCTGAGTTTCTGGTGCCCAAAATCAGTTTTTTGCCTGCCAGCCCAGAGCACGGTTTGGCACCTCTGTTAAGGAGGTGATGAGGATGGCTTTAAGCGATGCTGTCAGATGTTGCCCGGTGACACCACCACGTGGCAAGCAGAAGTGCCACGTCGCTGACATCGCTGTTGGAGGGGCGGTCTCTGCCCGGGGTGCACAGCAGCTGCTGGGGTGAGAATTCTTCAGGCACTGCAGCCTCATTTGTCCACAACCCAACAGGAGCACGAACAGCCCACCGTTCATCCCCACTCTGCATGAGATTCATGAGAAAGTAACAAACACCCTTCCAAACAGAGGAAAAATTCGGTATAGAACAAGAGGTGGCTATAAATCACTGTTAAATCACAGTGCTAACATTGTTCTTCCTCTTCATTTCTTCCTACCCCGAGATAAAAAAGCCTTCAGTCATGTTGTACTCATTAACAAATAAACTGTACTGCTTTTTTCAGTATGTTGGCAGTCCTTCTCTCTGTTCATCTGAAACATTAAGTCTTGGCTTAAAGAATATTTGAAGTCAAAAAAATACTCCATTTCCTTTGACAGGATCTCTTTAAGACACTTCTACTTTCACTTTCTACCATATGTTTAAAGTTTAAAGCCTTTTTTATAACCAATTCAGAGAGTTCTTCTTTGGTTCTATTTCTTACAGCAAGAGATGGGAGCCAGAATAATCTCAAATTATTAATTTAAAATGGTCCTTTATTCAGCTGATAATATGACTTAATTTATTAAAATAAGAAATGAGAAATAGTGGGGGGAAAAAAAACCAAGTGAACTTTCTCTCAAGACTGAATGAACAACATTCAGCAAGTCTCACAGCACATGCAGGTGACTCATTAAAAAAGATCACGTGGAGCCTGTTTTCAGTGCCATGAAGCCCCTTTCCCCACGGTCTGAAATGAACTGGCATGGCTCTGGCATAGCCCACATTTTTTAGGCAATGTCAAACAATGGTTTCAGTTATAGACGAGGTGACAAACTCTGGGCAGGCAGGGTGCTCCCACCTCCCCATTAGCGGAGCAACGTCTGGAACAGCCAAGCGCGGGTCAAGCTGCCCTGCATCTTCCTTTTCTGGGCACACACTTCCCTCTCCCGGTACAAAAAGCTAACTACAGCCACACCACACCAAAAAAAACCAAAAAAACCCAAAAAGACCAAAAAACCCCCCAAAAAACTCCCACATGTTCCCATCTATCCTTTCATGCGTTATTTTAAATATTTGCATTTAATAATGACAGTAAATTGATTTTTGATATTACAGGCCTCTTCCAATATGAATGGGATATTGAATGTTTGAAGTTTTTCCTACCTGTGAACAAGAGTTTGTCACTACCTGAGCTTTTGGCCAGACACCAAGGTCCCTTCTAACCCAACCAATTCTGTGATTCTGATTCTATAGTCATGAGAAGTGTAATTTCTGCATGAAATATTTCTGCCACTCAGGAGGTATCCATAGGATATTGCTCAACCTGTAAATTGTCAGCACTGAGGTGATTTTACTGATGATATAAAAGTCCCTAATCATTCTTACTTCAGTGATACTTTGAAAATGGTGGCAGACTGTGGTCTAGGGTTGTTTATCAGAAAAAAAATTAACAACAGCTACATCTGTAAGAGTAATTTCCATTTTGGCAATAGTGAAACGTGCAAGGTCTGGGCACAAGTCTGATGAGGAGAGGCTGAAGGAGCTGGGGTTGCTTAGCCTGGAGAAAAGGCGGCTCAGGTTGGTTGTTCAAAATAGGTTCTTTACCCCAATATTCAAGAAGCCAACCCACACCCTGAGTTGAGGTATTTTATTTATTTACAGTCCTGAGCAGAAAGGGGTGCCGGATGGCAAATCCACAAAGCCAGCACACCAACTACCAAAATGTTTCACTATGTGTACATTTTAACAACGGCATTAATGTTCACTGGCTACAAGTTAAACTCTTTTATTAATTTGCATTCTGTCTTCTGCTGGTTAAATAATTCCCTCACTTCTCATGCTAATTAATTTGTATGGTCAGGCCTTCTCTTGAGTTGGTGGGTTTCTTGAGTCGATGGTCCATGACTTGGTGGTCACAATCTCCCTGTCACAATTACCTTTTACCCGATCTCACCACACTTGCTGAGATGGCTTTCTTAATTCCATCCTTACCCCGGGAGTTCTTTCAAACCTACTGGTGGCCCATAAATTCTGCATTCTTTCTGCCCACTACCAGTGGTACATCCTTCTCCCCAAGCTTTGTTAATCTCCGCGTGTCTGAGACGTGTCAAGTCCTAAATTTTAACAAGGCAATTCTACTGACAAATCATTTATCCTTCTAACACCTGGACATCAAGGCAAGACCTCATCACCCTCTGCAACACCTGAGAGGAGGCTGTGGCCAGGTGGAGGTCGGCCTCTTCTCCCAGGGAACAAGTGGCAGGACCAGAGCAAACGGCCCCAGGTTGTGCCAGGGGAGGTTTAGGCTGGGTATCAGCAACAATCGCCTCACCGAAAGGGCCGCCAAGCATTGGAATGGACTGCCCAGGGAAGTGCTGGAGTCACCATCCCTGGAAGCGCTCACAAGCTGTGCTGATGGGGCCCCTGGGGACGTGGTCTAGCGGTGTGCCTGGCAGTGCTGGGCTCGCGGTTGGACTGGGCGATGCCGGAGGTGTTTCCCAGCCAAACCCGTCCCACATCTCGGTGCTGCCAGCACTCTCCCGCTACCAACGGCCATGGCGCCGCGCTCCTCCCTCCTCCCACGGGGGGCGGGGCCATGGCGTCATCGGTGCGCGCCCGCAGCGCCTCCCGCCCGCCCACGCGCGATCATGTCGCCGCCGCTCTTCAGCCTGCCCGAGGCNGCCGGGGCTGCTGCCGGGAGCGGCCCGGGCGCTCCTTTATGGAGCGCTGAGCGCGGCCGAGGTGCGGCGGTGTGCGTGTGAGGGGGTGAGGGCGTGAGGGCGGGCTGCAGCCCGGCTCGCCCAGGGGCTGGATCCGTCTTCAGCTTAGCGAAAATTAGCGTAAAAGACAATGAAACTGCGACGTGTCCCCCGCAGCAAAACGTCCGAGCGTATTGCACCTGCTGCCCCTGCTGAAGGATACTTTTCCTCTCCAGATCTGGGGGGCTGCGTGTGTACTCAGTCCCCTGGAGCCCGGCGTTTGCGAGCTAGGTTGTCAGACAGGAGGATGGGATTTGCACATAAGTCCTCTAGGCACAAGCACTGGATCCATCAGATCAGTTTTGTAACAGGAAATAGTAATTTTTAGACCGTCTTCGTAGCAGGAGTCATGTGCTTTTCAACATCTTCATTAACGCGGGACTTGCAGGGGTTCTGTGCGAGTTTGTAGGTGATAGAAAATTGGGAGGAGCTGTTAACTCCCGTGAGGATAGAGAGGCTCTCAGGCACATGATGTGATTTTGGGGGCTCTTCGTGCAGGGCCAGGGGTTATAGTCGATGATCCTTGCAGGTCCCTTCCGACTCAGAATGTTCTGTGATTCGTGTCCCGAACCACTGTAACCACCTGAAGTTGTGAGTGTGGCACATGAGGCAGTGATAGATGCAGTGTGGGTCACAATAATGTGATCCTCTGGGTAACACTTAGAAATGCTATTTTCACCACACCGTTAGCCCAGGATTGAGGTGTGATGCTCTACTAGCTCACGTGCCTAATTTCCTACCTGCTTGTTATTGGCCTTTCTTGTTACAAAGTTCTGTCTGTAAACTAACACATGGTGCATGGCAGAAAGATTCTTCAGTATTTCTGTCCACTATCAGAGGAAGGAGAAAGATCCTTTCAGTTTTGTACTGGTGTTGTAGCTTTTTTTTCTTTGCATTTTGGTAGACATCCACCAGAGAAGCTCTGATTAACAAAAGCATCAAGCCGTTGTTGAATGCATTTAACCAGGTTCCTGGAAGGTGAGTAAGGGCCACTTACTTTTTTTTAAAAGTGCCTATTCAGATAACTTTGAGTAATCATGTGCCTGAGGGTTGTTACTAACTAAGGTGGAATGTTTACATTTGCAGTGAAAATGAAAAGAAGTGTACCTTGGATCAAGCTTTTAGAGTTGTTGTAGAAGAAGAAATAGTAAGTACTTTAAGCTGCTGAAGCTTATCTCTTGTTGAACCTCAAATTTCTATGTGCAGGCTAGTATATTAATGTAACATCAACTTACTTTAGTGTAAGAAAATGCTGTTTATTAAAAACAGGAACTATGTAATAGTGAGGTAATTTAGATTAAATACAGATGATGCAAGGAGATTGATAGAGTCTTGTATTTTACACACATCACACTACGGTGGGAGCTATTGANCCGGCCCGAGGCGCGGCTCCGCTGCCCGGTGAGCCTCCCCCGCCTCCCTCTTGCCTTCCCTCTGTCCCTCCTGCCTTCCCTCCGTCCCTGCCGGGCGGGCGGGCGAGAAGCTGCGGGACCGGGCTGTGCCTCGGCGCCCCCGGGCCCGCGGCCGGGCCGGGGCTGCTGCCGGGAGCGGCCCGGGCGCTCCTTTATGGAGCGCTGAGCGCGGCCGAGGTNGATCAGTTTTGTAACAGGAAATAGTAATTTTTAGACCGTCTTCGTAGCAGGAGTCATGTGCTTTTCAACATCTTCATTAACGCGGGACTTGCAGGGGTTCTGTGCGAGTTTGTAGGTGATAGAAAATTGGGAGGAGCTGTTAACTCCCGTGAGGATAGAGAGGCTCTCAGGCACATGATGTGATTTTGGGGGCTCTTCGTGCAGGGCCAGGGGTTATAGTCGATGATCCTTGCAGGTCCCTTCCGACTCAGAATGTTCTGTGATTCGTGTCCCGAACCACTGTAACCACCTGAAGTTGTGAGTGTGGCACATGAGGCAGTGATAGATGCAGTGTGGGTCACAATAATGTGATCCTCTGGGTAACACTTAGAAATGCTATTTTCACCACACCGTTAGCCCAGGATTGAGGTGTGATGCTCTACTAGCTCACGTGCCTAATTTCCTACCTGCTTGTTATTGGCCTTTCTTGTTACAAAGTTCTGTCTGTAAACTAACACATGGTGCGTGGCAGAAAGATTCTTCAGTATTTCTGTCCACTATCAGAGGAAGGAGAAAGATCCTTTCAGTTTTGTACTGGTGTTGTAGCTTTTTTTTCTTTGCATTTTGGTAGACATCCACCAGAGAAGCTCTGATTAACAAAAGCATCAAGCCGTTGTTGAATGCATTTAACCAGGTTCCTGGAAGGTGAGTAAGGGCCACTTACTTTTTTTTAAAAGTGCCTATTCAGATAACTTTGAGTAATCATGTGCCTGAGGGTTGTTACTAACTAAGGTGGAATGTTTACATTTGCAGTGAAAATGAAAAGAAGTGTACCTTGGATCAAGCTTTTAGAGTTGTTGTAGAAGAAGAAATAGTAAGTACTTTAAGCTGCTGAAGCTTATCTCTTGTTGAACCTCAAATTTCTATGTGCAGGCTAGTATATTAATGTAACATCAACTTACTTTAGTGTAAGAAAATGCTGTTTATTAAAAACAGGAACTATGTAATAGTGAGGTAATTTAGATTAAATACAGATGATGCAAGGAGATTGATAGAGTCTTGTATTTTACACACATCACACTACGGTGAGAGCTATTGACTGAGCCTTTTCCAGCAGTTCTTTGTAATGCTTATGGAAATCTGCTGCATCTTAAAATTCTGATTCATAAATATGCACTGTTCAATAACTGTACTTTTAACAGTGGGTGGAAAGGGTAAATTTGGAGTAGATGTCAGAAAGAAATCTTTACTGTGAGGGTGGTGAGGCACTGGAACAAGTTGTCCTGAGGTGTTGTGGATGCCTCATCCCTGGAAGTGATCAAGGTCAGGTTGGATGGGGCTTTAAGCAGCCTGGTCTAGTGAAAGGTATCCCTGCCCCTGGTAGGGGGGTTTGAACAAGGAGATCTTTATGGCCTTTCCAAACCAAAACTATTTTGCGATTTCTTACTAATATGTAACAAAGCTGCCTTGTCAGCTATCATACTTGAAAAGCTGTCAGCTGTCATTCTTGAAAAGAATGATGAAAGGAGTCAAATAATGTATGATCAAATAATACTTGAATGAAATCTGAATGTGGAATATTATTTTTCAGAGGTAAATGATTCTTTTTGCATTTGTTTCTTTAGTGGCTGGAAGCAGTCAGGAAAGGTTTTATACTCAATAAAAATTAATATAGTTAACTGACAGGTCAAATTTCATAGATTGTTTTGGAAAGTTGAATGTCAGTATTTGTTTTAAATATGCCTACTTTAGTTTTGTTAGATACATTATGGTCAGACTAGAGAATTTCAACACTGTTTTCTTTGTTTAGATAAACAAAGCTCCATGTGAGAATCTCCTGGCAATTATTTCTCTTGCTATTAATGGAGTCACAGAAGGTGAGCGTCTCTCTTTCAAATCTGTTGGCTGTTTATGGGAATTTTAAAATCTTGATTTCTGTTAGTCGTCTACAGCAGTTACCTTTGGTGGTGTGTGGCTCTTATGCTAGTGGTTAGTAAGCTTGGGTTTGTTTCAGAAGAGAAATTAAGTATAATATAATTAAATTTGGTTATATGTGTGACATGGTGAGCATGGGTGGATGTACTTGGAGCACTGTTTTAGTGGAAAAGGCTGTCAGGCTTCATGAGTGTGTGTAGTGACTAACTGTGGATTTAGAAGTCTGAAAGATATGACATTGTTTCAGACTTTGAGGTCATTAGAACAGTGATTTTTTTAGTATTTGTTTTATGTTAGTGCAAAGCTTTAGCAAATCTCGTTTGAGTATGTGTAGAAATAGCATTAATGAAAGTTCACATTTTAGCCCAAGCTTTTTGTTGGGATTTGTAGGAGCTCAGAAGAACTTCTTTTTTCTACTTTTTTCTAATAAAATGTCCCTCAAGTGTAATGCATCTCTTTGTTTTGCATTTCAGTTCACTTCTGTTGAATAAAAGATTCCCTGTTCCTCACAGGTATCTGCACTGCATCAACTCCTTTTGTGCTTTTGGGGGATGTTCTGGATTGTCTCCCTTTGGATCAGTGTGACAAAATTTTCACTTTTGTGGAGAAAAATGTTGCTACGTGGAAATCGGTAGGTATTTTTGCAAAATGTTGTATCGTTTTACCAAAGCTTTTGTCTTACGTGAACCATTTTTATGAACAGAATTTAACTGTCTTTGTAGCTGTCACGTAAGTGTCAGGAACTCCAAAGACAGCACCTAAAAAGCATTCCACTTCCTCAGTGTTTTCCTAACCTGGATTTTATAACCAGAACTTCCTCTCATACTAATTAATTCAAGCTATTCTGTTTCAGATAACATTGTGGCCCCTGATATATTCACAAACAGTTGTTTATTGTTAATTCAAGTAGTTACCAATTTCTTTCTCCTGCTTTCACATCACCAGCATTGTGAACACTCTAAATCTTTTGTGTGTACTCTTTGCTTATTTGTGTAAATGATACATGGAATAATAAAGGAAATTACGGTAAAAATTAGTGCATTCCAAGAAAAAAAGTGGATAATGTTCTTACAGGTCATTGCCACACGTGGCTTTTCTTTATGAAGGCTGGATGTAAATGTGTTTTATGCTTTCTTGAAATTTGTGGGTCTGCTTGTTTTATATCACCTTTTCGTGAAACCTGCCTGTTATGTAAGGGAAGACTCAAATTTAGAGTTAGCTGTAGGAGTGACTCATACTTATTCATATCTTGTGATTGTATTAAATCTGCTCAAGAAGGTTTTATGATCTCTTAATTTTTTAAATACCTTTACTCTGTTTCAGAACACATTTTACTCTGCAGGGAAGAATTATTTGCTACGCATGTGCAATGGTGAGTGGTAGTTTTTCGGGGAGGAGGAGCAGTATTAAAGAACTTCCCATCTCAGCAAATGAAAATTAGTTGAATAATTTGATTTAAATTCAGGTGTGTTCAATAAGTAATAAAATTAAAAGGGGCATCACTCAGCATATGCGTTCCTGCTTATTAATGTAGAAGTTATTCAGACCTCAGGGAACTCCATTCATCAGTGGAGATCATTATAGAAGAATGTCGTTCCTCAGCAATGAGAAGGGCTGTATTTGACTTTTTTTTTTATTGGTGTTGAAGGTGTTGGGAGAATTGCCAGAATGCATTTGGAAGAAATATGTCTAATCAGAGGAAATCCCTGGCATTTGAATTTACAAATATGAGCTTCCTTTCATTAGCTCTGTGGGTCATGTAATTAGCAAGTCTTGAATTCTGTTACATGAGAAATGAAAAGAGGGGTAAACGCTAATACTCTTTACTTTTTACACTATTTAGACCTCCTGAGAAGATTATCTAAGTCACAAAATACTGTCTTTTGTGGAAGAATCCAGCTGTTCTTGGCTAGGTTATTTCCACTTTCGGAAAAATCAGGTGAGATATTTTGCATTTCATGACACTTAACATTGAAACTAAATAAGCTGAACCTTTTAAGTTTATGATGGTTGCAGACCAAATCCAGTTGGACCAAATCACTTTGCACTTGTATTCTAGTTCTTGTGTCCGTCCTTGATGTTGTGACTTTTATTTGCTTTGATTTCAAACATAAATTTTGAATGCTCTGAGAATTGAGTGTCAATATTTCATAAAGATTAACTGAATGAACAGACTCAGGAACTTCTCATCTTTAAAGACTTACCCTTTGTTTTTCTCAGGGCTTAACCTACAGAGTCAGTTTAACCTGGAAAATGTCACTGTTTTCAATACCAATGAACATGAGAGCACTCTGGGACAGAAGGTGAAAATTCCTATATCATTTTTCACTGATTCTGCAGTAAGTGTGTAAGATTGTTTGCACAAAAAGTGTTTGGGACTGTTGGTTCGTCATTTGGTTGTCCCTCTGCCAGACCAAGCTGTTGTTTTGGGAATAGGCATGTTACCTGGAACATTGAACTGCGCACTCTGAGGGGAAGAAGATGGGTTTGATTGTGAGGAATGAGCACTGTCACTTACTGTGCAGTTTTCCTGAAGGTATGCAGAGGGCAGAGCTGTCTCTTCAGCTTGTTTCAGGAAAAGTGAGGCTGCCATTGAAGTAAGACAGGATTTTGTTGCACATTTGATAGTAATAATACTTCAGAGATCTTTTGAGTTACCAGCTTAAGCTTTCTGATCTAATATCTAATTGAATGTTTATAGTAAACAGCACTGTGAGAACTCTGTGCAAACTGTAGTGGCATTTGTATAAATCTTAAATAATTTTTTCCTATTTAGCACACTGAGGAGAGGGAAGAAGGAATGGACGTAGAAGAAGGTGAAATGGGAGATGATGAAGCACCAACAAGTTGGTGAGCTTACAGAAATTTTAATAGCTGAAGCAAAGCTTTATAAAATGAAAGGAAAAAAACTGTTTGGGAAATATCCTTAAATGTTGTGGTCCAAATTCTCCTCATCTCCTGTCCTCTGAAAATTAGATGTATCTAATCACTGAAGACTCCTGGAAGTGCCTTAATTGTTTAAGTGGAGGTGCCTGGAAGAGAGAAATGTACAGATTTGAAAAAGTTGCCTACCGTGGCTGAGAACCACTCTGATTTTGACAATTTTCCAAATTCTCTTGACAAAACTTGTTGTGATAAGATGTATTCAGGGATTTTGAATATATGCTTTAGGAGGGAAAGCTGTGGTCCTCTTCATCCCCAGATAGTGAAAAACTCCTAAGATCCCTTTTGTGCACTATTTTTGCTTTTATGGTGAGAAAGTAACAATAGACTCAATGTAAAACTCTTACAAGGACAAATTCTGAGTTACAGATTTATCTGTGAGGGTTCACTACAGACTCACGTATTTACTTCCAAAATGAATGATATTTTCTGGGGTTGTACATTCCTCAGTGAACTTGAATTTAATGTATTGCTTTTCAGTATGGTTTTTTTAATTTTTTTTTTCCACAGCTCCATTCCGATAGATTATAACCTGTATAGAAAATTCTGGTCACTTCAAGATTATTTTAGAAATCCTGTGCAGTGCTATGAGAAGGTGTCATGGAAAACTTTTCTAAAGGTAATCTGAGTAATCATGCTTTCAACCATTGCTTTGTAATCATGCTTTCAACCATTCAGCCTACGTAAAGTTCATTGTTTACACGAGTAGCAGTGACTGCATAAGCATGGAGCAGTTCGAAGGCTCAGGTTGCTGGAAAATGGTAGTGCATGTGGAAATACATTTTGCTGTTTTCTAAAGTGAGCCCTTTTCAGTAAATGAATATGTTGTGTTAAAATGTATAGTAAACCCCCTAATGTATGTCAATATCAGAAACACTTCATATGTTGCAATGGTGCCAGAAGTACCTTTTTTGTGGTTTATCAGCTGCAAAAAGCAGAACTTGTGGATTTGGGTGAGTTTTCTTACCCTGAGAAGATAAATATCTCTATCTAGTCCTAGCTCTTATTTTTGAGTAGTCATAGTAGTAGGATCCTAAAGATTATTGGTTTCTAGTGAAGCAAATCTCTTTATAGAAGCAATGACATGAATGTTCCCTTCAGCCAGCTGTTTCAGTTTTAGCTAAATATTGATGAGAATTTATTGCTAAGGTACTGTTTCTTCACAATTTGTCACTCAGTATTTATTTAATTCAAAGAAGCCTAGGTTTTTTTAAATCATCATTCTCTGTGTTCTCTTAATAAGAGATTACATCTGCTCAGACATCCTAATACAAATCTAATTAATGACACTGCTAATGGGGTCAAAGAAAGGGCCCACTAAAAACCACCACAAGTGCAGTTCAGAAACTGATCAAGGCCAGACTTGAGTCTTTCAGATGAAATTTTTAATGTAGCACTGTAATCATGTGAACCTTTTTGCATTACGATGTCTAAACGACAAAAAAATGTTTGACAAAGCACTGTTCACAACCCAAAATGTTGTTTTTCTTAGCATACATTAAATATTCCATATTATTAGATATTCTGATGTGATAACACTTGCACTTCATTCGTGGTGTTCAGAGAGATGTCCTACACATCGGTAACATGTTTAAACATTGTTTAAATGGGCTGATAGCAAATTCAAAAATTATTTTACTTGCTTGGCTTTAAGTCTAGTGTAGTTCTCTGACTGCAAAGGTTCAGTATTGTTTTCATGTGGTAAATAACTGTTTTATAGTACTCAGAAGAAGTTTTGGCTGTTTTCAAAAGTTACAAATTGGACGACACTCAGGCTTCCCGAAAAAAGTTGGAAGAACTAAAAACAGGAGGAGAGCATGTATATTTTGCAAAGTTCCTAACTAGTGAAAAGGTATGTGATTTCCCTTCCAGAATCCCAGGCTCATTGAGATTGAAAGGAACCTGTGTCTGGTTCAGTCTCCCTGCTCAGAACTCACAGCTGGAGCACTTGATCAGCACTATGTCCAGTCAAGACTCAACAGTTTCTCTCTGTGTCCCATTACACTGTTTGGCCACTTTATTTAGACAGATTTATTGTATTTGTTTTTCTAATTTATTCTTTGTGAATTGCCTCTTTTACTTAATGGCTTGGGGCTTCTATTTCTGAAATAGTAGTCTTCAGTAAAGCTGCCATTTTTTTATTTCATTTCATTTGTAATGTTGCCTTTACAAAGATAAGTTAAAAGAGAGTAAATATTTAAAGATCTGTTGCTTTTTTGTTGTTATTTAGCTGATGGATTTACAGCTCAGTGACAGTAACTTCCGCCGTCACATCTTGTTGCAGTACCTGATACTATTTCAGTATCTAAAGGGACAAGTGAAATTTAAAAGGTAATGTGAAAATATTTTGTGTTTTGGGCATGGAGAACTAGGAACTTGGAGATAAACCAGAATATTTTAAAATAGTTTGCCTACTTATTCTGAGGTTCTTATGGAACTTGGAGCCATGGATTGGTAAATACAGGGTGTGGCTGAAGTTATTTTATGGCAGGAAAGCAGAGGTCTCATTCATTTCTCTGTTCCTCTGTGTGATTCTTTGCACTCTCTTCCTTTAGTTTTCATTGGACTTACTCAAACTTGTGCCATTTACAATACAGGCAAAAAACCAATCTGCTTATCTTTGCAGAGTAAATTTTTTTGCCAAGTTGGTGAGTTGTGGGGTCTCAGAGAAGTAGAGGCCATTAAAACTTGTTTAGAGTGAGTGCCAGCCATGAGAGGGAAGGAGACTCCTTGGCAGCACCAAGTTGTTAGACCAGTGCAAGGTACTTGTGTGTGGCATAATTTTGAATCTGTACTGATTCTGCAGTGTGGCATTGGTTCCTGATCTGTTTTTTCTTAGTGTGATACAGAACTCTGTCTAAAATGGCAAGAAATAACAATGGTGATGGTTGCTTATTTAAATTAATGGGATAGAACCAAACCCCATCTGTTCCTAGTCTCTAATGGTATGCTGAAGAAAATCCCATCTCTCTGTTCATTTCCTGGGCCATATGTGCACATAATAATTAACATCCTTAACAAGGCAGCTGTCTCTCACCTGCTATATATTGCTTTTTATAAACAGCTCTCAAAGAACTTTGTGAACTAGGTTGGGATCATAATCCTAATTCTACAGATTGTTTATCAAGGCAGTCTAGTGGCAGAGGAGGAATGGAATTCAGGTCTTCTGAATTCCAGTTCAGTCCTGTTGAGGTGACAGTCATTTCAATGTCAATGCATTATGTTCATTAAAAACAATCATTTACTGGTGGTCAAGGATGGCATGAGATACAAATGGTGTAGTATAATACTTGGTAAGTATTTTTGAGGTAAATGTTTTTATTGTGCCCGTTTGCTGTGTTTCGGGTCCAACATCAAGGTGTGATCTTGAATCACTCAAATGGGCTTCCTGTTGGATGAATCTAAACGTTGAAAGTATAGTCCCCAAGCACATCTGATTAATTCCACAAACTAATAAATCGTCAGTCCCTGGGACCAGAGCAGATTACAATGGAAGTATTTTCCTCAGATCCCCTCTAACACCCCTCAGGTGGTATGTAGTGTATATTATGTGTCCTCAGCACACTTTTTGATGTTTTGTTTTTCAATTCCAGTTCAAACTATGTTCTAACAGATGAACAGTCTCTTTGGATTGAAGATACTACAAAAGCAGTCTACCAGGTTGGTACAGTATCTACTTTCATAAAAATTACATGAAAGAATATTAAGCATGTAATATTGTATCAACTGCCTTTGAAGCAGTAGCCACCATTTTCTTTGGGGCTTTTTTTCATACATATTCTGCTACAGATGTAATGCAAAAAGTTCTTTTCTCCCATTCATAGCTTCTTTCAGAAAATCCTCCAGATGGGGAAAGATTCTCAAAAATGGTAGAGGTAAGTACTTTGATGCATGTCTGAATGAAGTCTATATAACACATAAAAAAACCAGTTTCAGCTTAAACTAGCTGTTATAAACACAGTTGTTATATCTGGGTGAACTTTCACCTCATCCCAGTAACAAAAGGTCTCATAATGTCTTTTTATTTTGTAGTCATATTTTATCCCATGTTTTCATGAATATTCTGTTCTTCCTTCTCCTGGGAGAAATGGAAATATGTGCATGTGTCCATACAGGAGGATGGGTTATTGGAAAGCAAAAACAAAAGTTTTGCAGATAGGAGTCCTGTGCCCAGAGACATGGAAATAAAATACAAGTGAAATTAATAAAAACCTGAGAAGTTGTCTTTTTGCTTTTCTTTTTTTCCTTTACTTTGACTGCCTCTATTTTTTTTGTCTAGACCAGGGGAAATGAAGCCTTTCCCACAATTTTTGAAGAGAGGAATTACACTATTTTTGAGAAAATGAAACCAGTTGTCTAAGATTATGCTGATGATCTTCAAGATAGTAACTGAAACACACAACCTAGAACCAAGTTTTCCCCTTAATTTTAATAGCTCAGTTTAAAACTTTGGGGTCGGCTCTGGAAAGTGCTTATGACCCTAATAATGTGCAATACTTTCTGTGTTTCTACAGCATATATTAAATACTGAAGAAAACTGGAACTCATGGAAAAATGAGGGCTGCCCAAGCTTTGTGAAAGAAAGGTAACTGTGTTATGAAACAGAAGCTTTCTGGTTCTTGTTTGAAATGGTGGTTCCTCTCCAGAGTATGGTACTCATGGTGCATATGAGCGTTGACCACTCACACAGCTTGGAGATCTGTACAGTTGCCTGTCCCTTCAGTGCTGCAGAAGGCCCTTGGATTTCTGCCAAAAGTCATAAGGCTTGCAGTGGTCAGGGAAGAGGTGGTTATGGGTGTGTGGGCTCTCAGGAGAGCATTCCTCATTGTCTCAGGGCAACATTTTGTGCTACTGAGGATGCAGTGCCTGAGGAGACTGGAGCAGGTTTTGCCCCCTCCTGCTTTCAGCAGACCCTGGGTTGAAGAGGTTAGTGCCTGGCTTTCCCATATATCCCTTTGGATTGCCTCTAATGAAGCCTTTGGCATTATGGCTTTGGCAGGGCGTCATACCTGGAGTTTGTGTAATGGTTCTCTTACACTATTTATTTTTCAGTTGGCCACTTGATGGTGATCACTTACCGTAAGGGAAATGACAATTAGGTGGCTTTCCCCACTGAAAGTTTTCTGTGTAATTAGTTACTAACTAGTGGCAAAACTTGAACTTTGACCCCATGTGTCTACTTGACTATTCTGAGGGGATGATGAAACATTTGTCTTCCACCCTTCTTCATTGTACACACAGACTGTGGCCTCTTTGTGGTAAGGAGCATCTGGGCCATTATCTCTTTGGAGATTTCCTTTTCTTGGAGAGGTGAGGTGCAGCCACCTCTTCATGACTTAAGTTTTTTGCAAATAAAGGGTGGGGGGCTGTTAGAATAGAGAAATTACTGTTGCAGGAGGGTTGTGGGGAGGTAAAATTGTGAAATTTGACTTTTATAAATATTCTGTTTCCTTTAGATCTCATCCAGAGTTTCAGCTTGGGTAGGTCTTGCCCTAACCTCAGTGCTCTGGGATCTCTGTTCTCTGATCCCATGAAATCAGGTGCAGCTGGGGAAAGAGACCTTGCAATCATAGAGCAGATGAACCCAGCAACGGGGTAGATCATACATACATATGCTGCTGGCACAAATGTGATTTGCTTCCTTTTCTTTACTGGGGCTCTGGTAGACCTTTACATTTTTAAGTGAACTAATTCTGGTGTCTGGCAGAATCCTTTATTTTGCCTTCTCTCTCCTCTTTCCCACTGCCTCCTTCCACTCTTAGACTCGCTGTCCTTCAGTCTTTTCATTGTGATCTAACTTGGAACCATCTCAAGGTGAAAGGTGAAGGTGAATTCACTTCTTTTTGTTGTTGAGATATTACTGTTTTGATACTCAAAAGCATTCTTTTTTTTTTTTCTTTAGACCTCCTGATTCTAAGCCAATGAGGCCTGTGAGAAAGAGGCCAGCTCCAGAGGACTTCTTAGGAAAAGGATCAAGCAAAAAAATCCTTATGGGGAAGTATGTTGGATTCTTTTTCCTATACAGGGTTTCTGGGTTTGAGTTAGTTAGTTGGTTTGGGGGTTTTGTGTTTGGGATTTTTTCCCCCACTGTTTTTTCTGTACAACAGTTTTTAAACATCCTTACTTTGGAACTGCCAAAGAACAGCCAAAGGGTATATCATTATTTTAAAACTTGCAGTAGGCTTTCTTTCCTTATAACCGTTTTTACAGATACCTTTAAAACAGTCCATAAGTGTGGAATGGTAGAATGATGAACATAAACAATGTGTTTGTTTATGCTTTTCTTTTCAGTGAGGAACTGACGCGCCTTTGGAACTTATGTCCTGATAACATGGAAGCCTGTAAATCTGAGAGTAGGTAGGTAAAAAATGGGTCTGTCATTGTCTAAAGCTAACTAATTAGCACTCTAATTACAGAGTTACAAAATCGGCATAAGGAAAATATACAAGATGGTCTTAGGAGGTGTGAATTTCACACCTTCTTGATAGAAGGTGGTTTTATGAATCTTTGCCTTGAAATCTCCTTACAGTTTTCCTCACTTCTTTCAGCGTTTATGCTGTCAGTAATTTTCATTGCTTAGTAAAGTAAAATCTAAGCTGAAAACCAGATGCAAACTCCCATTTTGTAGAGCATGCTTGTGTAATTAATTACCTTATATAATGAAGGAAGATTGCCAAGTCTGCCTCTGATGAAGTTAGCATGTTACTTAGCTATGATTTTGGGGTAGGCCTGTGCATTAAACAATGCTAGGTAAGAGGAAATTGGCTACCAGGCATTGTTCCAGCACATACCGGATCTGCTCGTGGGGCAGATACAGAAAAATGCAATTATTGGTTGTCCCTTATGCTTGCACAGTTGTGGGAAACACTTAAAATGTACTCTGCTACGCAACTTTCTTTGTTACAGATACCAGAATTTCTTTTACTGTGCAGACATGATACAGAGTAAGAAAATTTGTAGAAGGAATGGGATGGTTCCCAAAGAGAACTCCGCTAGTAGCGGCTGTGAAGTCACTTGCCTAGGGAGAGGTGCTGTCTGTGCAGATATCCTGAGTGGAGGAATTGCTTTTCCAGATGTTCGGAGCTTTGCTGAGGAAGTGCCCTCCTTTCTTGTGAGGCTGGGATGTACAGGAAGGCCTGTGACAGGATACTTGCCTTTACTAGGCCAAGGGATGAAGGTGGAGTTGTGTTTGGGACCAAAGCTTTTGATTCCCTGTGTGTGATTGTATTGTGCTGCAATGTCTTTAAAAATAAGTTAAAATAAATAAATAAAGCCCTGAACAAGTGGAGATAAACAAAGAAGATTCATGCCATGGTAAACAGGAAATAGATCCCATGGGATCTAGATTCAGTTCCAAGTTTTTATTATGGGCTTTTGTGACTGTATGTGGTCAAGTGACTGTAGCCTTTTGCTTTGGTTCCTCACATCTCCATTCAAATGGGGTAATACTTCCTTGGCTGTCCATTTTCAAATGTTTGTTCTGGGGATAATATGGCAGGACTCAGATGGGTTTTCAAGGTGCTGGCTTTAGTTCCAGTACTCAGTGATAATGCACGGGGCACTGCTGCCCTGGGCAAAATGCCCTTTTCGAAACAAAATTGAAGTGAATTTGTAGAGCAGTGTGTTTCACCCCCTGCTCCAGCCCATTACTAGACTCCCTTGCAGGAGCAGCTGTCTCTCTGTCAGCATTAGGGAGCAGAAATACGGATCATTACGAGCTTGCTTTGCACCACTGGGAGTCTTGGCTCTCAGTAACCTACAGCTCTTTTGCAATCTGTGTTTCTTGGTTAGAGTCTTCTCAGCAGCAAACCGTCCTGATGGTGTGAAATTTCATTTCTTCTCTGTTTTTAGGTCAGGGTTCCTTTTGTGCTGTTTTGAGTACCTGTCAGAGCCAACCACAAGCGGTTCCAAGAGCAGATGGGACTGAGGTGGGGGGTGGCAGGGACAGCCATGTTTTACTGATGCTGTCAAATGGCACAACCATTTTAGACTCCTGAGCACTTGTGAGCTGTGCAAATGCTGTTGACGGATGTTGATGTCACCTTTTGGTATGGCAGGAGGTTTAAATGTTTATAATAGGCAGTGCTAGCAACTGCTGGCACACTCCGGTGGTTATGCAGTAAATAACTTTATAGCAACGTGCATCAAACAGTTTCTTTGCTTATTTAAAGTTGTTAAATTTGAGTGGGTTGGTTTGGTTCTTTTTTTCCCTTGAGAAAAAAAGCTTAAGATGTGTCTGAAGGAACAAAAGCTGTCTTTTTTAGAGAACTTTGTGAAGCATATTAAGCTCCTTATTTTATTTTTTTAGGGAATATATGCCAACGCTGGAGGAATTTTTTGAAGAAGCCATTGAACAGGCAGACCCTGAAAACATGGTTGAAAATAAGTATAAGTATGTCCATTTCTGCCGTGTTTCACTTAATTTTAATCTTTCGTGTTTGGATTGTTAAAGAAAATAGACTGTTCTCAGCATTACTAGTAGAACTGTAGGACTCCAGAAATGTACAAAAACTGTTTAAATTTGGACATAATTATATTACTAAATGTCTCAAATCTTTCTCTATGCTTTTATAGATGCCAGACTTTACTCATCAAACTTGTGTTTTATTGTAGGGCTGTGAACAATTCTAACTATGGCTGGAGAGCGCTGAGACTTCTGGCACGTAGAAGTCCCCACTTCTTCCAGCCAACAAACCAACAATTCAAGAGTTTACCTGAATATCTAGAAAACATGGTAATCAAATTAGCCAAGGAGCTGCCTGTAAGTAATATCCTATAGTAATAAATGCTGAGTTCGATCGCTTTCTGCTTGTCTCTCTGCAGTCCATTTGGTACATGAGGACAGAGGGGGCAAAAAAAAAAAAGGAAAAAAGTTTGTACCCTAAAGTAAAAATTACAAATTGAATTAGTCTAATCTCCGAAGATCCCAGTAACAATAAACTGAGTAACATTAACCTAGTAACTGTTGAGCCTTGTCTGGCTTGTACTCTGTGGAAAAAACCAGCTGTGGCAAACCTGTTGGTAGGCAGGAGTGTATACATATATATATATATATATNATATATATATGGATATGTACATGTGTGTGTATATATACACATATCTATATTAAGCCAGCTACTTGGGTTCCATGTTGCAGTGCAGACCAATTTTATGGAAGGTGTAAGCCCGAATTATGGCTCATGAATATACTGGAATGGCAGGAAAAGAGGTAGTCTGTGCAGCTGAAGGTGCTGTGCTAAGTGTTACCAGAGCAGGGTTTGCCAGAGTTCTTCTATTGGCTTCCTGACTTCTAAAATATGCAAAACAAGAATAAGCCTTGTGGAGCTGTAAAATTAAGGCATTAACCCTTTGCTTGGTCAGCAGTACAAATTTGAGTCCAGGGAGAAGGCCTTTCAGATCACTTTATACACAGTGATAAGAGAGACTGCCAGTGTGGAAGGAGCACTTCCTACAGCTCTGAATTAGCACACAGCTCACAAATGTCTTGCAGATACAAACCTCTGCTTCTCTACTGAGACCTTCCTTGTGTGTAATGTGAAATCACTGAGGTCTAAAGGTTGGATTTTAATACGTGGGCTGTTTTGTTTGTCCAGCCATCAGAGCTAACTGTATGCTAATAGCAAGTTTAGAAAAAATGTGGAGAAGGCAAATGTATTTTAATTTGTTGAATATATTAAGGTATGGCTGTATGCAATATTCCTTATAGTTCTTCATGTGCTAAATGCTATGGCAAGAAACAAATATGTACATAAGGCCCATGGCTGAAATGGAGAAAAAGATTAAACCTTTTGACTGATCAGTAGCTAAATGAGGGAGTGAAAAGTTTGTTGTTTGTGTATTTGTTTGCCACCTTCCAGAAGTCTGAAAGTACATAAACTTTGGGGAATTCCCAGGTGAGGAATATAATTAGTGAATAATAAATTAGTGAATAATAATGATTTTTTAAAAAAATGTTCATCAGTAGTGATCTCAAATTTGGTTGGCTGGAGTTTGTTTTAAGCAAGTGATAAAGCTCACTATGGAATGCTAAGTTGTTGCTATGAAAAGGAAGAATCCTGTGAAGTCAGTGGATGCTTTTATTAGGTTTTTTAGTTAGTAATATGTTTTATTAGAACTTGTTACTGGTGTTTAGGAGACTATGGGGGATTTTTAATTCTCATGTGGGATCATGTCAGGCTTTCCATTCTAACACACATTCCAGAGACAAGCACAGAGCTGTAGAATTTCTCTTTGAGCACAAAAATCATCCAGTGATGTGTAGTTTTTTCATTGTAGCCTCCTTCTGAAGAAATAAAAACAGGTGAAGATGAAGATGAGGAAGATAATGATGCTTTATTAAAGGAAAACAATGAAAGTAAGATTTGCATATTCTCAGTCTATTCAGTTTTTCTCTTGATGTGTATTGCAGAATCTGTGTTTTAACATAAGTTTCCACTGAGGGCCATGAGTCCTGCTTACCCCAGTGCATTGGTACCAAAAAGTGCAGCCTTTTCAGGACACGGGGCAGCAGGAGCAGCTTCTCAGTGTCCTGGCCTGCAGTGCTGAAAGTATCCAACCTGTTGAAATAACACTTTGATTAGAAGCCTCTTTACCTTTTCTGCTATGTGGTGTATGTTGCCAGTGTCAGTGAGTGTTCATGGCTGAAGTATCAGCTGTGTAGAAGCCTCTGTGAGTGTTTCTTACCCACTTTCCTGATCTCTCTGCCCTTTAATCACTGGGGTAAGCACTTTCCCGTAGCACCTCCTGGGGTGGTAGTTGTGGGACTTTCAAAAATGGATATTCCAACTCTGAGATCTTTATTTCCTCTTCATTTAAAATACCTTAAAGGCAAAAGGTTCTCTGTGAGAAGAGCAGCCTTTTTGACAAACATCATCTTGCTCATTTTTCTCCACAATCCACTCCTGTTTGTCTCTTGCCTTTAGTCCTGGCATGTCCTGCTCCTAGGTGTCTTTCCCCATCTCCTTTGTCTGTGAATCTGCCCTCTTCTGTCCTCATTCGTGCCTTCATCTCACAGCACCTTCTCCCTTGTGTGTTGTAACTGTGTGCCTGTTCCTAGATCCAGCATGGGCTGATGGGATATGCAGGGTATGGAAGCTAAACGCTGGGTACCACTGGCAGCTTTGTTGAAAGCTTTTTCCTGTCAGTGGAAAGCCACCTGTGGCTCTGTGAATCTCTCATGTTGCCCTTTTCCATCCAGCACTTGACCTTCTCCACAGTCTCCTTGCCAGTAGTAGACAAGTTCTTTCCTCTTGAGCTTAATGCTGTCACACAGCCTATGTGGTGTCACAGTGTGGAATTTCCATCTTTCTTTAAATCTTGTCTTAAAGCAGCGATAGCAGAGCTATGGGCTGCTGTGTTTAGACATAATGGAAGTGATCTGAGGGCTTTTCTTGTTTTGTTCAGCATCTTTTATCCTTTCCCCTCAATGTGGCTTTAGTTCGGATAAATGAGTGTGACTGATAAGCACTGGATAGAGTTGAAACTTCTACTCCATGCCAGCTGTCTCTTCAGGTGGCACAGGAAGAGACTAATTTTTAATAAGAGATTAATTTCTAATAGTATATCTATATTTTATTTAAAATCAAAAATATTATCCATTTCTCTGTGTAATTCAATCTTTGGTGTTTCTTTCTTTAAAACTGTGAAGTAAACATGGGTGGTAAGTTGTAGATTGTAGACCATAGTAAGCTATGTATGTGCAAACCCATCTGTGTAATCACTACAGCACTTGGCTTCTCAGCAGAGCCTAGTATTCCAAGATTTTTGTCAATGCCAGAATGACAGAAAATTCCTCAAAGTATTGACTACACATGGAATTTACTGTCACAGCCCTGTTGCCTGTAGTAACATAAGAAAAAAGCAAATGATACTGGGTTTGTTCAGGTTTTTTTTACCTGGGTTGACTTTGAGTAAGGTGACTAAAAAAATTCCAAAACACAGCTAAATGTTAAAGATCACTTTGTATTTTAATGTTGTAATTGACTTGTGTTGAAAACTGTAGTAAGACTGTCAAGATCCTTGTTTTCATTTGGAGGAGGCAGTTTTGATGTATTTAAGACTATAGCACTTCTCTCTCAGTATAATAGGGGATAATGTAAAGAGCAAGATTTTCTTTATTATGGGCATTAAGGGTTCGAGGTAAACACCTGTAAAAATTTGCTCTCGGAGCCCAGGTAGTTTTGAAAAGCTACAGGAATGTAAGTCAGTCTGTCAGTAAATAAACAGAAGATTTAAAATGGGGCAGATCAGGGAAGCTTCATTCACAGTGTCTGGAGGTGTTCCCTTTGTCTCACTGCTTCCTTCTCTGTTTTCCCCAGGTCCTGAGGTGCAGCGGGACAAAGCCATGACGGGCGAGCAGATTGAGTCCTTTGCGAACAGGCTGGGGGAGCAGTGGAAGGCCTTGGCCCCCTACCTGGAGATGAAGGAATCAGATATCCGGCAGATTGAGCTGGACAGCGAGGACGTGAAGATGAGGGCAAAGCAGCTGCTGGTGGCCTGGCAGGACCAGGAGGGCGCTCACGCCACCCCTGAGAACCTGATCACAGCGCTGAGCAAAGCTGGGCTCGGGGACCTGGCCGAAAGCCTCAGCAACGACACTGAAGGCAGCAGCTAACTCGCCTCAGACGCCCACTGACTGACTTGGGGCTGGGGGTGTTGGCAGTTGTGACTCTTCTGGTGCTTGCCATTGATAATTGTTACTTTTGTGGCTAGGTAACAGATTTTTGATAGGTATTTTATGTTCAGTAAATGATATAAAGCTTTTTAATAATACTGTGAGATTGTCCAGATTGTCTGAGAAAAAGATTAGTTGCCCTTGCCTGGAACTAGGAAGCTTCATCTTTGGTGGTAGAACTTAAAGGGGAGGATGGAGAGTCAAGGTAGCTTTTGGTGCAGGCTGTGGGAGGGTTTGGCACCAGCAGAATTTGGGTCGCTCCCACTGGATAGAGCATTGGCAGCCTTGTTCCTCACAGCAGGGAAGGACTGTGTGTGAAGGACTTCTGAGTCACCCTTTGGGGTGATGGGAGCTGGGGACTGCCAAACCTGCCTGCTAGAGGTAAAATAAGAGGGTTGTTGTGATGGCACTCCAAGGCACAGCACTGACTTCCAGGGAGCAACTGCTGTCCCACTCTCCCACTTAAGAACTTGTTCAGTCAATAATCATGGGATTTCCGTGCTGGTTTTTACTAGTGATTATTTTTAGCCTCTCATTCTTTGGCTATGTAGGAACGCCCCTGAGGCCTGGTAAACAAGGAAATTTTTTTGTCACAGGTTACTATGCAGGTTTCATTTTAAGGCCATGGTTGTCTGTAGGTGGATACAAGCTGGTTTTCCCTCAAAAAGTGAGAGATTTTTGTGGTGTTAAGTGGCAGGTGGCTACAACTTGTTCTGTGGCTAGTTTGTGTAGTGTTTCTGTCATTCACAACATCTCTCTAATCAGTCAGTGTTTGGAAAACTACCTTCCACTGATTCCTTCCCTGTGTTTTTTCAGCTATTCACTCATAGCTGTGAATTTCCAGCATGGTTAGCTACCACCTTAAAGGAGAGTTCCTGCCTGCAGAGCCGTTGGTAAGAGCTTTGTGCCTGCTGCCCCACTTGGGACTTAAATGTGTTTAGGAATTTGATTAGGGTGCTTCAGTGAAAGTTGGCAGGGGCAGAGATACAGGAAAATTACTGGAAATAACAGCCCAAGTCCTAGCTGCTGCTGCAGGTAGGGGTTGGTGGAAGGTATGAACTTCAAGTTATAACTGGTTAAGGGACTTGAGCATATTTTGAGTGGAGGTGTGCGGGTGTGACTGACAACTTCAGTGCTGGGAAAGCTGAGAATGACAGTGGATGTAGTTCCACAAAGCAGCAACCAGGCACAGGCACCATCCCTCCTTCCCCTGTAAAAGGATGCAGAACAAGCTTTTAACCCTGGAGGAACCTGCAGCGTTTCTGTGAGGCCTGCAGGAACAGTACTGTCAGTAGAGTCAGTACTGTCAGGCAGCTTCCTTAATGGGCAGAACGTGCCTTTAGGAATTGAAGCCTTTGGTGTGCTCCCGGGGGAAGCTGTGCAGAGGAGGTGCCACTGGAGTAACAATCGCAAGGCAGAAGAGCCGTGTGTGATGGCCACAGGTGATCCCAGTGTCCCCAGGGAAGGGTGAAGGAAGAATCCTTCCTGAGCAAGTGAGGCACAGGCAAACTCAGCACAGTGCCAGCAGAGGCGAAAATATTTGATATGAATATGGAGGCGGTTTTCCAGAAGGGACTGGGAACCTGTACACTGAGGGGTGAGGGAGTTGATGGCCTTGGTACTGTTTTTTAGGCTGTAGCCAGCACTGAAATGCATTTTTCACTGCAGTCGCACACAAGATCCTGTAAGAAAGTAAAGCCCAGTTTTGCAGCCACCACACCGGACTTACCTACTGAGTAAAGAGTAACAGGACAGGAGACACATCCCTACAGCTTAAAAAAAAAGTGACTTTATTCCATGACTGCTTTGAGACATTCATCAGTGGTGGCCCAAGAAGTGAAAACAAACGCATACTGACTACAGTACCAGGACAGGAGCTGTTTTTAATGGAGACACATTGTTGATCACAATTTATTTTGAAATCATGAGATGCCAGCAACAGAACAGACTGAATCAGCAGGTCAGGCTGGACAAATACTTGATTGTAGCCACAGCTGTTGGCTACGGGCAGCAGCACTGAGTTACACAACAAGGCAACAGTTTCTCTTCTACCTTCCTAACAGAACTGCCAGGTAAGGCGAAGGATGGACAGCTACTGAACTGTGGTATAAACCATGCAAGAGTAACAAATGTGAGAGTAGGTGTGTAATAAATACTTGATGACATTAGAGAAGAAGGAGGAGGAGAGGCTCATTAAAAAAAAATTCTTCTGCAAGACATTAAAGCTATTTTAGGTATTGTCACCACCACAGTGGGCAGTCCAGTCCAGTAGTGACTAATTGGTACATGGATCAGTTTTAAAACAATGTCCCTCTGCACATGAGAAGGTCTGAACAAATTATTTATCCACTTGCTAAAGCTCTGGGGTTAAAGAAGTGATCAGTAATCAACATTTATTTCACACCTAGGCAGAATGGCTAAAACGGAAGACTATTGTTCAGCTTCTTCTTCAACGACTTCGATTCTGCGAGGCCCGTAGAGTAGAACATAAGCTATATGCCAGTCTCCACCCCCAGATAACCTCAAAATGTCTTCAGGTGTAACAATGCTGACTTTGTCATCATCAAATTTAATCCATTCATCTGCAAGGAAAACAAGAGGATCATTTGTAACGTAGGTACATAAACTCTAATTTTGCTTAACAGCCCCTTTGCTGAGAAGAGCTGTGAAGAGTGGTTAACAGGGCTGCAATTTGTTTATCTTTTTTTACCTTGTTTCCTTTTAACCCAAGACACATAATGCCCAGAGGAACTTGATCTGCCCTGATGAGTTAGCACTGCCTGCAGGTCGTAATAGCCACAGTTGTTAGAACCAATATCTAAAGGGGAAAGAAAAAGCAGCGTTGAGTCCTACTTGAACAGCTGCAGTATTTTAACAGCTCTCAGACCAAAGACGCATCAGCCAGGCCACAGCACCATAGCTGTGTGTGTAAAAACCCCAGCTACAGCACGGCACAAAACCACTGTGAACTAAAAGCAGCAGTTCTCAGCCAGGAGAGTCTCAGGAAAGCGAGGATGTTGTGCATTCTCATGAAATAAATATGTACCCATAAGTATTACTGATGTAATGCACAGGGTGAGTGCTTCGGGCCTTCAGGCTCCAGGCCCTCCCCCAAAACTGAGGCAACACCAGCACCACCACAGCACTTTTAAAAGTTCAGTTTAAGTTTTTATTTTGATTGCAGCCTTCTACAACTCACTGAGAAGGCAGCATGCAAAACAACTGCACATTACATGCAAATGTCTTTTGATGTGCCTGTCTCCTATTATCACCAGCTTGTCAGATGGATGGCAATTATACCTGTCACTATCTCAACGTTTTGGTTTACCTAATATTTCATTCCTTAAATTTCTGTCAGTCTCTGAAGATTAATTTTCAAAGCCATTAAAAGAGAGCCGCGGTTCTCAAAATATTCCTACCATAAGGCACACTAAACACAAGTAAATAGAAAGTTACTTTAAAGTAGATTTGCTTCCCTTTACTCACCATCAGGAAAAGAAAATGGTTCATATTTAACTTCTTTCTGTGCACCATCACTTTTACTAGACTAAAAAAAGAGAGTAAGCTGAATTAATGTGCAACAGTTTAATAAAAGCTCTAGCTTTTATTTTTATCACATCAAATCCCAGGTCTCCATTAATTTAAATACATTTCTAAGTCTAAACATTTTTGTTCAATTTGAAAGAAGTTCATTACTGTATTTTTTAGGTGGACATATCTGAAGAAGACCAGTTTTAAAGCAAATATAGAACCATTTTAGCACATACTGCTTGCAGTGCTCACCCACAAGATTTATGGGTTTGTTTATGAAACAATTCTGCAGCTGAAGATTTATCCCTTGTTGGGAGCTTGCTAGCAGCAGAAGTGGCAATAAGAAAATACCAGAGACAGACTCTCAGTGCCCATACATTCTGTTCAAAAATAGCACTTTCCTTGCTCCCATCTGTGTAAGAGCGGATGCAAGCCTTATCCGAATGTTTAAAAGAATCTGCCAGGAGTTAGGCCAGGAAAAATACCAGCAAACTTTAAAACAATGACTAAAACACTACAGTTTTAGCTCATTTACTTTTGTCTTCATTAAAGACAGGGAAGTCAGTGTTAGAATTATGCAGACAGGCTAAGACATGAAACCAAGTTTTTAGAGTGCTGATTTTAAGTTCAGCAGTACCTGTACTCTTAATTTTTATCACTCAGGCATGTAGCAGTGCACTGTACAACCCCTTCCAGCTGGTGAGCAGGGTACAGCTTCCTACACTCCACTGAAGGAGGGAGCAGCCAGCAAACAGTAATATTTGAAGAGAATAATTTTGTGTAATGTACAGAAAACCTTTAGGCATAGCACTGGTAAACAGAAGCGCTACTTTTTAATACATTTAATGCATGCTGTCTGACTACAGCATTTAACGTTTCTCATCAAGCAAACACCAAAGCAGATACCGTATTTTCATGAAAATACAGGATAAAAAGATCTAAAGCTCAGTACCAAGGAGTTTGCTACGTAAGAAAGTAATATATTTAAGGACATCAGGTTTTCTCTAGTCCTTATCAGTACCCCAATTTCAGACGTTGGAATTAGAGAATGTGTCAGGAGACTTACGTTCTTTGGCTGTTGATTTACTTTTTTGTCTTCTAGATCTTTGAATTTTGATCGATAAGAAACCATTTTTTCCTGCAGGTCTGGTGTACACAGCTCATAAACATCCAACATAAGAGGAAATTTGACATCCTAGGAAGTAAAAAGCATAAAGATTTATTAGCATGGTTTGGTACTCCACATTAAAGCTTTCTCCCACAGGAAGACAACACTAAGTCAAATTAAATGCAACCCTCTTCATATTGATGGCAACCTGACCTACTGGGATTCTGGTGACATTTACCAAAAGGGCTACAATGCTTTCACAGAAGAATGTCTAATTCAGTATAAACAAATCACTATAAGTTATTACATTCAGCATAGACTAATAATTAATAAATCAGATTCTTTATTGTTAGCTGACATACTTTCACACTACAAAAATACCTAAGGGAAAAGAAAAAAGAGGCAGGCATGTAGAATGACTGCACCCTGGCAAAAATGTCAATTTGTGTCATCCAAATTATCTTCTGAAATACTTAACATGTACCTTCAATCTTTATTTCCTTTCTTCCTCTTGTAAGGAAGGAGCATCTATCATGATGCTCCTCGGGCAGCCCACGAGGTCTGTCAGACATGGCCAAGAGAAAGCAAAACCAGAACATTCAGCTGTTTGCAGCTGGTTCCTGCATTTGTCCATCAGAAAGCTAGGCAATTAAAATAACTAATACAGGAAGTGTGTGACAACATAAACACCTCCCATCAATATTAGAACACTGTTCAGAGTTTGAAAGAATGGCCCTCTCTTTAGTTAAACATTCTTCTCAGAACCACTGGTGAGAAGAGACCAAAAAACATCCTGTTTATTGTCATCCTGTCTTATCAGCAGTACTGGGGCAAATTCACTTCTGCCCCTCACCTCCTCCCTCAGTCTATTTTGGGTGGTCTAGTTTGCCACACACCATCACAACTGGAAACAAAACTACTTTGTACTTGAGCAAAGAAACTGCACCGTTAATGTTTTTAAATGCAATTTAAAAGCAAACAATTTAGTAAGTGGACTTCAAATCCTCATTGTCTACTTTTAATAAAAACTCATGGAAAACATAAAGAGGAATTAAAATTTCAATATGTAGAAAACTTACCTTAAGAACTTTTGCATTCACAGATTCTTTCTCTTTGTAAAAAAATCTAACCATCTGAATAGTCAGGTACGCTGGCAAGCGACTAATTTTGGACTGTAAAAAAAAAATTAGAAAAAGCTATTACTTTAAATATGCACAGATCTTTTTTACCTTAAACACTGGTCATCCTAAATTACAGTCTATTCTGGGAATGTATTTGTACACAAACCCACAGGAATAAAACAAGGTCTCATTTTTTGAAGCTCTGTCCTAAATTTCTTGGTGGTGGACACTCAGATGCTTTATAAACATAAATCACATGATGTTGGCAGCAATTACAGTGTTTTGGAACAGAAAACTGACAACATTTAAAAGAATCATAAAGAGCAATGAAAATACCACTCACAGATTTTATATAGAGTGCATTTCTCTGTAGCGTTGGAGAGAGTTTGGTGATTTCCTCCTGAAGACGCTGTTTCAAGAAAAAGAAGTAACACATGTTCATCATAAAACACAGCTTAGAGAAAAGCACAACAGGGGTAAACAAACCATAAACTAAATCTTGTTCTGCCAGTCTCTTCTCTTGCTGTCAGCCATTACAACACACAAGATTTTGAAATTCCTTGGCAGAAAGGACCATGCCCATTCATCCCTTCAGCTTCAGGCTCATTCCTGAGCCCTGACAACACTGAGTTTCTCTCTGCAGAAAATTTTGCTCCACAAGAGTAGAACTCACATTTGGATTTTGTAATGAATTGTATCTGGACTTGGTTACAAATGTATCATACCATGCTTGGAACGCAGCTGAAGACAATCTGAAGTTTTCCTGTGAGAAAAATATTTGCACATTTCTCAGCTCTCAGTCTCAAGCAGGCAGAGCTACATCTAAAGTAACAGCTGGTGTCTCCTAACAAAATTTCAGGAAAGACTAGCTTGGTTCCTAGTGTTGCAATTCTCCTGCTCCAGGGAATCCAGCATAAGAATTGTAGATTTTTTTTGGCCTGAAAGTGAAGTTTCTTTTTTTATGGTTTTTTAATTTGTGAGCATTAACTATTTTATCCTACTTTGCCTTCTAAGTTCTCTTAAAAAAAATGAAGAAAAAGAGATACAAAGATTATCTGAGAATCATGCAGCTTGGTTTTAGTCCTGTACAAACCAGATCACTACCCTACTCTTATACAGTTACTACAAAGGTTTTGCAGTAGCTCCTTTCCTTGCTACCTCAGACTCTCCAAAAAGCCCTTAAAATTTCAAAACACATATACATAAAGCACAGACTACCTTAAGGAGTTCTACTTAAAAAAAGTTTGAGAATGACATTGTCTCACCGGAAATAACACCCCCTTCAAAATCTGCAAAACGAAATTTAGTTGTTACATCATCTAGGGGGGGTTTAATTAGGAACCGAAATGCCACCCTACTTTCAAGTTGACTTTTGGACCTTTTGGGAACTGATTTCTACATAAATCATGATACTGCTCAGTCTGGAGTGAAACCCAGCTGAACAAACAAGTAGCAAACTGCCTTGAGCTTGGTTACCTGCATGGGGAAGGCCATGTCACAGTCAAGAAAATGCTCTGCTGAAGTTTGTTTGACATTAACATACAATTCCCTTTCACAGCCATCTTCCCAATGAACACCAGAAAGATTCCTGAAACTTTGTAAAGCTTGTACAGCAGCTGTCAATTCCAAATCACGGATTAAATACACTTAGAATTAAGTGTATTTAGGTAACTTAGAATTTCAATTAAAAAATACACTGGCCATTTGGAATTTCAATTCAACAGAAGTTGCAATAGCTTACCAATTTTAGTCCTGTAAACAGGTATTTCACTTCTTGATTGATAAAGCAGCTAAGCTGAAGGAGATTCTCCTTTCCTTTAGTTACTTCTTCTTCTTCGGCTTCTGTACATTTCATGCTTCACAAAATTAAGGAAAACCATCATGCACCAAGAGCTGATCTGCTGCTCCAGTGAAAAGAACATGCCAAGCAGCACAGTAATTTAGGTAATTCCATGCTTGTGTAGACAGTACTTTTACTTCTTGTAATACAAAAAAGATTTGAAGGAGCCCTTCCTTCAGACCAATCTGCTCCTTTGTGGATAAGGACATGGGGCAGCAGAGGCAGACAGCACAGCAAAGAAACTAAAGTCTTTGATCACCATTTAGGCTGAGGTCTGCTTTTTTCTTTCTTCTCCCCTATCACCACCCAACCCCCAGGACACAGAACACATTAACTGCCAACACCAAGTTACAAAGCCTTCCTGCAACATTACACTCCCTTGTTGTTTATGATTAATAAAGTTCTATTGCTGCTGCTGGCCAGACTTCCTGTTTCTTTTAACATGCAGAGCCTCCTTTCTCTGCCTTGTTATCTGTCCTCTTCACTGAAATGAAATTAATTCCTTCATTATTTTCTACACATTTCTTTTACCTGTTCTGTCCTCTCCTCTTTTCATACCTCTACCACAACACTTTCCTCTCATCCATCTCCTTCCAATCAGCTATTTTTCTGACTGCAGCTATTCTACAAATGCTGCTGTCATCACACTTTGAAAGTCTGCAACTCTTCTAACAAGTCTTCTTCCTGATACTGGCCTATGCATCATTCCTCTTAGCTACACCTTCCAGGACTCCCAACTATTTCAAAGGAGAGAGATGCATGATTCTTACCTTAAAAAAGGGCTTTTTTCCTCATTACTACCAAGCTATGAGATACAGTACCTCATCTAAGGGGATGTTTCTTTATTTCAGACAAGCAAAATGCACAGTGTAATTCTTTCTAAAAGTGGTGCTCAGTTTCATGGCAGGCGGGATTTTAGGGTGAAGAAGTAGAGAAAGAGTAATACTTGCCATGAGATGTGTGCCCCATGTGGTCATACCCTCTTTTTCTTGCTATAAAGAACCTACTAGAAAGCTGACAGCTGCATTTGTCTCTTACTCATACAACAGTGGACATCTAATTTATTTCTTAAGAAATCAATCCAGCTACCTTTTGTGCATCTTTAGTAAGGCAAGTATGTCAGCAACATGCCCTCACAAGCAAAAAAAGCCTATTTAGGACAACACTTACTTTCAGTTGGATAAAGGATGTCGGCATCCCTGAAGCTAGTAAGTACCAATCTTTTCTGGGGAGGAAATCTGCTACTGAAATTCAACAAGTGTTCTTTTTCTTACAAATCTCAATTACCATTCTTCCTCCCCACATCATCCTCTCTCTCAAAGCATACCCAATCTTAACTTCTGTGTACTCCTGCACAACATCATGACCCTCTTCCTCAATCCCCACCTTTATTTTCCATGCTATTCTGAACAATGCTTTTCATCCTCCCTGAACTCAGCTGCTAAAGTGTGAAATCATTGTTGTTTATGCCTTGCCTCAGTCTTTAGGATACGCTGTTTCAAATTCAATGCTGAAGAATTGATCAATTAAACTCTTCTTTTTAGAGGATGCTGCTGTAGCTCCAGAGTCTGTCTGTAAAACAAAATCTCTTATGATGCAACTCTAAATAGAATGTAAATACAGTCTTCTCTACAGACAAAATAACCCCATTTACTTAAATTCTTTCAAGCCTATTCCTTCATCTTTCTATAGGTGCATTTTCTCCTGGTCAGTCAATCTTCTTACACAGCACAGAAGTTTCAAAACAAACACACTTATGCTGTTAAAACCACCCTGAAGCACATTAACAAGAAAGATCAAAAACTCACATCTCCCTGGCCCCCCAACTTAAGTCCATCTTAAATTTCAGAACAGTCCTCCAAGACTCTGCCAAGACTCTCCAGAAAACAGTTTACAGAGAAAAGAGAAAGTTGTTCTGGTAAAATCTCAGGAAAAACTTTCAGCAGCTTCTTGTATCAGCCTGATTTGGATAGTTGTCTGTTTGAAACAGTTCAAGTTAAAATTGCAGCACACTTTTTTCAGAAAGAAAGTTCAAATGTGCTGAATTCATGGGTTATCAGAGCTAGCTGCCACATATGTGAGTGTGCGTCATGCCCAGCTTGGTCCAACACTGCCTTACAAAGCCCAGAGGGAAGGGTTTCCTTTAGCACACTCCACAGTACAGCTGACAGGACCATGGCAGCATTGTGCTGATCAGACATATCAGAAAACAATTTCCCTTACTGGACTCCAGACACATCACAAACATATAATACTTAACAAAAAATATGTGAAATACTATAAATCCTTATTCTAGTTAGAGTAAGACTACAATTACCTCCATAACTGTATCACCTTCTATGCCTTCCAGCTTCTGCTGTAGTACCCTCATCATCTGCACCCAGCACTCATTGGCATCCTAGGAAGGGAACACAACATTAAATATCACCAGAAGCATTATGATTTAGTAACATTAAACCCATCAACTATAAAGCCAAATGTGAGGATTCCTTAACTAAGAATTTCTGCCAATTCCACCATACATTCTCAAAGCTAGTACTTGATATTACGTTCAATTTCCATACAACTTTTCTATAGAAAAACCACCCCACTTTACGGAGAGTAATTATTTGCACAAGAGAAGGAAGGTCCTAAAACGTTCTTGTTCTCAGCTTCCAACACACTATAGAATTTTAAACAATAAGCAAATAAATGGTCCTTACCTGTTGAAGGTACTGGCCTTGATCGCCTTTCTCTGCAAACTGTGGGAAGGCCATATGTAAAAACTGCAGGAGAATGATAGGTGGGATACTGGAGGAAGTTTTATCCATGGAATCAAACAAGTCTCTAAGAGCTTGAAGAAAAAGTAAGTGAATGCTTTGAGAAGTGCAAAAACAATTCAAACATGGCAGGAAGTGTAAAAAGAATAGTAAACAGTAGCAACATTTAAACAACTGATCATTTAACAGTGTCCAATTTCAACTTTCCAAAGCAGGACCAAATTTTCCAGGTGGCATAACAGGTGCACCTAAGATCTCCTTTGTGAACACGACTTTGAAAGCATAAAGATGGCAATTCTGAGAATTTGGCACATAATGCCTTGTCTTTCCTGGCTGCTAACAGGAAAAAAATAAAATTTTTGCGCAATTAAGATTTCATTTGGAACACATCGGAGGAACAACGTTTTCACAAGAGAAACCAGAAGGCATTCACAATCTATCCTCTAGAGCAAATTAAGTTTCAGCAGCTACTAGGAAAAAAAACTTCAATAAAATATCTAGGAAATACCCATGCTTAAGACCCAGGAAAACAAGTATGTGTATGCATATATGCAGAGAGCTCATAACTATGTGCAATCCAATGAATGACACTGACTGCATGACAACACACATGGCTTTCTTTTTTGTTCCACACTCCAGCATGTCTTATCTACCCAGGTTACAGCATTTTAAATCCACAGATCACTTCAAAGGCACCTGTTAATCCTCACAACAACCCTGTGAGGTAGGCAACAATCTGCATGGTCACTAATTTACAAGTGGAGAGACTAATGAATGGTACTCTTGAGTAAGTGAATATAGGCAAGATTACAGGGAACCAAGGTCAGTTGCTTCCTCTTTCAGAAATGTCTTCACTGACCTTGATAAGAGGTGCAACTGATATGACACAGCAATTTAAAAAAAAATGCCATAAGTGTCATGCAGGAGTTCCTGAACAGCTCAGCACCCAAGAATTGACTACAAATTATTTAAAACTATTAAAATTCCTAAGAAGCAGAGCTGTCACCTTAAAAAGAAAACAAGGGACATGGAGTAAAGGCAGTGAAAAGGGGAGGGGCAGGCATGGCTGTATAGAGTAACCATTGAACTTACCACCCCAAAATTCGATCAGCAGACATACCCACAAACTGGACCTTTCCTTCCTTATATTGTTTTGTTTTTCCTTAAATGGACTGGTAGAAATCCCAGTGTCCTGGCCCAGCATCTTAGTGGGGCAATGAAATAGAGTAAAAAAAGAAAAAGTGGACAAGTAGTACCCTTGTTCAAGTGTAAGGGGTCTAACTAGAACTCTAGTTAGAGCTTGAAGATACAGGGCCACCGTGAGCTCCCAGTGTGAGCACCCAGACCACCACAACAAACAGTAACTTTGGTTTGGAAGACCCTCCTTTCCATTCCAGTTATGAAATCTGGATCTTTAGGGCAAAGGCTAAGACCACTGATAAAGCATCAGTTACTACTATAACAATAATGCTCAGTCAATAAATCATATTAAAAAATACCAATGAAATACACATCCCAGGAGTATGGTGTTAACCTACCACTACATGAAACTAAGAACTAAAGTATTTCTACACAAAGTGATCAATGGATGGATGGAGTCTGCTTTAAGAAGTCCCAATTAACTTCATGCCTACATGTAGAACATTTGAGAGATACAAATTGTTTCTGTCTAAGCCTAGCTCCCACTTCAGTATCTTTTCCCTAGCCTGCAGCCTGGTAATGTGCAGAGATAAACGCTTTGCAGGCAGGGGCAGAATAACCTTTAAAGACAAAATGAATCCTCCAGTGCCAGCAGATCTGACATTCCTAAGGCATATGCACACTACAGAACAATACAGCGTTTTAACCGCAAATTTCATCTGCAGTTAGCAGGAAATCACACACTTGTCTAAACCCCTGTTTTCTACTCTAAACACCAACCTGCAGTAATGTATTGAGCAGAGGCCATTTCTCCTGAAGCTCTTAAGGCACCACCATACCTAAAAGGGAAGAAAAATAATTTGCATGCAATTAAACACAAACAGGAAAGACAGTCAGGTTTTTGAAGGAGGCAGCAGCTAGATTCATTTCAAGGAAATCTATCAAGGTCCACTCACATTTACCTCCAAGTTTCAGCTGTTTTGCAAGCACTGCATGGAAGCAAAGGAAAACTGGCATCTTTCAGACAATAAGTAAAGGCAAACCAAGCAGTCTGGACACATCACTGCTGCTTCCCTAATCCTTTTGCCTCAAAGACTCATTTTACTTCTAAAGAAACTGAGAAAAAGTCTGAACAAAAGCTACCCCATTTCTGAAACATTTGCCACGGCTTCTTCAGATATATGGGAAAAAAACCACGTTCAGGGATAGATGGCAGATAAAATGCACAGAGATGGAAGGCAGGCTTGCTTCCTCCCTCCACAGGAGAAGCAAAACAGTGAGAGGTGACAAGTTTTCTTGGGAAGTACTTCCTATACTGAAAAGGTGTGGGAGTCCATCTATTTGACAAGAATTCACCACTCTTTATTTGAATTCTTAACTTAGCAGCTGGATGAGGAACAGATGGACTCCCCAAAAGGAGGGTCTCACACATTCTCTAATCTCAGACTGAACTTTTGAAATTTTGACCACTGCTAGATGACAAGCAGGGAACTTTCCCCTGACATGCTGCAGAACAGGGAGGAGCTCCTTGGGGAGATCAGGGGAGCAGGCTGTGAGAAAAGAAGCTGTAACAGCTTTCCCAAGTGAGCCCTTTCACACCTCTCCCACTGCCATGCACCCTACCCTATAGCCTTCCACGCTGTCATCATGCAGGCAAGAGCAAAAAAAGGCTAAATCTCCAGGGAAAAACAGAGCTTGAATCTAAGTGTGAATCTGACTTCCCACAAACAATACACATCTTGCATTGCAGTCTGCCAGTTTAATTTTTCATAGGCTACATTTTGCCTTTTGGTATGTTAAATTTGTCAAATATTCTGATTCAGTGCAGTAACTCAAGAGTCTTTCACATGGAAATAAACAGACTTTCCTAAAAGGACAACACTGATAGTCAATAAAAACCCTGAAACCAAATTTCTGTACTTCATTAATAGTTCTCAGTGCTTAATAATTAAGGTTCACCTGCTAACAGAATGAAAAACAATTTATAACTACTTACATAACGAGTGATTACAGTAATACAGAATATACAGCTGGGTACCACAGAATCAAGAAAGCAGTGTATTTTAAAGGAATTAAATTAACCCTAAGATGGCAATAATGCTCTACCTAATTCTCACTTTTTAAAAATACTCATTGTTTTCTCATTACAGTTTATCTGGAGGACAAATTCAGGCCACATTGGCAGGTATTCTTTTTTCCTTCAATATTCATAACTTTCAAGTTCCTCGTATGTTCCTTACCAAAAAAACCAAACAAACAAACAACCAAAAAAAACCACTGGCCATTTTCACATTTCAGTCTAGAATAACAAAAACAAACAAAAATCAGAAAAGCTATCCTACAACCAGAACAAATTATCAAACGAAACAGAATTCCATGAAGGCATGTCTTAGACCTTCCTGCTGTACTTCCAAGTAGCAAATGTCAGAATTTCAGAGCTGAAAACACTGTGCAATAGAGCCATTGCAGGAAATAGTCCTCAAAAGAATGGTACTCCCATATGATTCTTTTATGCAGAACAGGACCACAAAAACTAACAGCAAAAAAAACAGGGTTAAGAGTTCAGAAACTTTTTTACAATTTTAAGCAGGTCTTAATAGGAACTACTTTCTAGCTAAGCAAAACACATTCTCTCCACTAAAAGCCAGTTCCAAGAAACACAAAGCCTTAACTTCTTTATTAAAGTACAGGTTAACACAGCCATAGGATAAACTTCAATTGATCATTATGTTAATCCTGAACAGACCTAAGGAGTAACAGATTGTTATGATAATCCATACCAGTATTAAGATGACCACTCTGCAAAATATCTATTTCATAAGCTAAAGAAAACATTTTAGTCACGGTATTTCTGTCCTGAATCCTACCTTTTAAGGGCCTCTTTCACTTCTGGCACTGAGCGGATACACTGAACCGTAGCATTCATGTAGCAAGTGTTGCCAAGGTTTGTCAATCCACATGGCAATTCCATCTACCAAAAAAATTCACAAGGGTGCTTGAAGGCCAGAGAGATGTGCAACCATTTTAGTACAAATGCTCTAATGTTGCATCAACTTCTAAGCAAATGAATTATGTATAAAACCTGGAATATTCCATCAAACTTCATAAGGTTTTCCAGACCTACTTCATGATTATATTCATCATTTCACCATTTGATACTTTTAGGGAACATTCAGGAATATGCTTTAGGGGTTTTTCCGTCCATGTTCAGTTTAATGAACATATTCTTCAAGCATGCAGTCATTCAGAAAGTTCAATTATAATCCCATTCAAGTTTTGACCTTAAAACTCTATTTCCATGAAATTTCCACATGAATACATTTGTACAAAACACTGATGTTTTAATTAAAATCAGTTTTCAGTAAAACCCTGAAAATGTTGGAGCTCATAGTTAGAAACAAAAGCATTTTTTAAACTCCTCTCCAGAAGTTTGTAACAGATCATTAACTTGATCTTTTCAGACAACTTGTGAATTTCTAAAGTTTTGACCAACGTGAAGGCCAACTAATAGCTAAACTAACCAGATTCAGAAATAACTATAAATCACCATGTAACAGAATTTGTCTTCTTTTTCTTTTTTTTTAATCCTGAATACTTAGGTATTTGTCAGGGAAAAACACATAGTTTAATGAAACTGAAGTAGTACAGCATACCGATACCAATAGATTATTTTAGGAAGAGAGAACTCATTTAGCATATTCCACAAGTGAATACATGCAGTGCAGACAATTGAATTATGATATGTAACAAAATTTCGATGTGACCAACTTTTTCGAAATGTTATCTGACAGTGAATCCCCTCCTTGCTTGCCTCTCAGTTATCTCAAAGCCTGTGTATGGGGTTAGTAAAAAATACATATATATCCTTCACCTGCAGGTGGCCTGGAAAGCACTAAATCCTGAAGTACAAAACCAGTACCAAGCTACAGATCCTTTTCCATACAGACATGCATAAAAGTATTCCTGTTCTGGATACGCAGCTGACAACAATCATGCAACTGTTAAGTATGACAAAGCTTGCAGTTCAAATGACTGGTGAGAAAATTAAGCCTTTCAAGTTGTAAAAAAGGAAACTCAGGAGCTACTTCATTAAGAAAATAATAGATTAATTATGTTCTTTCAGACTTTACTCCCATAAAGCAAATGTGTGTCAAACTTACTCATTTTTCACAAAGTTGATCTAATACTAGCAACATGGACAAACAAAATCCCAAATACACCCCACCCTGAAACAAACCCTAGTCTCTCCTCACATATATGAAAGAGGCAGGAAATAATTTTGCATATCTAAGAGGCCTTGTTTAGACAAAGTTCAGGACACTGATGCAGCAAAGGCAATACAACTTTGTCTTTAAAAACATCAACAATGCTATTTTTAGAAAATCTACTAAGCTGCCTGCTCAAAGGAAAAACAGCACTAATTGTATGACTTTTCAATTAAATCCCAGACTTCTTTTCACTGCTCCCAGTTTGGTCACCGATGTAAATTTGTGATTCTTAGTGAAGACGCTAAACACATATCACAGTTTCAAAAACTGCTTTTAAGCAACTGCAAGTATTTAAAAACTTGCCATTAGTTGAAGGTTTACAAGAAACCAAAGTTGGAAACATGCTTACAGCCGAAGCCAACTGCTCCTCTGTCATGTCCTCCACAAAGACGGGCCGAGCAATTGGCTCTTCTGGAAGTGCGTCTGCAGAACCCATCATTAGTAAGGTCATCCCCTTGGAACACAGGAGAAACAGCAATCAATGTTTAAGGACAGTTATTGCCACTCCAACCCTTCAGCTCTTAGCATACGCCAGCTATTTCCCCAAAAATCAACACAGTCTTTCTCTCAGTTTAACAGAGCCAATACTGCACTACAGAGACTTTAGGGCGTACCTCAATTCCTCATATCTAGGAAGTACCTACTGAGAAAAATTCCACAGAATTATCCATGTTAGATGTTTCCACTGAAACCTCTGGTGAGGCTGGTGAGCTTGCCTGGCAAGTTCTGAGTTAAACTAGTTAAAAAGTGAAAAATAACCTAAATTACCACATCTGTTTAGACATGAAAACAGGGAAGGGGGGAAACCAATCAGGTTTCCATGCTTGCTGAACTAGCATAATATGAAAAGGAGTCTTTTAGCACTCAACAGGAGCACATCTACACAATAAGATCTGTCAAAGGAGGAGAAAATTACTATCAAGCCTTGAAACAAACAAGGCTGTGGAAAAGGATGAACAACAGAATGAAGAGAAATTGCTTTGACAGTGTAAATAAATCCTAGAACGTGTATATAACATTATTAAAACGAATAAAGGCCGCTATTAGCACAACAGCATGCAGAAAAAGACAAGAATATTATGTGCTGGGTTTTTGCTGAATAACTTTGCTACAATAGCTGCAGCTACAGGCTGCTAACAGATGCTTGCAAACTAGTTACAAGGGTAAGAGCAATGCTACCTAATTCAATCTGCCCAGTGAAGAACTGGAGTAAAACCTGTAACAGATGTTACAAGATGTTACAAGAGACGTACAGTAAAGAAAATGACACCAAAAAAACCCACCAAAAACCTGTGGGATTCCCTGATGCACTATTATATAGGCAAACAACACGAACACATTCACTTTCTGTTTTCTTTTTGAACTAGTAAAAGGAATGAATTACCATTACTAATGGCTTTGTTTAAAAACAGCAGCTATTTAACACAGGAGAGCACATTTCAGCAGGTTGGTAAAAAAGGGCACAGGCAGAGGTGTAACTTCAGCATCACCAACACATCTGTTCATGCTGGGGATGTGCAAGGGCAAGGGTATGCAGACAGTGCCCAGGTTCACAAGCTCTCTCTAAATAACATCACATATTTTTATAGTCACAGATAAGACAACACTGCTCTAACCCAGAACATTTCTTGTACGAAATAAATACATATATGCACCCAAGCACTTCAGAAAAGATGGTCTGATTTCCCTACTGATGCCAAAGAAAAGTTTTTTATAAATCAATAGTGAGACCTTTCTAAGCACGCTTACCATATGACACCCATAAAATTATTTTTCATCAAGGTATGACTTCTTAAGCAAGCACTGCCCATTCAAACAGAAACAGCAAGCACTTTCAAGTCTTTCTTTAAATGTCAAAATAAAAAGTCAAAATAGTAAAATTTAGTTACTGCTCAGAACTTACATTCTTTATTTTTAGGTTCCCCCAGTCATCATCCTGTGAAATAAAATAAAAGACAAGTTAATTATCTTGCAGCAAGAGACAAGCAAGTATCTTCATTAATATTAATCACATATTTCTAAATATACAATTGTGTTTCATCCAAGATTACACAATATTAACTATTAACATGTTATCAAGTCTTGTCTAAAATAAACAGCAGCCAAGTGGTGTTTTCAGTAAGGTTCTTCATGTGTTGTTCAACACTGCTTAAATGTAAACAACTTTTTTGCAGCAAAGTTGCCTATACTCATTACACCAGTAAGTCTCCAGCAGAGAAGCACCAGAAAAACTTCTCTTAAACAAGCTAGAAAGAAAAAACTTGCATTCATATTCTGAACATAAAGACTAACAAAAAAACCTCCCACCAAGCTGTGTTTTGCATAAATGAGTAAAGAAGTGCAGTCAGTTTAACACATACAACCAAAGATCTTCTGGAGGAACATCTAGAAACACAGTCACAGTCTATGTTAACACATAATAAAGTCAGACATAATACAAAAAAATTATTTCTACCTTCAGAGTTCCTCCTTTAACCATAACTTTCTGTCTAGCTGGCTGAACTCCGGTCAGTGCAAATAACTGGGCTTTGAAGACCATTGGAGGTTCATCAGTGTTCAGCTCCACACCGTCGAATTTCTCTTTTCCCCATTTCACATTAACTGCAAACAAAATGTTTTGAAACTCAATTATTTCCTAATACCCAAGAATGTAATTACCAAGATTACCAAGACTTCATACCATCTCAAAACATTCTGTTTTCGACTCCTAAAATTGTCAGTAATGAAGCTAGGGAACACCTTCACTATATGGCACCTCATCCGCCAGAACATAACACTTCCAGCAGGTCTAAAAATATCCTACAAAACCATATTAAGTAACATATTTACTGAGAAACTCTGCAAGCAATAAGTGTGTCTAACAGCATCTGAAAACCTTTAGCAGGTCTTCACAAAAGCAGTTGGAACTACTCTCCCATTCTCTTGACACTGCTCGTTGTAAACAACTGAACTTTCTGAAGGAAGTTCAGAGGTGCGATTCCAGCTCAGCTATCCACGGCATTTCCGTTCTCCTTCAGAGGAAAACAATACAGTGCTCTCTAAAAGCAAGGCTATTGACCCCAATAAAGGTGCAGGACTGGAATCAAGAAGCGAAGTGAAATTTGGTAACAAGAGGCGTAAACCTCAACATTGGAAACAGGATCACCAGCAGAAACGGGAGGCAGAATGGCAAAACAGAATGTTAACTTCACTCTGGTGAAGTTAGCAATGACCAAGAGCAGACAAAAAAATGCCTGGAATATGCTGGGTGCCTCCACAGAACAGTGACACACCTTTGAGCACTTCCAATCACTAACACAGGGACATAAGGCTTCCTTAGCAAGCCAAGATTTTGCTGAAAATCTTTAAAATACAGCATGCAGCAATATCCTACATGTACAGTAAGTGGCTGAAATACCATATTTTAGGAAAGACACATCTTCTACCTGTGCTTTGGTTTTACATAAATATATTACAGCAACTACACCTTTCCAAAACACAAAACTTTTAGAAGTCATAATTTTGAACACCCTTCCAAAAAGGTTGATTTCAGATGTATGCAGTGCTTGTGATGGATAATATGACAGAATAACCAAAAGCAAGTCCAAATGAGTTAGAGTAAATCAGTCTACAAAGGAACTCAAATGACTGACTTTTCAGTATTTCTAACAGAAAGTACCTTCTGATTTGCCCAACATTCTGATTCTTTTTTAAAACGCATTTATCAGTTTGCATATTTAAGACCTATGAAGCACAAGGCTTTTCCCATTTTCCAGGAAGACAACCCACTCAGTCACTGTACAAGACAGCTGCACAGACTTTTCGGTTTTGAATTTTTGAACAGTCATGCATCCACTGCTAAATATGCAGAAGAGTTAGCAATTATTAATTTGTAGAGTCACCGGTTTTGACAACGCAGCACTCAAGGGGAAGAACGGAAGAGCATGAGTGTCTCCTCTTCAGAGACTGCAACCAAGACTTCACGCAAAAAAAAAGAGAAACTTGTTAATTTGAAAACAATGGAAAGTAAGAAAAAGGAAGGACGTATTTTCCCTGCTGATCAGAAAACACAGCGCATACAATTCACTTCACTGAATGGGTCAGGTTGGAAAGGGACCACAGAGCATCATCTTGCCCAACCTCGCTGCTCAAGCACGGCCATCCCAGAGCACATGGCACAGGACTGTGCCCAGACCATTCTTGAATATCTCCAATGAGGGAGACTCCATTAGATTTGGAAAAGTCCTGTTATACTAAAGATCCCAGTTTGCTAACCACAGCCAAAATAGTGGACAAACTGTGTACTGAGGCTGCATACAACCTGAAAAACTGAAGAGCCCCAATAGGCCAGATCTGTGAGATACTGTCAAGGCAGTAAATGGTTCTAGAAGTGTCACTGGAGGTTTGGTTCTTCAAGTCTTCCATTGAAACCTTTCCTCACAGCAAGAAGGGCCAGCAGGATGAGGTATAATTTAAGAAAGCTTTATGTTTAGGCTAGAGATTAGGAAGAATTTCTTCACAGGAAGGGTCATTAGACATTGAAATGGGCTGCCCAGGGAGATGGTGGAGTCAGCATGCCTGGGTGTTTAAGAAAGGACTGGATGTAGCATTCAGTGCCCTGGTGGTGACCGGTCAAAGGTTGGACTTAGCGTTTTTCAACCCAACGGAGTCTGTAGAATATGATGGATTTCCAAGAGCAGACAGACATAAATAAACTGGAAGGCGCAGATGCAGAGTTCTGGCTCACCGGAGGGACAGCACCACTTCTCTACCAGCAGAAANGGATGACGCTGCAAGCGCGGCCGCTCGGCGGAAGCGGGGCGGGAGCGGTGCGCGCGCACCGCCGGAACGGGCGGGGCCGGGAAGGGGCCGGGAGCGGGCCGGGTCCCCGGTGCCGGTAGTCCTGCCAGCCGTGGGCAGAGCCACCGCAGGGTGCCGGGTTGGGGTCTGGAACGGTCCCGACCCCCAGAATGAGATGCAGGCGGTGCTGGTGCCGCGGGCAGGGAAGGTCGGTGTGGAGGGCGCAGGGCTGGAGCGAGAGCGCGTTCAGTTCTGGGATCGCCAGTGCAGCAGAGACAGGGGACTCCTGGAGCGGGTCTAGAGACGGGCAACAAAGATGATGAAGGGACTGGAGCATCTCTGTCACGATGATACGCCAAGACATTTGGGCCTGTTCAGCCTCAGGAAGAGATAACTGAGAGGGGGCCTCATCAAGGTGCATAAATATCTAAAGGGAGGTGCCTGGAGGATGGAGCCAGGCTCTCCTCGGTGGTGACAAGCAGTAGGACGAGAGGCAACGGGCAGAAACTGATGCACGGGAAGTTCCATCTGAACACAAGGAAGAACTTTACTGTGCAGGTTACTGTGGAACAGATTGCCCAGAGAGAGTGTGGATTCCCCCTGGCTGAAGATTCTCAAGGACAGTGTAGATGCAATCCTGAGCCATGTGCCCTAGGACAGCCCTGCTTGGGCAGGGGGGTTGGACCAGACGACCCTCTGTGGACTCTCCCAACCTGACCCATTCTGTGCTGTGTGATTCTGTGGGGCTTTTGCACCCCCAGGGATCTGCCCAAAAGCTGTGATTGCACAAGAGAGGGGGGCAGAAAAAATAAAAAGGCTCTTGTGGATGAAATAGGTTTGGTTTATAGGAAAAGGGGGAAGTAGGAGCTAAAATTATCAACTGGAGAACTTTGTTGGGAGAAGAGGAGATACGTAATCAACCAGCAATGATTTTTAGGCTTGGTGGTAGATAAGGAGCACTGATGGATGTGTGTGATGGGATCAGCCAGGAGCCTTCAGCATGATAAACCCCAAGTTGTAAACATTAAAACCAGTAGACGTGGAGACCTGAATCTCAACTGCTTCTGCAAAAACTCTTGGTATTAGGGTGTGGTTAAAAACCAAAGCAATACTTAAACTTACAAGGGAGAGAATGAGACAAGAGAGAAACATCCCTTCCTCAGACCCCTCCTAACTCCAGCCTTTAGAAACCCAACAGTCCTCTGCAGACCCACAGCTGCAGCTGTGAAGAGCTTCTACCACAGCTGATACCACCACCTGGTTGTTGGCATGTGCACTTTTGGCCATGCTTTTGCCATAGAGGTGATATCCTAAACAAGAAGGATCTTTTCCTTGCTGCTACCCAAATGTGATTTTCAGTTCCAAACAGCTGAAGAATGAAATACAAAATTACCATAAAAATAATCTAGGGTTTGAATGTAAGCCTTAAGGTGAAAGGCTTAGAATTTCTGTCTTTTCAGTTTGTCGTGGAGAAGAGCAAAAGTTGATTTTGTTGTCCAGCATAGGCTCCTAGATGGGACAATGAGGTTTAGGGGAGCAAGGATTACATTTCACAGAGGAGCTCCAATGGGTCTGTGGAACGAATTATGCTGGATTATGCTGGATCTTGAATTAAGATGGAGTTTACAATTAGTAAAGTGATTTAAGTGTTAAAATTGACCAGCAAAAGTTGAATCTTAGACTTGCTGAAAGGAGCGTTCTAGAAAAGCTTTGAGATCCAGTTCTAGGGTGAGATCCTGCAGACCATCAAGTAGTGAGAGCAGATCCCAGCTGCCTGCCTGTGAATCTAAGTGTGAGATATCTCCAGTCAAACGTTTTGCTCTTAATACCAGTAGTGACCTATGCAGAGTCACGTTTACTCGTGCCAGCTGAATGGAAGTGGAATGCTCTATGGTCTGAAGCTGTACTGAATCCTTCCCTTTAGAGAACCCCTTAGCTGATCAGGGCTCAGGCAATCACAGACCATACATTTCCAGGATTTGGGAAAGGCACTAGAGGGTGCTGTGCTGAAAGAGAAGAATTTGTTTCTGCAGGAAAAATCATTCCAACCTCTGCAAGGTGAAGAACCACTACCTCCCTCTTTTTTCCTCTGAGACTGTGTAGGCCTCTTCCTGCAGCAGCAGCCATGTGCCTTTTTCCTGAAGGAGGGGATCAATAGATGCTGGTTTTCCTGAATCTTACACAAAGTGACATAAGGAGTGTGGAGACAAAGAGTACAGCCTGATGTATAAATATGAACTAATATTACCTTGATGACATTAAAAATTTAGAAATTTGGTTCAACATTATTAAGTGCATCTTTTTTCTTAGTAAAGACAGGCCCTGTGGGAACCTTGGGCAAAGGCATGGGGACACTGTAAGTGCTTGCCCTGGCTGTGTCTCTGTGGCCTGTGACAGGGCCATCTGAGCAGGACTCCTTCCCATCCTGAGCTGGTTGGATACAGGCCAGCTTAGATCCAAAAGCTGGGGCTGTGTCATCAGCACTGTAGTGCACATAGGCCAGCAGGCTTGGCAGGATTTATGAGTGCTGGAAGATGGCTCAGAGCAAGTCCAGATCTGTTTAGAAAAGGCTTTCAATGCTGTGAAATCTCCCGTGGCCCGGTTCTGGGGAGCACAAGTGCTGGTGAACCCTCAGACAGTACAAGCAGGTGCTGTGATACAGCAGAAGGTGTGGGGAAGGAAACCAAACCCCTTTGCAAGGCATGCTTTAGGCACCTGTGTGATGCCTGAGATAGAACAAAGATTCACTTTAAATAACCAGAGACTCGGTAATTAAAATGCTGCATTTGCATTTCTTGTTTCTTTAAAGGTCAAGATGAGTTGCCCTCATTCAATATATTGGCGGGTGCATTTATTAAGGTATATTTTATTTTCTGTGGAGAACATGTTCTTGGGACCCTATGATAGAATGGTTAGGGTTGGAAGGGACCATGGGCAGGGATGCCATTCACTAAATCAGCTTGCCCAGGGCCCCATCCAACCTGGCGAACACTTACGGGGATGAGGCACCCCCAGCTCCAGTATATCTTCTGTGTATCTTCAGTAAAGAAAACTTATCAATCCAGGAGATGTTTAAAGTACCAACACCCCCTGTTTTTGTGTTTCCTCTTCCATTTCAGCAGTTTTCAAAAGTTTTGCATTCTGAGTCACAACGTACATCTAGGGGAAGGAACAAGAACAAAACTCTGTCTGTATTTTTTTATGTTTGTAATTAGTACATTGAAAAAATCCCAGTGGAGTTCACCAGCTCAGAGGGAAGCTCAGCACTGCTGCCCCCTCCTCTCGCTGCACAACTCCCAACTTGCTTCTGGCTACAGCCTCAGTGGCTACTGTAGGAAAATCCCACCTGTGGAGGAGGCAGTATCCTTTTATTACCAGGCTGTTTTGCTACAGTTAGCAACTCTTTCCATTTTCTTTCCTGTTGCCTTCAGCAGTAACAGGGTGGCTAGAAGAGAGAATCTGACTTTTTGCATTCTGTCAATGTCAGTGAACCTAATACAGTTGTAAAAAGTGAATAGGTGGAGGCAAATCAACAAAAAAATGACCATGTAAGAATCTAGACTTCTTGATTTCTCAAGCAACTTGTAAAATTACAGCTTCACCAGTATAAAGGCAGCCAGGGTGATTTATGCTGGCTCTTCACAGCTTACACATTTCACATCTCTTGATGACTTTCAGTTGAGATAGTAAGCATTACTTTTCCTAATAGCAGAAACCTTTGGCTGCTTTTTTTATTCTAAGTGTAGCTATTCCTGCAGATAAGCAACTTGCTTACAGTAAACAAGTGCCAATATCAGTGTACCAGAACACACAAACTGTAATTTGCACGTCTAGACTTCATTATTACAGCATTTTAGTTGCAATTTATCTCAGACACACAAGTCAATGTAATTTTACACTTCATTATGTCTGCTGCTGCTTTCCCAAGCAAAATCAGCATAAAAAAAAAACCTGCAGAACTTCAGCATTACTAAAAAACTCTGGAAATTAGAGTAGGTGCCAATCTGTAGAGCCAAAACCATTTTTCCACAATCCCTCTTCCCACTAGTCATTAGCTATTCATAACAGGGCTTATGCTGTTTTTCAGATTCATGAAATATGAAATTACAAGGTACTACTTTTTATTAATAAATTACTCAAGCAAAAGGTTTTGAGCCTGCAGAGGTAGCCAGTGACACATAAAGGAAAGCAGAAAAGCAATCCACAACCTAATCTGAGCCTGGAGAGACCACAGGCCTTTCCAACCGCTCCAAATTTCCTATTATAATGTGTGTATTTAAGTAAGACATATTGAATCATCTTACTATATTTTTCCCTTCCCAGTATGTGACAGGAGATTAAAGCAGGTCATAATTATCCCTTATATTGCTTGACAAGCTCACAGTCAACGTGATTGGTGATCTGGAAGGTTGTCTTTTGTGTGCTCCAGCCACAGCTTTGATATTGCTGACATTTCTGATACAGAAGCTCAACACAGAGGAACTTCCTGAAGTTACATCAATGGCTTCTATTTATCTGTACTTCCCTGCTCTGTGACCTTCAAAGGACATACAATCATTCACATGTAATTTGGCCTCACTGCTCTATTGTTCTGCAGGCCTTGGTGGATTACCCAGGGAGATTTATGGACAGCTAGCTTCATGGGATGTACAGGCTGTTCCAAAAAAACCCAAACAAGCCTAACCCCAAAACCCCCCACCAACAAAAACTACCTTGTCTTTTGAACACTGTTCCCTCCCACAAATAAGTGGAATTTCTGAAACTCCAAACCTGCATCACGAAGGATGAAGTAATCACGAGACCAGCTCAGGGTGGTGGTTGAATAATAAATATAAATTAGGCTACTACAGCAGGCCACGAGAAGAAGGAAATGAAAACATTATTTAATATGGTATTTACTTATTCATGTGGAGTAGCAGGAAAAAAAACATTTCCGAGTGCCCTGGGCATCATGCTGCAAATGCACCTTGTACTTGGAAACCGCTGCAATGTCTAAATGCTTAGAAAGATGTATAAGTTGCAGTCAGGAGAAAACACCATGCCAGTCGTTTTCAAAAGGGTCTTTCCATAAATTACTTTATTTCTCATTAAATGAGCACAGAGTCATTACCATATTAATAACAGATATGTTTATTATTACATATCCATCAGTGCGGCTTTCAATACCACTTGAAACATGCAAATCGTCCTAAGGACGAATCAGTTTTCCAGTGCTTCTTATTTAATACACAACTGCAAAGCCATTATAAATTACTGAGGAGGTATTTGGTTAAGAAATAAAATAAAATAAAACCATACTGCCCATACCATGAATGTATTCCTGCTACAAAGCAAGAGTCTGACAGCATTTACTGAAATTCCTGAATTATCCAGAGCTTTTGCATCTTTTTTTTTTTTTGCATTGCCTACACATCTCTTGGCTTATGAACAAGAATCAGTCTTTCTTTGTAAGAGGAATTCTCACTCAAAGATTGTACTTAATTTAGAAAATGCATCTAGCATCTAGAATATTTCAACTGATTAAAATTCAGTAAAAACTACTGATATGCAATAGTTTTTTAGAGGTTTCTTTTGCTTAGTTTTAGGTTTCTACATTTATCGACATGGCAATAATACAATTATCTCAAATTAAGGCACTAAAAGAACAATGTAAAACCAAGTAAAGTGTTCTAAGAATAATTTACAGTTCAAACAGTGCATATATTTCTTAAATGTTTGTTAACTTAATGTACGTTATCACTTAAAATTGTAAGGCAATACATTATACAGTAATAGAAATGATGTACCCCAAAATATGCTTCCAAACTCGGTGGTTCTTTTTACTGTTAGTTTCTAATGCTTCTAACAATAAAATAATTCAGTATGGCTTGGCAAAATGCATAGATTAAAGGCAATTACTTGTCTTCCCCCCTTTACAAACCTGCTGCATCAGTATTTTGTAAAGCATAATGCAAAATATTTAACACTTTGATCCATTCCATAGTGGGTGGTTAGCATTAAGGCTGTAAAGAACTCTGCAGTGAAGGCACTGAAGTTCAAGTGATAAGGCTTCATTTTAAGCTAGTTCTGCAGTCTTCAAGAGCACAACTTAAGAGTCTTGAAAGCAATTGCAGTCCTTCTCACTGAGAAACCTTCCTCTTCTACTCCGTTTCATATGCTCATCTTGACATAAATATCCCCCTTCACAGGGTTAACAGTCCTTTTCTTTCACTGGTACGAAGAAAGTTGGCTGCATTTCATCATGACTGACAGGCTTTTTTTAAAAAATCCAAAAAGGCAGCACCTTTTTTATACACCTAGCTAAGCTTTATTTGCTTTAACTTGCATTACATAGTAATAATTAATCTAATCTACCTTGAGGCAAACCCGCAATTAAACACCCTCAGCGTGCTTTTGTGCCAAAGCAAGGAGGAGACAGTAATAGCAATCTTAACCCTGAAGCCTGTGATAGTTATGTTGAAAGGAACAACAGCCCGTCTGCACTGCTCTGTGTGGTTAAAAAAAAAGCCCTGTTTCTCTGACTGCATCCCATGAGGTTCCATTAAGCACTGTACATGTGGTTAGCTGGAACAAAGAAGAAAACAGACAATTAATAACAAATATAAAAATTAGCTTTGTAACACTAGTGTATGTTTGCCAAGAGCTTCAGTGAAGAAAATACTTTAACAGAATTTCTTTTCAATTGACAAGGTACAATACTAACATCATACCTACATCATATTTCACAAACTGTTCTCAGTTTCCAATAATATTAAGCAAACACAGAGACAGATGATAATATTACTGCAGCTTTGCAAGTAAGCAATTAAGAGTCAACAATCATGGGTGTATTCATGGCAAATGCAAGGTGACCCTCCTTCACTTGCAGGACAAGAAAAGGCTCTCTAGGTTAAGAGCACGCACATGCAGTTGCAGAGCTCCTGATGCACAGGAATTTTGGCTGGTTGGTTGTTTTCCTCTTTAAACATGCATTAACTTGACCAAGTGCCCAAGTCCAACTACATTAAAACAAAATACCTCAGCTGTGCTAATACAATGTGAATAAATCAGCAGACCGTAAGCTATGAAGTGTAGGTTCTGATCTCGAAGCAGTACTGCAAATGCCAGCGAGTTCATCATGAAGTTCTGATTCACAGTCATTAGTGATAAGTTATTAAAATGAGGAATAGAACTTAGGATGAACTTTTATATGTGAAGCTCCTTTCAATGGGTCTGAGACACCTCTCCATGAAGCCAAGGAAGCATTGCCTACCAGCTGCAAAGAAGGGTGGGTCAGACCCTGAATGAAATGTACTGAAATGTCTTCAAGCACGTGTTCAAGTATGTATCCATTCAACAAAACAGTTAATGCCTGCTTACATGGTAGGACTCCATCACCGAGAGCAAGTTCTGCTATACTGTCTGACAAGAAAACAATTTTCAGATACTTAGTAAAAGCTAGACATGTATTATATCCCATAAAATCATTGCTGCTTCTCTTATTCCCACACCTAAGGAAAGAGGTGAGGGAGAAGCAGAACTGCAGATGCAGCATCTTGTGTTCATAGAGGCTGATCTAACAGTCGATTGCCTCCTGAGAGGAAAAGAGCCTGCTGCTCCTCTGCTTTACCACCTTCCTGACCCCAGGAGAGCATCCTCCTACTTACCTGTCCTCAGCTTTGGCAATCACTGCACTTCTTAGTGCACTGATCCACTCACTAAGCTTGGCACAGTAAGTCTACATTTTTTTGACAGTCAGGAAACTGAATTGTGGACCTTCATGGAAGGGTCCAAAATGGATCATTTCAAGCACTTACCTAGGATCCAAGGACAGAATAGAAGGCAAAGAAGATGGAGAGGGAAAATCCTCCCCTTTAAGTAGCAACAGGCTGTCAGATGAGCTCAGCTACTGTGCTGAGCTACCAGTTAAGTGTTCAGTACATAAGATACACTGTGAATTTATTTAATAAGCTAAATTGAAACACTAGTACGTTAGAAGTGGATTTTCCTAAAATAAATCCATTGTCTCTTCTTTTTAAGCACACAGGCCAGAATGTGTACTGGTATCAGGGCACAGGCTGGGCATAGCCCGTCACAGCAGTACTTGTCCAGTTCACAGATACAATTTACAAAAAAATTGTTTGAGAGAGACACAAAAATGTCCACAGTATAACTGCCAGAATGAAGAGTTCCAACCTGGCCTTCTTCTAATGCTTCTTTGCTCAGTGGAACTCTGAACCTTTTCATTGTTTGCTCACATTGCTCTGCAGGCCCCACTACACTCCAGTCAACCCAGTGGCAGCTGTCTGATGGGGACAGAGGTGTCACAAAGCCACCCAAGGAGCCCCTTGAGCATCAGGGAGGTGCAGGGGCCCCCACCTGCCTCCTGCAGACATCTCCAGGCAGCATGACAGGTGGGAGCACACACACGCACAGCACTCCTGCTGCTCAAGTGCTGTGCCTCTCCAAATGGCTTATGCTCAATAGGACTCTTTCCCCACCATCAGTGACTACAATATGCAGCATTAAAATAGAGTTTCCTATAATTAATTGCATGTTCTAAGAAAGTCTGTCAGTATTTGACATTATCAAGAAGCAAGGTTATCAGTTAGGTCATCAAGTTCACTGATGGATTTGGGGTCAGTGTAGAAGAGTAATGTAAACATTAACTGTTTGATCCATGTCACAGTTTGTCAGATAAATTCAAGAAGCCAAAAAGGTAAGATACCATGTAGAACTGACAGAAAACCTAAGAGTTTTATTTCTTCCCAAGAACTTGGAAGATCTCCTTGGCTGATGGAGAAAGGTATACACCAGGGCAGATGGAGAAAACACAAGACTACACTATTTGGAACAGCTGATCTGACCTGACATTCACTCATGCAAGACCATCACCGTCACCCTTCCTATTCACTCATGCAAGACCATCACCGTCACCCTTCCTCCTTTCATTCTTGAGGCTCTCCCCCAAACCACTGCAACTTCTGAGCCCAACCGAAAATCACAAGCTTTTCTTTTGTAGGGTTAGAGTTGGATTCTTTTTGTTGTCATGCTTTGGGTTTTTTTGGCTTTCCTTTAGTCAAAACATTCCTGAATTAATTTTCTGCTGAAAAATAGATCAGTTCACTCTGGTAATCTGTGAAGCATGAACTGACACAAGATAAAACTCAGGAATGTGCAGCTGTCCTCCTTCTGGTGCTGGTGAGCTATTAAAGTCACTGTCTCTTTCGGATCTTAAAAACAGCTTTAATAATGGTGTTTCTCATTTTTTATAAAAGTTGCATTCCCTACTTGTGTATTTCTCTGACTCTGTAACACTTTCAAAAGGACAGTGTCAATAGGATTAATAACAGCAATAGTCTGGGTAACTGATGTCCCCATTCCTTTAACAGTTACTGTAAACTTTCAAATATGCCAATCTGTTCATTCTGTAATAGATTAGCTGCACTCTTGTCCTTGTTGAAGGCAACTCCAAACCAGCACTTCTATTAAGAGAGAGTGAAAAATAATCAATTAATTGATTTAAGAAAATGGATTTTTCTCCCATAGGAGTATGGATGAAAGCCGGTTATTACAGCTACCCGAGGGCCTCACAAGGATAAATGAAAAGGAGAGCATACTCAGAATGCAATTCAAATTCTTTTGGAAGAGAAAGTCTACAACTCTAAACATCTAAATGTGAAATAAAGAAGTATGCACTATCCTTATCAAGGCAAGGATTGGCACAGAGGACAAGACAAATAGTTTGACAGGATTCTGTTATGTAAGTACACACCATGTAAGTACATAACAAACATGGCTGAAGTTTCCCTGAAAGTAACCATTACCAATTTGTCTTCATTTGGTACAATGCTGAAAATGCTACTGTTTAGTAAGCAATCCCTGATTTTATAGTGTTTGTAACCCAGGTTTATCACTGTGTGCTTTTCCACTGCAGTCACCCTTGTTTTCCACAGATTTTTACAGTGAAGACTGTAAGGAAAAAACTTCCCACTTCCCAGGAAATCTCCCCACAAATCAGTAGTGTTTCTGTATTTCAGAACTTCAGCTCAGTTAAGTGCTGGTGTTGAAAAATGTAAAATTACACCACGATTCTGTTGCATTCCTACCATTTGAACTGTAACTGGTAAATGAGACTTTGTTCAGTGTTTGTGACTATGGCTTCTCTCCCAAGGACTCTGGCACTTCTCCTCATGCTGTTGCATGATCTCTAACACCACACTGCCCACAACATCACTGATTTTTATACTGACCGCTTTGTATTTGAGGCCTAAAGAAATTTTCCTGGATGGGATTATCTTGAAGGCCTTCACTGAATATATTGCTATCTCAAAACTATGATCCCTGGGAGTGTTCATAGCAAGGCTGGATGAAGCCCTGAGCAACCTGATCCACCCTGGTAGAGTGGGTTGGAACTGGCTGATCTTTAAGGTCCCTTCCAACCCAAACCATTCTGTGATCACTAAAGTTTTGGGATGGAAGTCTTGGGGACAAGAAAATCAACACCCTTTTTGTCTTTCATAGTCTCTCTTTTCTGTTCCCTTTAAGAAAGATGTTTCATGACATAACCCATCTCTCCTTATATGCAAAAGTTTGCTTTTATTGCATTTCATGCCAGGAATGTTTGGTAGCCCTGCCAGTCTAGGAAGACTCTTTCCTTACTGAGACACTAATTTCCACTCCATACTGTCAATTCAATCAGTTATTTGGGGAGAAAACAACACACATACTGCATCAGGAAGCTAATAAAGGTTAAATCCAGATTATAGTAATCTAAGCATCAAAAAAGAGTATTTTACATCATGTCTTGGTTAATGCATAGGGCCACAAATAGTTTACAAAAACAACTTCTGGGATAGAAGACAACTGGGAATGAGTAAGCAAGGAGGAAGAATGGAATTAATACTTAAGTGGCCTCAGAACAAAATAATTGGCCTAACAACAGACAGAAATCAGCCCCATTTGCAGAAGACTTCTAGTGTACACAAGCTCTGAGTCAATACATGGAAGGGATGACTGTGGATCATCCCTGCTGCTAAATGCCATTACTGACATATCTACTGAGCCTTGCCTTTACACAGGAAAAAATGCCACCAGCTCCCTCCCAAGTATGGGCAGGCCAGGTACTACTTCCATGGTACCTTTCCAAATGTGAAGAAGTGATAAATTTACCATTTTAACAGGAGAATTCTGCTCCTTCCTTTGGGATTTGAGCAAAGATTTAGATCAGCAGTTCAACAGCCATAACTATTTCACAATTTCTCATGAAATAGTATTTCTAAACTGAGATTTTTTTTTTTAGCCAAGGAGATCTGTAGTTTTTATAGCTTATTTCTCACCTAGTTTTTCCAGAAGTATTTTTAACAGCTTTTCGGAATGACTGGTTTGCTGAGGATCTTGTAGACAAAGTTCTAGGAGAAGCACGAACAAAAGTAGATGGAGGTGTCTTAGGGATCTTCTTTACTAAATGTGTCACCCACTTCTTCTGTTCATCTTGACAAGATGCCAACAAGAGCATATCTCTCGCTGAAGTTACATCGTAACTTACTGCAAGGAAAAGGAGGAAGATGATTCAGTGAAAAACAGGGCTCCTTATCTGAGTTGTGACACATCAGCCATACCAGTGGAAGGACCAGTGGCACCTAGAGACACTCCTGTATTGGATTTGTTTATGTATTTTTGGAAGACAACAAACAGCAGGGGAGATTATGAATATGATGTTTTTCATGATTTGTCATTCTGCATTAAGATTCTTCAGTCTAACATGAATATTCAAGAAATGAGAAACTTACTCTAACAACAATTTTAATAAGCTGGAAAGCTGTGTGGGTGCCTTATGGCCAAAAGTTCCAGAGCACATACCCTGAATGCTCCATTTCACAGCAGCACAGAGAAGAAAGTTCTACTCCAGTCTGTGAGGCGGCTGAAAAACCACTCTGCAAGGTCTCAGCAAATTGCAGTGACAATTGCTGATGCAGTCACTGCAATTGTCCCTAGCATGGCTCAGGTATAAGTGCAGAAGGAATAGTCTGGGCACCAAGGAGCTGCCCAGTACAAACCTTTAGGGAACTCTGTGCTCCCAGGACCCTCAGCAGAGCCCCATCAATTACACCACCAAAGGCCTCCCTACAGGGGTTTGCTACAGCTGCCTGTTCCTAAGCAGTGTAACAGCCTATTGCTTTAATAGCAATTTTCACATCTAAAATCATGGAACTTTAGTTTTAGGTTTGAATTTAAACTGAAGTGCTTTTATTCACCTCCAATACTTCAGCAGGTGTGGCTTAACAAAGCAGAGAATACAGAACAGAAAAAAAAAAAAAAGAGTATACCTTTGCATGGTGCAATTAATTCCTCCTTTTTATCCAAGTGGTCTCTGTGGCACTTCACATGGCATCTTCGACATTCTAGGGCAGCAGGGGGTTTAAAGACATGCCAGAGAGGTTTGGCACAGGCCTCACAGTTGGCTGGAAAGTGGTATAATGTGGGAATAAATTCATGGCCTTTGTGATTTAGAAAATTTGTCTTCTCTGCTGGCTGTACTGGTTCTACCTCCAAATCCTTCCTGCATTCCCCCTCATTAGCATAGAGAATCTGAAAAAGAACACTGCTGCGTTATTGTTGAAGCACAAAGTGCTTGTACACCCTTTTCAAAGAAGCCACCACTTTTTCAAGAGAGTCAAATAGACAGTAGAATATACTTCTTTTTACCTGGAATATTTTAGGAATTTCTTCAGTTTCAGCTCTATATACATCTCCTTGAGTTACAGGCCGGACATGAAACAGCTTACTAGATTAGAAGAAACATGAATCAGAAAATGCTAAAAGGCTATGTATGTTTCAGAACGATTATCAAACTGCTTTGAAGTTCCTAGAAATTATGCAAGCAACACTACCTACTTCAAGGCTGCAATATGGTTTTAGGAACTAAGTCATAAACCATATAGATTTTGTCTACCCATGTAAGACCAAAATATTTCACAGCATTGAAAGAGGGTTATCTTACAATAGATTCAAGATCCATCATGGTAAATTTACTTAAAGGTTTTCAAATACTTCCTCAAAACACTAGGAACGTTGTTGCTAGAAAAGCCTAGTGAAAACCTGGATGGAAGTAACCATATTAGCAGAATACAGTAGTTTTTCTACTAAATCATGTTATGAGTTGATAAATCTATGCCAGAATATCACAAAAAGAAACCTGGGGTACTGGCAGCTGTCAAAAATGCTATTAAAATTGGAACAAGCATCATCTTATACTGGGTCAAGACTCTAAGTCCATCTCTCCCAACATCCTGTTTTCAACAGTAGCTGTAGCAGATGTTTATGAAGAGAGAGTACAAAACAGTTCAAAGAGAAAATAACTCTTTTCCTGGTTATGAGCAATTGGCAGTTTAAGCACTTCCTGAGTTTGAGATTCCTTCCAGACCGCTGTATTTGTTAGTCCCTGATACATCTATTCATGAATTCTAAAATCTTTTTTCAGTTACTACTTTATGAGATCCCATAATGTCAATCAGTTGCTCAAACATCACAGTCATGTACCAGAGATGGATTTCAGTGGTATTTGACACAATTCTCCTCATGTACAACCAATGTAAAGGAATCACAATTAAGATATTTTATCACTTTAAACAGAAAACAGCTGGAAAAGCTGGAAATGCTTTGGACTAGAACAGCAATGGTCCTCTCTCTTTTCCTCTAACTTTTAGCAATCACAGGACAACTAAAAAGTACTGTCAAAGTTCTGTTAATGGTACTCTGAAATACAGATAGACAGACGTTTTCCAACTAGTATGGGAAATAAAAAATTATTTATGGAATTCTTATTTCAAGCTTCTGGATTTGCTATCTGCTATTTCACACACAACACACTTTAGTCAATTTGTATTCAAAATTAACAGTAACTTTACTTACTCTATATCTAGTACCATAGATGGATTAGACTGGTCCTTGTCTTTTTCATCATTGTAGAACAGTATCTTTTTACTGCTCACCACAACATACTGTGGAAAGAAAGGGTAAAACAGTTGAAATTGCATTTTAAAAAGCAATTATTTATCCTAATATACTCCCACATGCACATAAAAAGCCTGAGTAAATTAAAGGTTTCAAATTAACATCAGGAGATATTTAAATCATCATGCAGGCAGCAACACCACTGACAGCTGTGCAATGCTATAGCTGCAGTGACTGTATTGTCACTGGTTCACTCTAAAATGCTTGCTGTGACTCTGCAAGTCCATCTGTACACAAACTCACAAATTTCAGTTGCTACTGGTAGGTTACTATGAAAGTTACTGTATCACTGAGAGTGACACAGTGCAAAAGTTATCACTTACTGATAATGTTGTAAACAACTTCTCTAGTTCTACAGGCCTGCAGGACTCACTGGTACTTCATACCAAACTGCTGGTAGGCTAAAACAGAGTCCCATGGCTCTGGCTATTTCCTACACTTTCAATTTAATGGACTAGTAAAATAAAGAGCCAAAATGAACCAGCAGAAACAGAGGTCTGGTACTTAGGAATACACTGAGACAGTTAAGATCAAACACCTCTAACCTAAGCACTTCCCAGTAAGTTCAAAACTGGAATTCACTGCCTGCTGCTCTTCACTGGGAGTTGTTAGTTCAACATCTTTGCCGGAACTGTCCACAAGCATAAGCTCAGTGACAGTTGTGGCTGTTCCCTCCCCTGCAGTTTCAAATGTTTTAGAAGGAGCTGAAAGATATGAGGCACTAAGGAGGATTAAAAGGAGGTAAACTAGCAGCTCTGTCTACACTGATCTCCAGATTCACATATAATATAATCCAGAAGCAGGGGAAAGGACAGAAAGGCATGAGAGTGAATGTACCAATAGTTCATCTTGAATTCCAAGTGGTGGCAGGTAACTGCATGGGTTTCTGCACAATGCAGATTCTGATAATTTGAATAAATGTCTACTCCTTCTACAAGGGGAGGCTTCAACTCCCCTTTGAAGCTGACCTCAAAACCTGAGTATGAAAGTCATCTTAAGTTTATACAACAGTTTTAAAATGTGCTGTGCAAGGTGTGAGCTACAGTTGTAAATCTCAATTACTGAAATGCATCTTAAAAAAGCCACGAAATGGCTTTTGTCACAATCCCTTAATAGAAAGCCTGATCACCTTGAGTAAGTACTAAGTTGTAATAGTAGGAGCCTCCTCTGATTTTTCCCATTGAAGAAAAAGACTGTGCTTCAATTCCTTTATCCACTCCAATAGGAAGCTAATGCCTTTTTCATCTTTGAAGTGTGCACCTCTGCCTTTCAGAGATAAGAGCAAGCCCTAAAAATGACAACTACAACAAATGCAAATTCTGACTGCAAAGGAATTCAATTATCACATTATATATAGGCCTTGGTGAAAGAACAACTTAACCTCACCCAAAAAAAGTTATGTATGTCAATATCCTGTTGTGAATATATTAAAAAATCTTCTGACAGCAGTTCTGTTCTACAGTGTTTTTTTAAGGATATTTTATCATCTTCACTTGGGATGAAATGAAGCTCCAAATAAAAATATGCCTAACCCATTTTAGTGTTAGCTTTAGGTATAACTGAAGTATTTATTCTCAAGTAAGTTTTCCACACTCACTCCTTTCTAAATTCAGAAAATAACTTGGATGGCACAGGGCAAAAACATCAGTGCTACAGACATTTGAGTCAGAAATGCAGCAGCTCAAGTTGTAACAACTCAGGCATCAATCCAATTACACTGCTAATGTAATTTTGCTTTTCCTTTAAATTAATCTGGGCATATTTGAGGTTGCATATACCTCCCACCTTCAGAAAACTGAAAGTGCAGGAGAATTTGGAAGAGAGGCACCCGAGGAGGCTGACTACCTGCCAGCTTGTTTCAGCTGCAGTACAGTTCAGCCAACAGAATGCACATGTGAGTGAACATGGTCCCTCACTACTGTGTGTCACTGATATGAACCTCAGCTAGTTAAGGAACCTTATCAGTACAATTTATTTAATGACTGAGCCATCCATCTGCAGCTCTAACTCCTCAAAATAGTGAGCGCATTCAAACTAGCAAAGTGTGAATGGAGTAACTGCCTAAAATATCTTGAGTTAAGTAAATATGCCTACACTGGGCACGCCTGAAGAAATTCTGATAGTCTTTCACTGGAGAAGTCGCATATCAGTTTAAAATTTTGATCCTCAGACAACACAAAAATAATTTCCCTTTTTAAGAAACAGTCATGAAAGTGTGCTGGGAGTATTCTGACAGGAAAATGATACAGTGTTTTATATAATCCAGAACAGAACAAAGCTATGTGATTTGTGCCAGGCACAGTCAATTCTGTAACAAGAGGATTCAACTAGCCTTTGCAATCAAACAGACCTACAAGAAGCATCTGCTATTTGGTTTTGTTCCTGGTGGTGAACACTTCTTGTGGGTGAAACATCTTCTCTTTCTGTACATTTTTGCTATTAATATTGCTGTTTTTATTGTGCTTGTCTTAGTCTTGTTTTGTGCTTTCAGTAAATTGTTAACTCAATCCATAAATTCTGCTTTTGTTTCTCCCTCATCCAAAGGGGCAGGGGGAAGGTGACTGGCAATTAGTTGAAATAGGACAGAACATAACACTCACTACTCCCAGCAAACCAGAATAGGTGGTGGTTTTAATTTACAGACAAATCACCAAGGTCTGATGTTGATGTGAAAATGGGCAGATCTGGAACTCAAATCACTTGGAGTGTATAAAGGCCATGGAAGCTCACTGAAAATAGCAGTACTTCAAAGAAGGAGTTCAGCAGCTAAAGGCCCAGTACAAACACTCAAATGCTTCTGTGACACGAATGAATCCCTTCTCCTTTACATTTTATAGGAACCACTTCTAACTGTAGTAGAATGTGAATGTAAGCAAGATCATTTGAGAAACACCTTTCAACAGGAATCAGAAAGTTACTTCAAAAGTGTCATGAATAACTCAGTAATTCCCAGTAGCAGTCTTTGAATATAAGGAAGATGCAGGAAAATAAACTGTTTCATACAATTATCTTTTAAATTTTAAAAAATTCTAGAGACCATGTTCACTTTTGTATTTAGTTGTACTTAAAGATGTTCAAAGGAGGGAACTGAAAAGTCAGAAAAGATAATCAGAAACTGGTTCTAAGTATCTCAATTTGAACATTGGATGTTTCAAAGAACCTTTGCAGAGGCAAAACAATACTGCTTCATTTGCAGTGGGAATTCCAGCACAGAGATTCAGTTTCTGAGAGTAAATCAGTTCTTTTCAAGAGCAACCAATCATTTTAAAGGTAAGGGAGACAGAAACATCCTTGGAAATCATGTGTGGCAAGTTACAGTGTGATGCACTCTTCCATGACCTTCAGAACATTTAAGTGTGGTATTCCCTGCTCTCTGCTGCCAAGTTGCACAAAGAGGTTCTTTTTCAGTAACAGAATTATAAAGACGCTTACTCAAAGATGAAATGTGTTTTTTAATGTTTCCAAGATGCTCATTGTAAAGCATTTCCTCCCCTGTTGTAAATTTGCATGATATCATGAATTTTCTTGGTTTTTCTTTCTTCAATAATGTACATACACTAAATTACTCTTAATTATTTTGTTTGTTTCTTAAACATGGGTTGTAAAAGTCATTCATCACATGCCTAGAAACCTTTCCAAAGAAATTGAGGAAGAAAAGAAAAAAGGCATTTGTACCTGTTTCTTCCAGCCATGCCGCCTAATATTTCCTTTGTTTGGTACTGAAAGCCAACCTTCAAGTCTTGATTCTGGTTTAAAAAAATGGATATTTATTAATTTTGTGTACTTATAATAATAAAGCAGAATAGCACAAAAGCAAACTACTACTAGAAAGGAAGATGTACTACATGCAGTAATGGGCAATTATTTATTCAGCAAAGCAGAATAAAAAGCACAGCTAAATAAAATGAAGATATAAGCATTTCATTCATGCTTCATCACAAGCCAACATCTGATTACACAGTTACTGCACAATAAAAGTAAAGCTGTTTTCCTTGATGCCAACATCTAACACTGTATGTAAATAGTTTGCAAAGAGCCAGGCAGGAAAAGACTTTGCTTTGAAAACAGGTTACAGTTTAAATTAAGAGATTTTCAATGTGAACATAATTTAACATTCAGAGGGGCTGTATGAAAATACTCAGCAGGAAGATGCAGGAAGTAAAACACATCAGATCCACATTTTCCATGGGAAATAAAAAAGGGAGAGAGAGAGCACAAGAGCAAGCAAAGCTACATGGGTGTCCCATTACTCACAGAAGATAAGCATAGGAGATAATTAAATAAGGAATGCAGGAAGAATCAACTAGATATAAAGAATAAGAGACAAGTGTTTTACTCAAATTTTCAGTGGAAAATTCTCCAAAGAGAAATGCAATATCATAATTTCCCACCATGAAACTACTGAAATAATTCAGCATGATACAAAGAAGGGCCCCAAGAAAATTAGCATTCTGCCTAATGTGGACTGTTGATTTAAAAAGCCCTTCCAGCTAACTAAGAGTGGTTTCTAAAATTTAAAATAATGAAGCCAGGTAATAGTAGCACTGAAAACTTCAAAAAGATTAAGTTCAAATTTTCTGAAACATTCTCCACAACTATTTATGTCCTAAGGAGCTAGTGGCTCCTTTTGTCCTTCAGGAATAACTCTATGTGAGGTGTATCCCAGCATGCTCTGAAATGCATTCCAATGTATAAAAGTTATTGCCCATATGCTTTGCTATGTAGAATTACAATGGGACTGACAGCCTAGCAAGGCATTATAATTAGACATGGAAAAGCCCTTCCCACATTAGCCTTACAGCAGACAATATTTATAAATGGACTACACTTAGAAATATGGAATAATTTCCTAGCATTTCTCCACATAGAATAGCTTCAAAATACTAGAGGATCACTGAACTACTGAAATCAACTGGAAGAAAAGCATGTTAGCTGAACTCATTCCAGTAAGAAAACTTCCCAGAAAAATGAAGGAAATTTGTACCTCCCTGCCTTCTCACATCTGCATAAGAACTGTGAGGTCTGGGGGGTAGGTGTCCCCACAACCCTATCCCTACGCCTTCTGCTATCCAGACTCTCCCCATTTATTGATACTCAGCAGCTTTGGGAAAGAAAACCTATTTCCTCCATGTCTACAGACCTCACAGATAATGCTTACCTTGTTTTGAATACTTTGAATAATTTTTACATTCAGAGAAGATTCTTCCATTTTTAGAAATTATAGAAACATCCTAAAACTCAGGTTTCCATTGCAAAACAAAGTGATGAATTGCTAATAAAGAGCGAGGTATGGACGACTGCTATTCAAAAGGAATATAGGAAACATGACTTGTTAAAAAAAATAGTGTCTGTTGAAACTGTGGCATATGAAAATCTGGAAAGGGCAAAGGATGATGAATTTTAAAAGATGGTTATAGAGACAGTAGAATTTTTTCTAGGTTTCCTTCTATTTCAGCATGTTCTGAAAACAATTTCAAAAGAAGTAGGAAGTAAATGAGGTATTTGAAATGAATCCGTTGACATTCTTTTCTGTCTACTACAAATCTATTTTAGGGAGCAAATTCTATTTGAATGAGAGATGATTTCTGAGCTGTGAATAACGTCTTAGAGTTGAAAGTAAGAGTTTCTGAACGTACTCCTTTTCAACAAAGCTGAAATTCGTCTGGAACCAAATGTACTCTTGAAAGGGTAGATGAGCTCTTTCATTCCAACCTCGCCACAAAGGTTCCTCTCAAGTTGTATTTATAGAGCATTTTCATTTCCCTAGACGGACTTAGCACAACTGCAAATGCTCATCTGGCCATTTCACAAATATTTGATCCAAAAGGATAATATTTATGAGTGCTCTGATTAAGTAATTAAGAAAATATGAGCTATCTAGACTACGAAAAAGAATCTTCCATTCCTGTCTTTAAAAATAGGCTCAAAACTATTGCCTGACAACTTCCCTGTATTTTGGAAAGAATCCTAGAATTGATAACACATCTTTGCAAACCAGAACATCCAAGATAGGCCTCAAAAATATCTGATGGCTAACTGGATCTGAATAGGATATGAAGAAAGAATTACATAAAGGCTACAGATCTTACAGTTATCTCTGAATACATTTTAAATGTAGATTTGCATTCTAAACATCTTCATGGCTAGTATCCACACTACCAGGGTTCACAGGGATTCAGTATGACAAGATTTCTAACAGTACAACTTCAATAAAATCACACAAGACAACCATGACTGTACTGATTTATGAGACTTTTTGTTGTTCTGGAGCTAAATAATATGGGTGCTTTCATGAACAGCAGAGCATCTCTTTCCAATGTTCAAGAATTCCTACTGCTAAGAGTTTTCCACAGCAACCAAAAACCTAGAGATACTACCTTGCTAATTCTTTCCATTCTTCCAATTCGATTATTTCTTTCAGATTGTCTTACTATACTTCCATGTGGATTTCACCAAGGATTTCTGACTGGATCTTGCTCTGGGATTTTATTCAGGCTACTTGCAGGTACTTCAGGAAGTCCTATCTGAGGCCAATAAAACTGCTGGCTTAAAAGCTCCACATTTATTATTCCATCCTATCCTCGCACAAAACACGATTTACAACGTATGCTGTAAAATATTATGTGCTGCAGTTAAACCTGTAGGACAGCTCGATTGCTTAAATGATCTTGCCAATCAGATGAAAAGAAGCAATTCACAACAGGTTAAGTGCCCTGTAACAAGTAGGAGAAAAAACCCTCGACTTCCTGATTATGTTCCATCTTGGCAAAGAAGAATTCTGTTTGCAATCATGCTAGTATAATGACTCCCTAAGTCCAGCCAGGAGGAAGAGGCATTCCAAAGGCATCATTAAAAAGCAAATACCTCAGCTGCTTCAGCAAGGACTCTGTTAACACTGGGGACAGCAACTGAGATATGAGCTGCTATCTGAATCAATAACCAGGAGTGAGAGTTACAAAACATGCCTAGAATTGAATACAACGAAAAACCTTCATCCACATAATGATCTTTCCCAAGTAAGTAAGCAAAAGCCTGAGAATAGCCTGGATGGTCTAAAAGGGACCAATCCCCACCTTGGGAGAGTGTAAGTTGTCCTAGGAGCTACCAGAATTTGATGCAGTATTTAGGTCCACGACAGAAAATACCTCCAAGTGAAATGCAGCTGTAAAGTGTGCTACTCTGTGATTTCTCTGCGTCTATGTCTAAATAGAGAATTTTTTTCCTTAATATTTATAATTTTTTTCTGAATTAAACCAGAGACTGCCCGATGCCAGAACTGTGACCATGGAATCATTCTGCTGTACATGCTTATATTATTTTGTATCTTCATTTTTTTCCCTGGTGATGTTTTTATTGTGACAGGAAAACAAATAAATCATACTATAATTACTTATTATAAAATTCAACCATTTATTTGCTTAATTTTTTTTTTAAGGAGTGTCTTTGCTTTAAGAACTGGTGCACCAACTAGAGAATCCTACTGACTACTCATCACATCCAGCTCTTAAACAAGATGCTATTCAGGGTGCTCTAAAGGAATGACCATGTTTGGGCTATGGAAGTGACGAGAACTTGGCACATGGTTGAAGACAATCAACATCATACAACAAAACTGTAGCAAATGAGCTGCTGTAACATGTCACCTTCTGTTTTGTAGACTAATTTGGTTTGCAGGAAAATAACTATGTTCTGGATAATTTCCTCTTTCTGTGGCATGGGATATTTCTACTCTGAAGTCTGACTTTTTTTTTCGTCTTTATAATGCTACTGCACTCCTTTTTTGCCCTCTGCTTGGCTCTTTAACTATGGTGTGAAATCTGACTATACTAATGTCACTTAGTCTCTTTTAATTATAAAATTGCTTCTTATTCAGATCCTGATCAACTCAGAAACCCCTTAAAAGAAAAAAAAAAGGCAGCATGTAGGGACATTATCTAAATCTAGAGAAGTCCTAATAATTCATATTAGAGGTCCTACCTGTATCACAGTAAAACCAGCAGCACAACTGCAGTAAAAATCAGAGGCATGTGTAGGAAAAAGGGCAAAAAAAAAAAAAGAGAAGAGAAATGAAAGGCTAGCAAAAAAGAAACAGATGAGGGCTAATGAGTAGACACCTTACCCAAGAACACCAGAACTTCCATTTAACTGTGATGTTCTAAATAACAATGGAAATTAACAGCTGACTTGAAAAGATCTTGGACATTTCTGCCTCAAAATGGAAGTGACACGTTATGCAGCCAAAAGCCTGACTACACACATCTTCAGAGGTAAAACTGAAAATAACCTTCCTTAATGAGACAGACAAAGAAAGAGCTTTTCCTACAGTCCATCCAGGATCTGAGACACAACGGGGTCATACTGACACACTACTGCCCTTAAGAAAAAAATAGGGACCGTATCTATGGCCGGATGGAAGCATTCGTGTTTTCCATGTAATACACAACAGCCATCAAATGAAAATGGCTGAGAAGGGAAGTGAGGAAGTTCAAAACTACACTTTTGAGTAGAATAAAGCTGGTCTGTTTCATTGTAGAAAAAAAACCCTAAAGCTCTCAATTTAAAAGAGGTCAGAAATTTTCTACTAAAATTATGAACTACAGTCTTCTTCAATTACGAAACACTTAAAAACATAAGGCTTGATTCCAATTTGTAATTTGAGGGGAGAAAAAAAGCACTTTAATAAGCAAAACCCCTCTGATTTCTTTTTTATCCCTGTTAAATGGAATACACTGAAAATGAGTATCTAAGAGAAAAACTCCTGAGAAGTACTGATACTTCAGAAATACCCGAAGGAATTCCTAGCAGGTGAAAGGTAAGAAAAAAATGTTCCTTAACTGATCTAATAATTCTAAGAATTTCCAATGGAAGTTTGCCTTGAATATGTTGTCAAAAAGACAAAACCTTTACAAGATGGCAATTTACAGATCCAACTCCAGAGTGCAAAAGCCTTCTTGAACAAAATGGAAGTTGTGAAGGAAAAGACTATACCATTATCTGAACAAAAATCTATTCTAAAATGAAATTCATTACAGTATTAACTAAAAATAAAGATCTAAAAATACACTAGGGGAAGATAGGAAACAAAAACAGACACAGAAAGGACTAACTACATCAAAACATGTACAATAACTGATAACCTACCTGAAAGTTCAATCACTCTAAGACTCCTGGAAAAACTCTAGAATGTGGCAATTTGAGCAGCATGAAGTGCATTAACAGGAAAAGACACATCTAAAATTATTCTATTTACTTTTATCTGACTACTCATCCACTGAAGACATAAAATACCCAAAACAGTATTCTGGTTTTGTAGGTCTAAAATATTTTTCTACAATAAAATTCAGACTCACCAAAAACTTATTACAAATTTCACCATGAAATCTAAAAATTACTTAACCATATAAAAAAAGATTTATCCAGCTACGATGTATGGAAATTGTCAAGCACACCTGATTACCAATAAACACTTTTTTTCCTGTATTGAGAGATACAGAAGTGGATCATGTGAAAATACTAACTGACTACACTTTGCAAACACAGGGGAAGGGGAGAGGTAAATAACTAACCAGTCTAACAGTGGTCTCAAAGTACAGTGCCTGGTGGTGACACATGGAAATGGCTGGCTACACTGTATTATTTGTTCTTATTTTAATCTGCTAAATCAGAGCACCATACAACCATAAATTCATTATGGAAATTCTTACAATTATTTGTCACATCAGGAATTACTGCCAATTGAGCAGCAGAGGTGCAATATGACTGAATAGGAACAGACAAGATCAAGGCAATTTAGCATTCAAGATATAAAACACAATCATTGTGTTGTAGGAGTGTTGGCCCTGTCTTCTATTCACCAAATACTGCACATTGTAATCACTGTATTTGAAAAACAAGAGATGTAAAGGTACTCTTTCCACAAAAGTGCATATAAACTATGCTAATGCTAAGCCATATGGTGTGAAGTGTGATAGGAGAAAAAATTTAGACTTAAATATAAGCAACTAAGGTATGAAATAAAAATAAAGAAAGAAAGGAAGTAAAGATGTGATACAGAATTAGACAGCCAGAAGATTTTAAGGAGTGACTTGTTAGAAACAATACCTTCCAAAACTATGTGTATGCAGCACGGCCGAGTAGTTCAAATATGCTTTTCTCTTACCTGGAAGATTTCCATCCATTTCATCTGACGGAAGACTGGCAACACTGGTAGAATCCATTCCTTGCTGGAGGTCCATGATTTTCCTTCGTAGTTGTTCTATGTCACTCTCTTTACTATCCAGCTGCATCTGGAGCTCATTCCTGTATGTAGATTCTTCTACTAGTTGCTGTATTTATATATACACACATAGTTACCATATAAACAAAAGCATGGCAGCCAAATATTTTGAAAATAAAATTCATTATTACTTTTTAAAATACATATATATAGATAGATATTTTTGATAGAATTGAAATAAACCATTATAACAGAAATTTTTGTTTAGCTTTGGAAGGAAAGAAGTTAAATATCAAAGATCCAGTGATGTATTCAAGCACAAGACATTCTGATTCATCTACTAAATTACTATTTGTTATGAAAAGGAGACTATCCACCAGTGAAATGAACTGACAGTTTCCTAACTGTTAGCATGTTAGACAGTATTCAGGTTTTTAATCTTTGTAATATATCAGTAAGTTCCACAGCAAAGAATTCAAGGGAAATGATTGAGAACAAGCACAGCTGCACACTTGTCAAGTTCTCTGCCTGCAGCTTAGAACATGTGCAAATGACTTCGTTTTCAAGTACACTAGGAGCTATACATTTTTTCTTTGAAGACAATTCCACAATGTGATAAAAAAATTAAATTATTTTACCGCTTGCATTTCATTAAGCTCCTTTTGGTATTTCACTACCATCTGATTGAATTTCTCTTTTTCTTGATTAAGTTCTAATTGGAGCTTTCGGTTTTCTTTCTCCTTCTTTCTCAAATCTTGCATGTTAGCTTTCTTTCTGTCTATTTTAAAATCTTTCCGATTCATTATCTCAGCCAGTTTGTTGACAGCCTGTTAGGAAAAAAGAGAACCAGTAAGAAAAATGATACATGCAGCACGTTTCATACAAAACTTTTCAGTTCCTCTAGTTACGGGATTTGATAAAAAAATCCCTTCACCAACATAAATGGCCCTTACTCACAATCAAAGTAACACTGGAAAGTACACAGCATCACAACTTCTTCTTTCAAATGGAAATTTAACAATGCATATTGTACATCATGGCTAATATAAACTTAATTTCAAAGGAACTAAGAGTTAGTTCACAAAAGCAATAGACCTGAAATACTTCTGTTAATGCAAAGTAATTATTGCTATTAAATTGCATAAAAAGTTGTACCTGTGTCTTCAGAGTTCTTTCAGTGTTTATGCTCTTCTCATAATGCATTCTAATATTATTGATTTCCTCTTCTTTTTTCATTTTGTAATCTGTTAAAATAGGATTCAAGTTTGAGGTATTTTAGTATACAAGGTAATTATTTTTAAACTTAATTACTTCCATAAGTGCATATTTTTTTTCCAGTCTATTTTCCTGCTGCTTCCCTTTTTGAGCAAAATACAGTTTGCAAAGACAAAGATTACCAGTTTAACAGTACTACAATGACAGAAAATTACCAGAAGGATATATCAGAAAGGCACAAAGATGAAATACTAAAGCCAACATCAAGCCCAAAATAATATGGACGATAAGTAGCAATGTCTTCTTCTACTTCCCATTTCTCCACATATGCTTCAAATTTAATCTTGCTTCAGAACAGATCAATTAAAATTCCAAACATGACATACCTTCCTCTTGCTTCTTAAATTTTTCACTGATCTCTGTGTTTTCCTTTGTTATTAAATCAACATCTTTGGTTAAAGTGTTATTAGTTTCTTCCAGCTACATGAAAAGAAACACATTTTAGAATAAAGAACTTGACATAAATTCTAAAAATATCTGTAATAGTATTATTTTAAATACCCTTATTTCTATAAGAACCATTTACTTAGAACACCTTCTGTCTATGTGAACTTTTAAAAAATGCTACTGTTCTTCTGTGCTGTTTTGATTTTTCTGTCCCAGAAAAAAAAATTATCATTACAGAACTGACAAGACTGTAGTATGTAATCAAAAATCAATTAAAGTTAGAGTGTCAGTTATGGAATGTGGCAATTTTCAATTAATTAGTTGTGCTTTGAAAAAAATGTAGATAATATGTACATAATATGTAGAGGCCTGATACCTTGAATCCAGACAGAAAAGTAGCTGATGGATGCTAGAACTCCAGCATTAAAGGCTAGAGTTTACTCAAGGCATTTACTGCTAAATAATTGTCATAAATCATGAAAACCAAGATAAAAATAAACCTAAATTTGGTCTAGGACAAAGCAGACACAGGTAAATATGTACAGAGCTTGCAAAAAAAAGAAAAATTGGAAAGGAAAACCACAACATTTTGAATATGTGAGTATGTTCACTGCCACAGCCAGGATCACTTAACAAATATATATGAAAAAACCAGATATAATTGTATTCCTGAATAAAGGTTTTGTTTGAAGCCTACACAAATGATTGTGTATCAAGCTGTCTGACAAAATAATCTGAATACTTGAAACCAAAGAAATATATTGGCAAGAAGGTATTCCTTTGATGCCACAGAGATAGTCTACTAAACGCTGCTTAAGAAATGGTGGCATTCTGGAGATCTCAAGCTTAAAAAAGCAAATTCATGAAACAAACACTATTTGCAGTATCTTTTCACAGAGATAGAATATCCAAGCACTAATAGAAAGCTTTGAGCAACTGAGTCAAGTTCAGTTACACCTGGAGTTTTACATCCCCAGGATTTTTAAGAAAACATGCATAGCTGATGCTAAATCAGAAAAAGTAACAATGATAAAATAACTATGCTACATATGGCTTGCTATTTGAGACTTCTCAGTTAAAGACATTTATCAAGCTCATACTAACACTCAAAAGCTGTGCTATAAAGTGTCTTCAAAAATTACAGTTTAGGGTTTGGATTGTGAAACTCAAGACTCTCAAGTGTTTTGTTTTTTTTTAAGGCTAAGTTACTTTGCAATGAGAGTCTCTAATACACTGCTCCACAAATCTACAATACTTAAATAATACACTTGACAATAACAAGAAGGAAATAGAAAAGGCTTAATAACTGAATTATAGACATTCATTTGATTTTCGTTCTGGCTTCACCTCAGATTAATGAATTCTGGTTTTTAGGTAGGTCACATGATGAAATTTAAATGTTTTAGGTTCCAAGTGAGCCCAAAACTTAAGATACTTAATTAGTTATCACTAATGATCACAACAAGACTTTATTAATTAAAACCATGGATTTTGGTTTCCAGTTGGAAGAGATTTATACAGGTATTGGTAACAGTTAATTTACCCTTCTTATGATGATGTCCTTATCAGTCAATTCTTGCCTGTGCCTTGATGCAGCTTTTTTGCTTTCCTGATTCAGTTCATAATACTGCTCTTCAGCAAGTGCCCGTGCCAGTCGTTCTGACTCAGCTTTGGTTTCAGCTAAATCCAACTGGGTAGCGAGTGTTTCTCTGTAAAAAGGACATTAAGACTTCTTTTCCTATGCAAAACATTCCAAATTTTCAGGAAGACTATCAAACTCAAATTATACCACTCAGCTAATGGTCATAATCCTAGTTTCTTAAGTAAAGCAAGAGTTACGAAACCGCACTCTGAATGCACTCTGTATCTTTTGATGGTCCACACAAGCTACAGCAGCAAGCTCACTATGATTTCAGTCATATATGAAACACCAAGATGTATTGTCCTACCTTTGAGGAACAGAAAATAACATTAAATTACATGTACAGAGTGGTCCATCAAAAGATACTTAAGCTACATTCACCCATTATCACAATTCCCATAGTTATATCCAATTGAGAAACGTTTATGACGAACATAAGATTGCAGAGAATGGTGAGAGAATAGAATACAAAGAATCTATAAAAAGAAGTAAGAAAAGAAATAAATAACCCCAAGAAGAATAAGGGAAGTCTTGCTTACCTTCTCCTCCCTCCCCATTACTTTATGTTGGTTACCACTCGTGAACAACTTTGCTGACACACATGCATTTTCCTCCTATACAATATTTATTAGCACAATATCTTTTCTTTCTCCCTTTCTTAGCCCACCAAAATGCTGTACAAAATGAACACTGTACATAACCTCTGCCCTTCAGACTGCTGATGCCCAAGCAGAACAAGAGACACAGACTTTAGAAGAAACTGTACTTCATGCATAAGGTTACAGTCTCCTTCTTCAGAAAATGTAATAAATTAAGAAATTGGAAAAATAGACTTGAAAAATTTTTCTTATTTGATAGCTTAGAAAATAGTACATCACAATTAATGGTTGTTATAATAACTAGTTTTGCTGTAATCAGAAGCATATTAAATTTCAAATTCAAAGACTTTTCATTACCTTTTTCTCAAATTATTTTATTGACTATAGAAATATATTAAGTAATTATTAGGATAATATAATCAAATTTTAAAAGTTGGCAAACTAGATGATTACCACAAATTTGAATGTTTTTTCAAATTTTTGAATCTTACTAAATTCTTAGAAGTCATTGTTCTTCTTACAGACACTACAATGCCCAAAGCAAATATGAATAACCATATTTGGCTTTGTGAGTCTGTATAGGTAACATCCTATGTATTTGCCATTTGCAAGGTACTACAGAACACTTTTGAGGCCTTTTTCTGAAGGAATTAAAACATCTTAAATCTGATTCAAAGTATTCATGACTGAGGCAGTATTACATGTAAAAACCTAGGTGTATATGAGAAACATAATGGGCATACTTTTCATTTTGCAACTCCTGCATTTTTCTTTGCGTTTCTTTATTCCTTTCATCAATTTCCTCTTTCAGTTCCTTAACCTGAGTTTTGTAAAGTGTCTGTAAAAGAAAGGATACAAAAAATAATCATTATGAAATTCCATATTGGAATTCTTCCTTGTTTTCAGACTAGTTAGAATGAATTTGTCAAACCCCAACACATGCCAGTCCTGTCATTAATGAAATTTCCTCCTTCCTGCCTCTCCCAGATGCTTCTTTCCAGTGTCTGTTGGATAGGGAACTGATATGACCAAATTAGTTTTCAATTTTCTAGTGTGTTTTCCTACATAGCTGTGAAACACACCTTCTGTAAAAGAAAAGGAAGGTACTGTGCCACAGCAGAGCAGATGTCCTGGACACAATGGGACAAAACTGCATCATCACTGTCTCAAAATGTTTGTCCAACAAGCCTAACACTATTCTGTGCTTTCACCTGGAGCATTCTCTTTGTGTCCATGCATCTTTTCTCTTAGACTCATAAGTTTTTTCTGTACAAACATTCTCTTAATAAGTGATTCAGCTGAGGCCTGATTTATGTCAATGACTTCTGTGATTTACACCTGGTTTAGGTACCTATTGTTATTAACACCACCTGTAATTCTGAAAGTTAAAATTTGATCTTCTACAGTAACCTACTTTTGCTAAATATTCAGACTGAATTATGAATGTCTTATTTAAACCACAAGTTAGTGAAAAAAGAAAAAACTGAAAACACAATGTTCTGCATCTTCTTATTAGCAGCATGTCATGGAAAAATGAACAGAAAGCCCCTGTAACAGATAATGAAATGACAATCATATGCAGCTCAGTAAACACAAAAATTTTTATTGCCTCTCGCTAGAAAAACCAAATTTAGAAGTATTTTCTAAAGTGAAATGAGTCTGTCCATATTCACAAATGTATTTGAAGTTCAGGTGTTACAGAGAATCTCATGCCATTGTTTCTTTTCACAGAGATGAAACAGATCAAATCACATATATGAAAAACCCATTTTGGCTACCTGGAGTACCCAGTAAGGTTCTTCAGGGTTTCAGGTGCAGAGAAGGTATCTTTTTAGAATAAGGAATACATGCAGAATGCTACTCAGTCTATGGTTCTGAAATGTACGTATGGTAGATCAATAGCACGGAATATTTTCCAGTAAGTTTGGAGATTTTGAACTCTCTACAAATTTTGCAATTTTATCAGAAAAATACCTCCTTTCCAACCTCAGGATAGGAACAACTCCGATGAATAATTCAGGTAAGAGTTACTCAATGTAATGTAAGTTTTGACAAACAACAAAGCAACATTTTAGATACACCATCTAATGTCCTCTAATATTTTGTTCCTTGTTTGTACTTCAAGCAGGATTTTCTGAATTGCTGATTTATGCCAGGCTGTTACTTACATGAAAACAATTTTAGTTTGAACTATTCAGTGATAAATTATTTTATGTCAAAAGGTAGCACCCACAGTTCCTTATGAGTCTTACCGAAAAATACTGCTCAGCTTCAAGCTGATCCTGAAGCTCACGCATCTGACCTTCATTTCCTCTGTACTGTCTTTGAAGGAATAAAAAAAAAGGGAAACATTTAAAAAGTCAGCTCCTAACAAAAGATGAAGACAATTTCTAACCAGAACAGCATCCTACAATCTTCTACTTGCATACATATCACGTCACAAAGAGCAACAGTTTGCCGTATCTCAGAATTCCGATTTAATACAGTTCTTATTTTAAAATGACTATCATTTCAGTATGTAATGTAGAAGCCAAGAAGTACTCTAAATGGAGAAACATTAAGCCAGCTGAAGGAATATATGGTAGAAGTCTAATTAATGAAAAATGTCTTCATTTTAAGTCAGTTTAAGAAACATTAAGAAAATTAATCATGCAATTAAAGGAAACCATTGACTTCCATGCACTAAAATTCCCATAGGATTTATTAAGTAGCATTAGAGTCAATCCATAAAGAAGCCACTCAAATAAAAGAGGAATATATATATATGTATATATTTGTATGTATATGTGTGTGTGTGCCTTAACACAGAATGGTGAGCCAAGAACTGTTCTGAATCATAGCTCATAACAAAAATATTCCGACACTGAAGGCTACATAGAAATCATAACATGCAGCTACACAGGAATCATAACATGCAGCTAAAAATACTCTCTTAGTTTAGGAAAAAATGCCTATGCACCAGAGAACTTTATTCACTTGCAGGAACAGGCAAAATAGTACATGTATAATTAAGCAATTTTTTCCATTTTACTTCAGGTTTTTACTTACTTTGCAAGTTGAGCCAACTCAAATTCCAGTAATCTCTTTGCTTCCAACAAGGTATTGATTTCCTGTTTCAGCTGCTTCTCAGAACCCTTCAAATTATCAGCTTCAAAAGCCTGTGCCTTTAATTCATTCTGTGCCATTATTCGTTTATTCGTCTCTTGTTCTAGCTTAAGTGTCAGATTCCTTACCTAAATGAGAAATATTTCAATTTAGGAACCCTTGCTAAATAACCAATTGTATGTATGGCTGAAGATGTTTCATATATGGATGATTTCATATTAAACACCATTGACTAGATGCCACACCATATATCATATGTCAAAATATTCCCAAATCTTGAAACACTTCTGTGCAATAATCTCACACAAAGCTGCTGCCCTTACAGAACCTATGGCTACAGTGTTGCAGAATGATAAAGCTTTCCCATTTTTAGTTTATTTCAAAGTCCCCGATTTGTTTTAACATATCTGAAAGTCAACAATTGAAGAAACCCAAATTGTCTGCAAACCTCTCCATGGATTTCAGATCTTAAAAACCTCTCAACCCTACCAAAAAACGCAGCTTACCAACTACATAAAAACTAATTTACGTGAGTTGTGACCCCCTAAGAAACATGTTTTAAACTTCATTCCCATTGTCCTGTAAAGAAAATGTAAGGATGAAGCTATTATTCTTTGCACCTCGTTTTCACACTCAATATTCTAATTACATTTCCTTGAACAGAAGGAAAGAATGCAAACTAGACAACACAAACTCAGATCTGTAAATTATCCACATCAATCAGACTGCACAGTCAAAATCACAAGCAAATTTTTTCTTAAAAAAAAGAGAAAACACAAAGAAGAGTGTTATATTGAATTAAGGTTTAAATATGCAAGAAATGCAAGAGTTAAGAAACAAGCAGAAATTACCTAAACCTACTTAGGCCAACAACTATCCTCAATTCTACTGAGAGGTGTATTATATAAGGAGCTCAGTGTAATTGAATTTCATTTTCTATTTCTCAGTTCAACGCTAATCTCTAATTCGTATAGAAAATTATTAGTGATGAACTTTTTACTTACTTCATCTTCCAGTCTCTCCTTTTGCTGAATAAGATGCTCCAGTTTCTGCTGAGATTGCTTCAGGTCAAAGTCCAACATGGAACACTGTTTTTCAGCTTGAACTATTCGATTTTCTGCTTTTTCTCTTGCTGCCCGTTCTTCCCTGATCTTTTTTTCCATTTCTAAAAAAGGTTAAGGAAAGAAAAAGAATAAAAATGAGTACGTAGCATCTGCAAGCGTGATTTTGTAAAAACATTCTTAAATATCCTAGTATTTTTCAGACCCTTTTGTTCAGCTATCTAAGCTTTTCTGCTGTTTGAAGGACTGATTACTAAGTAAAAAGATCCTGGCATTATTACAAGGAACACTAAAAAAGAAATGTAATTCCAATCTGTATTCAAAGCACTGAAATCATGACAACTGAAAAGATAAGCAGTGAAAGAAAAAAAAAAGGCAGATTCTTGAAGTAATCATTATGAACTAAGGCAAAGTTACATTTCCATGAATGGATAGTAGCAAAAGAAAAAAATGCTACCATTTATGTTAACTCTAAAAACCACATTTAGGTACCAATGACCTTCACAGAGAAAACCTGACACATTCAATTATGAGATCAAGACACACCTTTGATTCATGAATATACATCTATAAAAGAAACGTCTCACTTCAGACAAGCCTTCATACAACACTGGTATTTTTAATGCAGTTTCACAGAAATGAATGGTCTAAGACATCTCTCTTGATAATGCATTATTTCAATTCTGTTTAGCATTAGTCAGAATTCCAAGATCCAGTAGCATTTTAGAAGGCAAGGAAGGCTTTGAAGTAAGGTATGCAAAATATTAAGAAACAATACAATTTTCATGAAATAGCATGTTAGGGAAAATAATTTAAAATGCGTCACTTTCATGTTTCAAGATTTCACACTTGTGCAAGAGCACTACATCATAGGACAATGCGTATTAAAGTATCACAATCAAAACATGTTTTGTTACGTATTTACCTGAAACTTGCAGGAAACACTTACCACACATCGCAACTGATCTTGCCTCCTCTATTGACTGGTGTTTGTCAGTTAACCGCGCTTTAGTCACTTTGTGTTCGTTGACTTCCTGTTCTAACCGGTCTTGTAAGGATTTCAGCTTGTAGTTCAAATCGATCTCTAAATTATTCTTTTCCTAAAAATAAGGAAAAAGTTATCAGATTTCTGTAACACCTGAGGGAATCACATTTTTATTTCCTTTTTCAGAATTAACTTTCTGTTATCAAGAGATTATCAGTGTTATTTTCCACATTTAGTAAAGAATGGTAACAGACCAAAACTGTACTCAGTGCTCTAGAAAAAATTCCACTGACATTTTTTTCAGTAGTCTACAAATTTGTAAGCAAATGGAAACTTCTCCGTTTGTATAATCAGTAGTCACGTACATTGGAAACATAAAACTAATGAACTGACATCCTAGAGCACAGAAGGATCTGAATTATGGTCACCTGGATGGAATTGGGTTATTTCATTGCTAGGATTGCCAGACATTAACAGTAATTCATCAAACAAGCACTGGAGAAGTGCTTTGAGAGACAAGGATTTGCCTTTGAATGGCTGCTTCACATAACAACAACTTAGAATTGCTTGCCCCTTCCCTCTCAGGCTGTCATTTCTCTGGTTTCTTTGCATAGAACATACAGCACAGCAAGTCTTTACCTGACCTCACTAGACAGAGTTAACTCTGCAGTCTGTCTGGAGAAAGGGTGCAGGATTTCCTTATACTCTTAATTTCTTTTTCCATCATATGGAGGAGATCAGAGATGTTAGGGGAACATGCTGCTACTATTCAGAAGCATGGATGGAAGAACAGAAAAAAATTCCACACCAAAGCTGATCAAAAGGCCTGCCTGGCACTGATCCAGTCAAATTAAAATCCAGTAAAGGCAGAAAAAAATTCGGATTTTTAAAAAGTTCATAGGTTTTCAGAGGCCAGTCTTTGCAGTCATAGTTAAGCAGGCAGAAAAAAATTTCCTTGCTACTGGCAGTAGGACTGGATCCCTGAATCAGTGATAGTGAATGACAAACAGAATTTTATGCCCAATGCTTCAAGTAAGAACTACCTGAGAACTTGTAAGACCATCCTGATGAGACTGTAAATTATCAGTCCCTAGTTAAAAATCTAAACACAAGACTGATTTAAAGCAATAACACGGGACATGGAAACATCAATAAATAATAGTTGAAAATATAGTCAAAAACTGATAAAAAGCATCAGCCTCACCATCATTTCACCATACCTTTTCTGAATGATTAAGCATATCCTGTGCTTTTTTTCTTTCCACTTCCACTCTTTCAAGATTGTTTTTAATGTTTTTTACTTCTTCTTGTAAAGTTGTAATCCGAACTGTCACAAAAAATTAAATACCACTCAATATTAGTTACTTTACTTAGATTAATTGGCTTTGCAACTTTTATTGATTTTTGGGCCCATAAAATATTTGAAATACTTCAAATATTTCAGGCATGCAAAGGCCATACATTGTAGAGGAAACTGACCTTTGCAGACACTCTTTATGCACGTCATCAGTAACAACTCACAAAATCATGACAAAGTAGTTCCTGCCTTCCATCACTTCCATTATCTAATACTCAAAATTTCTCTCATTAACCCAAGTTCTGCTATGCTATGGAACAGCACCTTTCCTGATGATAACTTCACTAATGTGTAGGTAGTTACAAAGAACGTAAGTCTGAAACAGATCCATGGGTACTAACACAACGTGTATTCACCTAGGTGTGACTCAAACCATGGGGAAAGTCAGGCACTGCAATGGGCTCCCCATGGAAGTGGTGGAATCACCGTCCCTGGAAGTGTTCAAAAGATGTGTAGATGTGGCACCTGGGGATGTGGTTTAGTGGTGGATTTGGCAGTTCTGAGTTAGGAGCTGGACTCCATGATCTTAGAGGTCTTCTCCAACCCAAACCATTCCATGATTTTAACAGCTATGACACGGAAAAAGGACTATTCCTCAAACCCCATAGCATCCATCCTTGTGTGGCATTAGAGTTTATACAAAATACTAAGTAGAATCACTTGGTTTGGAAGGAACCTCTGAAAACCATCTAGTCCAACCTCCCTGCCACATGCAGGGACACCTCTCACAAGACCACGTTGCTCAAAGCCGCATCCAACCTAGCCTGAAACACTTCCAGGGACAAGACAACAACAGTTTCTCCGGGAAATCTGTCCCAGGGTCTCATCAGCCTTACTGCAAAAATTTCTTCCTATATCTAATGTAAATCTACTCTCTTTCAATTTAAAACCATTGCCCCTTGTCCTGTCACTACAGGCCCTGGTAAAAAGTCTGTCTTATAAGGTCCCTTTTAGTAGAGAGAGTCCTCATCAAAAGCCTGCGCCTCATGGAAACTCAATATTGCACACAGATGGTTCAAAATGGCAAGTTAAGAGTCCAGGTCCATTAGCACAGGCACAGTCATGAACTAATGCATCTGAATAGCTTCTGGTATGAAGAATCAAAACAATCGTAGAAAGTTTCAAATGCCTGAAAAAAGGCATTCCACATCTGCATCCCTTATTGTGCTCTTCACCTTGCTTATAAAGTAATGTAGAATCAGCATAAAAGAAAACAAATGTAATTTAACAAAAAAAACTAGCCTTCTCCACAAATGAAAGAAGAGAAAGCGCAGGATATAACAACTTGGCTACTGCACAAGGCAGTAAGACAGTGTTGCATCTTCTCTAGCACTATATCAGCTCTTCATATTTTTGCACCACTGGACTCAGACTTTTAGTCAGGGCAGCCCCAGACTCACAATCAGTGTTTGACACCTTTTGATTTTGATATTCTCTCTCCCTTCCCAAGAGCTGCTCAGCATGATCAGGAAGCCAGATCCAATCTTCAGAAACTGTTCAGTCACACTTTATTTTGCAAGTTGGCTTTCCTCACATTATCAAACTGTACTTCACTAAAGTAGGGTTATCACAACTTTTTCTGGTAAAGTATAAATTCAGAATAATTACCCTGTAGTTCTCCAATCATTTCAGATCCATGACTTCTGTCCCTTCGTTCTGACTCCAAAGCTGCTTGTAGTTGGTAATAATCTTTCTCCACCTGCAGTTTTGTGCTTTCCAGAACTCTGCATCTTTCCTGAAGTTCTCTATTCAGTGATTCTACCTGACTTAATGACTTGCTCATTTCTGTATTGCCCTTTCTCAGTCTTGCAGCCGTGTCAGATTCTGTCCTCAGCAAATCATTTGCTTCTTCTAGCTGTTAAAATAAACCAGACAAGACTCTCAAATACAAAGATTATGGAACCAGTTTTGCTACATTTGAATGGTCAAATCTAAGAAATAATGAAGACAAGGAACACAAACAACATACTTGTTTTTGTAACTGTGTTATCTTCTCATTTGAAATTTGTGAATGCTGGCTGATTTTTTTCAAGTCTTCCATCTGATCTTTTAGTGTGGACACTAAAGAGAAATCACACCATTAATACAGCATATTAAAAAAAACTTAAGGTTTTGTTCTTTTTTTTTACACAGACATGCTCAAAAATATTTTTTGCATTAACAGGTCTTTTGTTGACTTTTTGTTTCTTATACATATTATGTCAAAGTTTGTGCTTGCAGACCAACCAATGCACAGTGCAGAGGACAGAATTTGAAAATAAGAACGAAAACCTGTGTTCAAATAAAAAATAACTTAAAATCTGTGTTCATTATTTGAAAAGATCCCTTTTCTTTAAAGTTGCATAGCTCTTAAGATACAACGATACTAAATTATTCCCCAAAATACATCATATACCTCATCAGTGTCAATATATGTTTGGACAATACTGCATACCTTCATTTTCCACATTACGTCTTTTTTCATTCTCTTGTTCAAATTTTCTTTGGTATTCATTTATTTTATGTTGTAAGACCATCTTTTCCTTCTCAATCTGAGACACTGTTGTTTCCAAATTCTTTCTTTGAATTCCCTAAAATTCAAAGAATTGGTGTTTTATACTTACATTTTTAGGAATGATCATTAAACCAATACCTCTGCAACTAATCAAACAAGGAAACTGATTCATTATTTCCAATGAATGAATTTTTGGCTTCCTTGGAAAGGTTTTCAGAAAAGACAGCTTTTTTAACTTCTACATGACAAATTTATAAAATTATTAGAAAAACTGTTGTTAGTACAATTATATCTAAAGTAACTACTAAAATTATTATCAAGAGGCAAGAGAAGGACTCAATTGAAAATCATCTGGATTTTTGTCGTAATCGATTTTGATAAACTCCAGAAAATTTGCAATTTCTTGCAATTAGAGCAAGACTAAATAAATTATTTAGCAGAGTAAACAGAAATCACATAACTTACAGAAAGAAAAGTTTTTGAAAATGTGTCCAAATAAAACTGTTATCTTCCAATGCTATGTATTGAAACATGATTTTTTGGTCTCAAATTTGAACACAGAACAATTATTTTAGTCACAGAAAAAAAATCTTAGCATCATGAAAATACTATTCTCAACTCCACTCTTTACCCAATTAAGGCAGCTTCAATGAGGAAAAAAATTACCTCTTCATCCAGTTCTTTCATTATCTTGTCTAGCTTTATGTTTGAAGATCTAAAAATAAAACAAGATCATTTAATAAATACATTATACATACTGTTTTTCAAGTGAAATGATTTGTGACCATTGCTAAAGTGAACATTTATATTTTGACTAATGTTATTTTATAATGAATATTTAAAACTGAAGAAGACAATCAATCATTGCAAATAATTTGTAAAATGTATCACTAAGTATTTATCAGCTGTGTTGCAGATTAAATATGCAAAACTTACAGTGTCACATTTTATCCCTTAATCTGCAAAAACACAACAGGTACACAACAGGCTATCCTTAAGATTACAATACCCTGGGTAAGCTGCTAAAACTTCCTCTAGTTTTGACTTCCAAACATCTAAAATAGTTCATTAATTCCACAGCAGACAGCCTCCTATTATAGATAAAGATATATGAATAATATTATTTGAAAGTCTCTCTGTTGAAGCAATGTATTAGAACACTGGATTACAGAGAGAGGGAGGCAAAACACACAGTAACTCCTCATTTAACTGGCAATATTGACACAACCATTGCATTTTTGTAGGCAGCTATCCCTCTTCAAAGAGGCAACAAAGAGAACCCAGACAAGGCTACCTGGCAGGTACAAAAAGAGGTAATTACAGTAATTAGCAGTATCTCCTATTCACCAACTCTGCAGTGAATGGTATGACATACCAGAAGACACAGTTGTGCTCTGACAACTTCAGTAGTACTGCAGGAAGACAGCTACTGAATATCCTTCAAGAATGCACGTCCTGCTTGTGGAGAGCAATCAGAACGCGCCAACAGTGAGCTTGTGTTTAAGTGAGCAACAGTGTCACACAGCCTAAATTCCCACCAGACCACTTTGGTTACCAGTTTACACCGGAAGAGCTTGTACAGCTACACACCATGGTTCTAATTCACAGGTCTAAATTCTTCCTGTATCCTATACCTAGTGTTGCCTCTAAATTGCCACTAAATAATAGTGGTATTATTTAATCTTTCAGGAAAAGGCTTCAAAAGGAGAAGCTAACTGAAGGGGAATTTAGTTTGCATGACTCTGAGTAAAAATGTCTGATTACCAGAAAAGAATCTCCACTGCCTGTTCATAGGTGTAGCTGCAAGAAAAATGTAAATTCTCACGTAACTGCTTCTTCAACATGGCAGAAACAGGATTTTAGAAAGCAAATAGTTGTTTATATGTCAGTCATAGAAAAAAAAAAGTGGTTTTCCAACAAGTACCCTGTATTTAGAAAACAGCTAATTAATTTTAATAATCTAATACATGCCATATATACAGAATCTCACATTTTCAAAAAAATCAGCATGATGAGTGTGTACCTCCGTCCAATAAAGCATCTGAATACAGAAATATCAGGTGAACGCAAACACTTAAGTGTTCAAAAAAACACCAGTTACACAGTGTCAATGAAAAAAAAAACATTTTCTTTATACTATACTCAAGGAAATTTTAGAATTACTTAAACCTGAGCCTGGAACTCCCTTGGAGAGCTACAATAACATTCTTAGTGTTATCCTAGTAATCCCTAAAGCAGTAACACAGAACTGAAGTGTTAGATATATTTAAATCATGTAAACAATTGAACTTCAAAGTCTCACCTGCACTTCTGCTCCATTTCATCTTTCAACTGCATTTCATTATGTAGCTGTTCTTCTAACTCATAGATCATCTTCTGCATATTTTCCAGCTTTAAGTATATATTTGTACATGAAAGAACATGCATTAAATTTAGAAACTTTTAAAAAGTATTTAGTAATATTCAGTTCTGCTTACATGGTATCACATCTTACTTTCTTTTAAAAATAAGACATTTTACCTTATTAAAATGTGATGCATGTCCCTCCCTCCCTGCCCCCACAAAATTTAATTACCAGAAACAACACAATTTTTCCATGTGCATGTACATCAAATTTTAGGGTATCTTCAAAATTCACAGGGCTAAGCTAAATCAAATCCTCCTTGTTTTACCTATCTTCAGAATCTGACTAAAGATCTTACTGCAAAGATATAAGAAAGCACTTTAGTTAGTCTCCAAACTTCTTCTAGCATGAACCACCACATGTATTTTGCAATGCATCTTCAAGCTACCAACAAGTTCAGGAAGCAGAACCAGGCCTGTCAATTACTGGCAATGGGGAGAAAGTGCTCTTACCATCCCTTTAGTCAGAGAACATTTTTACAGCTAGAACTGTACCAAGGTTTGAAAGACAGTAATAAACTTCAGATGCTAATACAGCACATTACTGCATAGCATGTACTGTTTGCCAGCAGGATAAACTCAGAAATTCATTCTTTTCATGTAGTCTCAAAATATCTACTTTCTACCGAATATCTAGGCACAATAATCCCATTCCAACGTCAAAATCAATTAACATGATGGCGTCAGCTTTGAGGGAGCTCATCAAGCCAACCTCGTGCTGATTCATTATAAACCTTTCCACTGATATTGCAAGGATTTCAGTCTATTTAATTTTTCCACATTTCCCTCAACGCTCTTGGAACTGCATAGAGAAACACTACATTCCTAATCTAGACTCTCTTCAAAGCAACATATTCAAGTGGTTCTGATGCTTTGCTGTCTTTTTTCCTGTTTTAACTCCAAAATCTCAAAAAACTTCCAAAAATTAGACATTTCAGCACTTAACAGAGCAGGTCTGGAAAACAGATTACTGTGTGACATAGAACATAACACTACGTGGATCAGACAATCCTTGTACTTAAAAACAAGGGAGGGCCTCTAAATCTAAACTTTGAGGAAAAAGGAAGGACCAGCACACAACACATTTATCTCCTTGGTATGAACCACTGAGAAATACAGCAAGAAGCAAGCCTATTTAAAGGTTCTCACTTTAGTAAGAAAGGACCATAGCAAATGCCCCAAACAGAGGATAACGAAGTTTCAATGTAATTGCTCTTCCATCTCTTTTTACTCACGTTATAGCCCTTCCAGACAGGGCGCACTGAGGAACTACATGGGATAGATAAGAAACAGGTCTACAAAGACATCTGGCAACTGAGGCATTTCTGTTCTGACTCCTACTAGCTTGGCCTGCTATCGCATCCTCTTGCGTCTCTCTGTCTCTGCATGTTCTCACATCAGGCTGTACCCCAGGGGACCCATCTGAGCTTGCTGAGCAGTCTAATTATATCAGTAGAGACAACAGGCTTCCGGACAAAGTTCTGCACAATCTGCTATCAATAGACTAAAGAATAGCTCAAGAAAATCCTGAGTTACAATTAACTCAGTAGAAAAGCACTCCCCTAAGTTTTAGTTTGTTCTCAGTTTCCATTTTGAGTAGGAAGCAGGGGAGGAAAGGACTACAGAAAAGCCTGTCTACAACAGAGAAGTCAACAAAAATCCCTCTGGAACTGTCTTTTTTTTTTTTTTCCTTTTTCTTAATCACTACAGCATAGTGAGTCTGGTTCTGTACCCTGAGCAATGAAGAAAACCTAAGATCCAGTGCAAAAGACTCTGTTCATCTCTTTTTCTTAAAATCTAAACTGTTTACAGGTGGTTATGGCAGCACTAAACCTAAGTAAGCAATCAGGTCTTCAATAAAGTGTAATATTCAGTAAAAGGCCACTGAATTCCATTTTTACACAACATCATGGCCTAAATCTGTTAAATTTTACACATTTGCAAAACAATTAATTTCTTGGAAATTTGTGGCACTCATGTCTCTCCCAAAAGACATTCAGTACATCAAAATGCAGAGAGACCAGGTAACATCTTGTGTTTTATTTCCAGAACCAATTAATTTGCTAACCATGTGTCAACATTACCATGTTCATTGCAGCATGTAATGAAAGAAAAACAGCTGAGAAAGAACTTTGGGGGGAAAAGATCTTGTAGTAAAGAGTTAACATTGACTTAAACCTTCCTGTATCACTCAAATTCTTCCAGATCTTCACCTCCCAAAACTGCTAAATCAAGACATTCGAGTATGTCTGACAATATGGACAGGACTATTGAAGGTTCTTCAACTACATACTGAGTAGTATTCCACTGAGTACGGCAAGTCCAGTCAGTAAATCTCTTCAAAGTCAACCAAAAGCCAGCACACAGTTTTAAATACTTTCAAATACTTGGAAGTCTGACTCTGTTTTTAAATTTTACTGTATTAACAGTCAAATGCTTATGAGGAAAAGAAAGTATATCAAACACATCAATATACACACAGAATCAAGACATTTCAGTGATTAAATTCTGTTGCCCAATAAAGGACATAATCAGTTCCCCTGCCCTGTACACACTTTCTCTGGGTTGTGCCATGTGTCATCAAACCTTTTTATTGCCAGTTTAAGAGAAAAGGGAACACAGATCAGTATCTTTTCTACTGTCAACAGAAAACAGAACAAAATACTAACAAAGTAAATCATAGTCAAAGCCAAGATTTCTTTTAGAGTTAATTATCAATTTTTTGATCATGTTTTCTTCTGGAAGGAATGTAATTTGTAAAATATCAAACTATTCTCAGGGAATAACTTGATTTATATCAGAATTTACATAGAATCCAAGCATGCAACCAAGTCCCAAACACCTTAGCATATCTTCCTGGAAACCTGACTGCCAAGATGCTTGGGAATAAGCAACAGAAAGAATTCCCGACCATTTCTTGCTAGGTGCACTGCTCTAGATCTGCAGATCCTCAGTGCCTCAACTGCCAACAGTTTGTGGGGAAGACTTGTGAAGGAGCAGAATGCCCAAGCTTGGTACATTATCTTCCACCTCCCACTTAGTTCACTGGAAGTCCAGCTTCCATGGCTGCCACAAAGCTAAAAGCTACCCAGGATCAATAAGGCACTCTAAAAACACTGCACAAGCACTTTGATATTTCTAAAGATAAAACCTGTGAATCCCGTTCCACAAAATGTTTGGGCTATTTTATTCAATTCAATTTATTCAATTCAGGAAAACCAATGTTATATTAAGAAGCGAAATTCTGCTTTTCCAAAAACTTTATTAGGGAGGCCATACCAAAGAGCTACAAATTATACACTGACTTCTCATATCCCATACACTAAGATAATCTGAGACATTTCTAACTCAAATAGGTTATGCCTTTATATGAAGTAGACTCTTTATTAGGATATAGCAAAGATGAAGACATACCACACTTTTGTCCACACTAGAGCCTGTTCTGTTATCATTGGAATTTTCTGCAGGGACACCTAAATACCTGCAAAAAAATTTTTATTTTTTTATAAAAAGTTATGTTTGAAGAATTGTTTAAAGGCAAGATTATGAAAAAAGAATTAGGATAATACAGACATCCTAAAATATAATTCCCAGATTTACTGCTCCAAAATGTGGATAATCAAATACATAATCAGATTTAAGAACATCTAATTGAAAAATGCAATTTATTGTAAAGGTTAAAGGAGGAAGCTGCAACAGAAGGCCTTCAGAAAAATAGGATTTCTGCCAAATACTAAAACAACCACTTTTCTTTTTTTTAATAGCCATTTAAAAAAATCTTTGCTTTCCTTGGTTACAACACTCTCATTGGCTTCCATCCCATAAATATTTACTCAGGCACTTATGCAGCAAGTAGCAGTAATGAAGCAAAGTCTGCGGAGATTGTGTAACTTTCAACAAAGTTACTAAGAGTTCCACACACAGAAAGTTTGCCCTGAAGCCAGTGTCCTTTTTTATGTAAATGTTTTCTAAAAATATCATAAATTTCTAGTTGCAATGATTCTGAAGAGTCAATAAATACATAAATAAATACAAATTACTGTTTTCAAATTCCTACAGTATCTGATGTGATATTCTTCGCCTGATAACAGACCTAAACAGACATAAAGCATCTATTAAGTGCATCAGATTATGTGAGGAACAACTCTCCAACACCTGAACTGAGAAAGATGCACACATCCTCTTTTTGTTTCATATGGATATTTTCAGATACAAAAAAAAACTCTCCAAAAGATCAAGGAGGGTAAAATAAAAGGCATCTCCAAACCACAGTCAAATTAAACATCAAGACAGCTTTCAGACAATCAAATGACAAAGTAGAAAAGAGACAGCTTCCTATAGAAACAGGCTTGATGTCTGGAGTACAAGAAGCCACCATATTTTACACACCAGGGCTGCTGAGCCGTGTTAATGTGATACTTGACAGGCACAGCACCAGCTCCATCAAATGTAGAAGAGAACTCAGAAGCCAGATAGGGCTACAAAGTGTTCTCAGCTGGTATTCCAAAACCTGTGTTAAAATGCCCAAATACAGACTTATTTTTCTTTTAATACTTGAACTATTTTCAGTACAAAAAGAAAACAAAAGTTAGGATTACAGGTTCAGCAGGCATGAATAGTCATTTCAGATTTTTCAAGACAATCACACCAGCAGAATATTGCAGGACAAAATTCAATTGAATTGTATTTTTTCAGTTATAGTTCTAGTAAGCCTACATAATTATTATAGTAGCAGAGAGCAAAAGAGGTCTTCAGTGACAGCAAGCACACAGTACTTAGTTCTCTAAATTCCTGACACTGTCCCCCAAAAAGGAAGATGGGAAAGAAATTCTGTAATTAACAAACTCCTAATATGCTACTTCTTGACAATATATTCCAAAATATTCCTGCAAGGCAAAAATTACATACTAAAGTGAGAACAGTAGGTGAAACTCTTGAACTGCTGAACTCACCCAAAGTGTATGGAAAGCCTGCAAGTTCTTCTATGCCTTACCATGGCAAAAAGTAACAACAAATCCAACTCTTTGCAGAGATGGAAAGAATTTCACCACAGGCTTAGGAAAGTGTTTCCTCTTCTATGCAAGGATGAAAACCAGATTTATTTCCTTTAAGATTTTCCTATCCAGAAATGCTATTAAAACTAACAGTCTCTATCTGACAGTTCTACTAGAAGTTTTAGCCCATTTTAAGCCTGACTGACATTAAAATTAAAAGCAGTTTTCCAAAGCATAAAAAGTTGAGATTTTTGAATATAGATATAGCTATCCATAGGGCCTACAATAATGACTGTTGAAAGCATGAATTAATACAGTTTTAAGTGATGGAATTTAAGTCTTTTAAGCAATAGTGAAAACTGTAAAGCATCATGATCTCACTCTGTCAGTGGATGTTTACTTAAAAAAAGAAAAAATTATGAAAAGAAAAGAAAAACTATGAAAGCAGGCAAGTAGGAAATATTTCTAGTAAGCCAAGGTTTAATTTACCACACACTAAACCACTGATGTAAAGTATGGAAACTCCATATAGAGCTCAGGGACAGTAAAACGCAGAAAAAGAAATGGACTTTCAAACCCTGATTCATGACTCTAAACACACAATTCAGTGCTCTGCAGGCAGCTCTGCCTAGTAGTGGCAACAGTGGATTTTCCTTGCTTAGCTCCTGCAGCATCACTATAAAATCTTTTCAATGCAGAATAGGACACTCAACAACATAATGTGGTATTTTAAGACAATGATGCCTAGCAGTACTGGTTATCATTGTTAAAGTATTAAAAGAGTGCAATTTTTAGTATTCTGAATGATCAATAAGTATCTGAATAGACTTAAATCTAAATATTGGCAAGAGTCAGAAACAGTGCTAACAAAAGAATACACCATTAATTTGCTTTCTGCAGACATACCGACGATTGCTGTAGTACGTAAATCCTACAAAAGGGAGCTGGTTGCCCACAAATGCCTTTGGTATGGGAAATGTTTCTTCCTCTCCTTTGTCTTCTTCCAGATCATCAAAATTACTAGTGTCAATGTCACTACTTAAGTCAGGCACAACTGGTGCTACAGCTAGAAAAAAATGCAAAATAGTATTATAATAATCATTGTATTACTAAAGTCACTAAAAAATTTTTTTGCTTGGTACAGAGTAGATAAAACTTTAAACTCCTTTAAGCAAAATACACCAGTCCTTTCGCTAACATGATACATAAGTAAGCCAGACCACCATTTCTGAGAAAAGCACTATACTTACTGTCTCTGAGTGTTTCCCAAGCCCACTGATCATTTTTGAAGAAAAGGTGCCGTTTAATTTCTTCTACGCCATTTCGCCCTAGCCTCACTTCCCTGTAAAAGAGTATTTTGGTTAAACATGTGAGATTCCATAAATTTTTCTGAAGGAAAGACTCATTTTAAAGCATAATCTAACAACAAAGACAATAAAATACCTTTCAAGCTACAGTAAAACATAGACATAACACAAAAACTTTTGTAAGGTCTCTATATGAACATGGCAGCTACATTTCAGAACACAGCCTGGTTTTAAATTTTGTCTTTGAGAAGTTCTGCTGCTTCTGTTCCCACTATCACGGACAGCTCAAGCAACTCCCAAGTTGTTACACTGCATTCATGCCCAGCCAATAGGAATTTCACTTCTCTTGAGCAGTTTAAAAATGCACACAAAACAATTATATTTCTTTCTCAACATGACAAATACTCTTAAATGAAGGCTTACTTTCATTATGAGTAAAATGTATATCTTACCTATCAGTTAAAAAGGCACAAATAAGGTTTTTTGCCTCTTTAGAAATGTCACTGTCATCAGGGAATGTAAGGGAGTTCTTATGGTTCATAATCTTACTGTACGTTCCAACCAAAGAATCTGCATAAAAAGGTGTATCGCCTGAAAAAGCAAAACCACAAACATTAAAAAGCAGATCAAAATTATTATCTATTTGATTTGCAATATTTGAATTACATATACAACAATATATGCAACCAAGTGAACAAGAGGCAAGGACAAATGTTCGAGAACTCTGCCAGAATTTTTCTAAAATATATCCTGTAAATGCCAGGATCTGTAAACCACAGCTCATGCCATAGGAGCAATAATGTTAGAACCAAGAGTGATTTTAACATGGGAGTCTAAATAAGTAGTGCAGTCACTTCTGATGATCCTACTACTCACCGACAAGCATCTCATACAAGAAGACTCCAACTGACCACCAGTCACATTCCCGCCCATAGTAACCATCTCCTCCCTGGGACTTCAGTACTTCAGGAGAGATGTAGTCTGGTGTTCCCACAGCAGTGTCACATCGTACCATTCCTTCCTACAAAGGGGAGGAAAACAGCCAGGCCCAAACATAAGATCCAAAATTGCCAGTAAGTTCCATGAGTTTTTATGCAGCCTAAGCAACAGCAACAGATCCATATCAAATTTTGTCAACAAACATTCTTTTTAAATGGATTTTTTTATATTTTTAAAGGCTAAGCTGCTAAAGCCAGAACAGATCAGTCAAACACAACGAAAATTACTTTAAAAACCTCATTATCCAAGAAGTTATCAGAATTGCACCGAGGCCCTGCACACACCACACAGCCACTCATGCCAGTATAAATGTCATTAGCTGACAGAATGTACTGTAAACAGTGAAAACTCCTCTGTTAGCATAAATGGGTCAACATCAGGGATTTTGATAACAGGAACAGCTGAACTGCAAGTTTTTGGCCTGTGACCCAATATACTGAATGCTAGGAAGACTAAAGATAGATAAAGCTTTGGAAATCAAAGCAGACAAATCTCAAAACAGGTACCAGGTGAGAAGAACGTTTGATGTTCCTCACACCCCTGAGAAAGGGCTGGCAGAACTGAGATCAGTCACACTGGAACTGTCATCCAGGATGCTGAAGCTGTAACCACACACCCTTTCCCAGTGCCACTCAGGCACTTCTGAAATAATCCTATGCCATTCCTAGGAATGGATCTGTGGAAAAACTTGCATAAAATATATAACTAAGCAAATAAAATAAATATTAATCTAGTGTTGCATATGCCGCAAATCCTAAATTAAGCTCCTATGCCAAGCAGCTTTTCTTCTAGAGAGTGACCTCTTTCACTAGACTAGAAGAACCAAGATGAGGCTCAAGACTACTTGAACTTGTACACATAAGCTGCACCTGGTTTTGATTGGTGCCTTTTATTCAGCAGCTCAGTACAGTAACTTATTCTAATCTCTTGGAATATGGTGAGAACATGTTGTACATATTACACCAACTCTACTAAGTACCATGTATTTCAGATTTCCACAATATGTTTTCCTCAAATATATGCACCAGCTGACACAAACCAGTGTTACACAGTGTTTGAATACCATTGCAAAACATTTTTTTAAAATTACCTCAGAATATATTTTTAAAAAATAAGCAATTCTGTGATACCTGTTTCCTTCAGCTTTGTCCTCATGCTATGTCAGCAACAGCTAATAAGCACAACTGGTATTCAGCGACTGGCACATCGGTTTTGATTCTTTCATTTCTGGCACACTACATAAAAATAATCTCATTTCTTTGCATTAACTTTTCATACCAGAAGACTTAAAGAAATAACCCTGAGCGTCTAGAGACAATCAAAGGCTTGACTTCAGCACGTTTCTTTAGAAAACAGTATTTGAAGAACCATTTCTGCACTTTACATCTTACTCACTGATTAAGATGCATGAATCACAGAATGATTTGGGTTGGAAGGGACCTTAAAGATCATTTAATTCCTTTCATTACACCATGAAGAACAGTAAGGGAACAGAGTGGACCTTTACATTCTTCTCATCTAGCTTAAAACTTTTCAGTATCTTTTCACTTTTAAGTCTGTTTTCCTTTCACAAACAGGAAAGAGAAATTACAAACATGTATTTACCTTGTTCATCTTCATACAAGTACCAAAATCTGCTAATTTTAAATGACCAGCTTTATCTAGCAGCATATTATCAGGCTTCACATCTCTGAAAGAAGAAAAATAAGTCTTTTAAAAGGTAAAAAATCCATTTAAACAATATAACTTACAAAAACAATGGAAGTCAACTGCTTTTCAGATGCAACATTGCACAGCACCATTAAAGCACCACTATTGCCTCCATGTTTTTCTCCTTTCTCTAAGTATCACGACCAACACAGACCGCTGAACTACATTTTTAAAGGGTAGAACACATGTGAGAATACAGCCTTAAGACACCAAATTTAATAGATCTGGACACTAATCTTGAACCTCAAGTTCCTAAAAAACACTCACTGGTTATGTCCAACAGACATTGAAAACACAGCTTCTTTTCTGTACCAATTCTATTTCAAGGGAACAACTGGATGTTGTTTTCAAAATTCTATTATTGTGAACAAATATTTTCCCATGACCCAAGAGGAGTATTAACTTATACCCCTCTCCACCAAGTACTTTCACTATAGAAGTTTTCATAAAGTAACTAGTAAAGTGCAGCATGTTGATGTTACTGAATATACTGAAGCAGAATAGCAATAAGAAATAATTATCAAGATAACATAACACACATTTCAGGAGCAAGTATATTTTGGACACCTCAAAGGAGAACTCTGGCCATAACTGTCAGATGAAACATTGTGCAAATGTACCAAGACACTCACAGAATAATTTTGGTTGGGAGGGATTTTTGTAAGACTCTCAGTTAGCTGCCTGATCAAAGTATAGCTATGAAGTCAGATTCAACTTCAAAGTTACATTAGGTTACTCAGGGTCAAATCCAGGCAAGTTTTCTTTTTATTTTGAGGATGGAGATTCCATAACCTTCCTCTTGTACTGTTTGACCTCCCTCATAGTGGAAAAAACAACTCCTAATGAATAGCTAGATATTCGCTTGCTGCAACTTGTGTCATCTATTGCCTTTTTGCCATGCAACTTCAAGTCTGGTCCACCTTTTTTACCAAGTCCTGCTGGGCAGCTGGTGACTAATGCTTTCTGTCTTGCCTCAACACTGTTCATGATGTGAATAGAGACAGTGTTGATCCTGGTATCAAACCTCTGAGGAAGCACTGGTAGCTGACTGTTGCTGGACAGCACAATCTACCCAAAGAGTATCTAGACAGTTCTATCCATTCAAACTGAACCTTTCTAACCCAGCTACATCTACAACCTTGCTATGTCATGACAAACACTCTGCCTCACCAGTGAAGCCCATCATCTCAACACACAAGGTCATTGGTTTGGGAAGGCATGCACTAGCCTTCATAAATCCATGCAGGCTGTTCGCAATCACCTTCCCAATCCACATGCTTGGAAATGGTTCCTGACAATTTAATCCAACCGCCCTTAGGCTGGCTAGCCTTCTCCTCTGACTCTCCCCTCCTGGCCCTTCTTGGGGCAAGACAGGTGCGCCATTGGTTTCCTTCCAGTCATCAGGAATCTCTGAATTCCCACACAGCTTCCAAGGTGACAGAGAGCAGGATCACAAGGCTACCTGGCAGCTCCCTCACAATCCATGGCATGTCCCACCCTGTGCCTTGGACATGTGCATATCCAGTTTGTACAACTGGGACTCGGCTTGATCTTCCTCTGCCAGAGCAATACTTTCCTCTCCCCAGCTCTGCCACTGGGCACAGGACCTGAGAGGCCTGAAGGCAGACCTTATCAATAAAGGCTGGGGCAATGGCAGCAGCCTCAGCCATTCCCATGCCCTTTGTCACTCACTCCCTGACCCTTTAAGCAGTAGGCAGATATTTTCCTAAGTTCCTTTTCATTCATCAGAGTTGAACAGATTAACTACAGGGAAAAACAAATTCCAAAAAATCTGCTGGTGTCAAAATAATCTAAATTTTTCCAAGAAAACCCAAACCTTGCTGCACTGCTGGCATCTTCCAATACCTGCTTTCTAAAGCTTGCAATACACATGTACAGATGGTTCATTCAGCCAGATAATTTACCCATTACATGCAGCATAGCAACATAATTAATGATGCTCTAGATCCTACTCGAGCCATGGATTAGTAGTTTATTTTGCTTTGTTTGCTTTTTTCCAAAAGCTTACATGTTAACACTGATCTTCTGACCAAATTACAAATTGAAAATGTATATACTATAGTGTATACAACACAGTACTCAAATGATTCCTGTATTTTCTGTTGAAAAAACTATTCTTCTGCTCCTAGTTAATACAATTAAAAGCTAGCCACAGACACAAGTTCAAATATCAAAAAGAATCTCAACCTATCCAAGAAGTGACTACATTTCACTTTAGGGAAAGTACATAATATGAAATTAATCCAAGCCCCTTTGCTCTGCATCTCAGTTTTCCGTTTTGCCCCTTACAAGAAAACATATGGCTGGGAGATTTTCCTCACATTGTTCACAGATTCTTGTTTAATGGGTCACTGAAGCTTCAAATGCCTAGCAGAGAATTAATTCCTAACAGTGGATACTACTGTGATCAAATTCCCTAGACAGATTTTTCTAATCAAAAGAGAAGAACCATTTTGGGGCCAATGTGCTCATACCATTTTTGTTATTGTTATCTCTTGGTAAAGCGGGACAATGTTATTGCTCCCCAAACTGAGGAATATCAGCCCACTGAAAACCTTTACTTTGACTGTATCACCTCAGACTTACAGTTTCTGATGGCAACAACTTTTCAATTTGTAAGATGGAATAATTATGGGATAACAATAAAGAAGTAATATCTCAAATTTTAGAACTGCTTAAACTGAAGTAATTCTGGCGGCATCAGGAAATAAACAACCCTATGTAACATCTTTTTCTTTCTCACCTGTGTATAAAACCCATTGAGTGAATTGCATCTAATGCAAGTACAACTTCGGCAGTATAAAATCTTGCCCATTTCTCTGGAACATCGTAATTACTCATTAAATTCACAAGGTCCCCACCAGGCATGTATTCCATCACCATGTAAAGGTAACGGTCATCTTGGAATGCATAAAATAACTGCAAAAAGCAAAAACAAAAAATAAGCCAGTTATCTTTAGTATTTTGCTTGTTAGCAAATCAAAGGCACTTCTGTGCAAACTGATTTCCAAAGAGAATTATTACAATCATTGCAGCAATTCTGCATCATTCTGCAGACTGCCTAAAAAGAAATTAACCTCTAGAGCAAATTTCACCCAGGTCTTCCATCCCTTTATATTAAATTAGAAGAAGTAGAGTGCTGGTTACAAATTAAGATTAGTGAATTTGGTGCTATAAATTTTGAGATAATTTCAAAGAATGCTCATTACATTAAGAATACAAAACATTTCTTTTCTCACTAGGATGTTAGTTGACACATATGCAAACATAGAACTACTGTATTGCAAACATCTGCCTGATTCTATTTGTATTTGTATCATTAAGTGTTTATTTTTCTATTGTTAACATTTGTTACATAGAAAATGAGCCTAAACTTTAAACGATAAAAATATCTCCCTTAAAGTTGTCAGCCGCCTTTTCAACACGAGTAGTGCAAACAGATTTTTCTTTACTTAAAATCGTATGAAATTACAAAGTTTTATTCTGAACAAGCACACCCAGACAGACAGTAATGCAGTTACCCATTTGACTTGGGTAAATCTTGAATGAGTTTGTGTAATTCCAACCTAACAGAAGAATTTACATGCTTAAGGGTAAGAACAGTTTAAATTAACAAGCTGACATGTGCACACATAATGCTTGCTGATTGGTTCAGGCATGCTCCTTGGAACTTCAAAGGCAGCAGTGTCTCCCAAAAAACTGTCAGTGACAACACTGAAATGAGGAAAAAATAACCAGAGCGGGAATAGTTTGCAAAGATACACACAGAAATTAGAATAGACAGAAGCTGAGTCTTAAGTATGTCCTTCTGGTACGTTGGATGATTCAAATAACTACTACAGAGCAGATGCACCAATATATATCTGGCAAAGAGTTTTAATAATAAAGAGACTAGTTTATCTTGTAAATATTGTGACAAAATACAGTTTGAAGTAAGTGTGATACCCGCTCTTTTGTACAGCATTCCTAATCTTAGGCATGTATTCCCTAGAAGACCAAAAAAACAAAAAAGAGACTTTGAAACATGTAATTCCAAGTCATGCAGTGTTGCAACCAAACTATTCCATAATTCCGTAATTCCAATATTTTAGAAGTACTATCACTTTACCTGAACAACCCAGGGACTATTAGCAAAAGCCATAATATCCCTTTCTTCCCAGAAGAATGCAGAATCTGATCTTTTTATCATCTCAAATTTGCTCAGAAGTTTCATAGCATACACTCTCCTTGAGGATTTATGCCTTACCTGTGAAGACAAATGTGACATATAGAACATATTAGTTTGCCATATTAACACATGAAGAACATCACTGAAAACATTATTTTTCCTGCTTTACCATTTAACACGTTTCATAAGACTCTTCACATTACTATAAAGGATTATATAGTGTATGTTTTCAAAATAATTACATCTGACAATGCATTACTTTTAAAATACTTGCTAGAACTTTTCAACACAGAAGTCCACAGGCATAGGAGTCACATAATCTGCCTGTATGTGCCTTTAAAAGGACAAATATTGGCAGTTAGTGCTGTTAAATACCAGGAAGCTAAAACTATAAGCATTTTCCAGAGTTCATTAGCAGATGGGTATACTTGCTGCTGTATTTCCAGTTTCTCCCACCAGCACACAATTAAATAAAGCAGGATGAACAAGCCTGGCTGCTAACCTATCTATCACAAACAACACACATCTCTCATCTGTGAGAACTACGTCCACAAAAATCTGGTATAGTCCCTGAACTGGCAGAAACTCTTCTAGCCCTTAAGACTTCTTCAAGTGTCCATGTAAACAGTGGTAAAGGCTAATTTTCTAGATTATGAGGAATGCACATTCCATTTTCTTTTAAGAGAGGAGAAAGACTCCAACGGAAAACAAGTACTTATGCACACGGACAGGACTGAAATAGGGCACACTGAAAAACATTTCCATGAAATGTAAAGGAATAAAATTTCACTGAGCTAAAGGTTTTACTATTTAAGACTGCATCTGCTGACCACTGCACTGAGAAATAGATGCATGAGCAAATACTACAGAATACATTCAAATGTACAAATAGAAACTTAACTTACCAACTGAACCTCCCCAAATGCCCCTCTACCGATCACCTTCACCACTTCATAATCTTCAGCTTTCATGCGCAGATCTCTCATTTTATTTACTGTGTCTTTATCTACATAGAACAAAATTCACATTTCATATATAGTCAACTTAATTAAACCCATTTGTCTACATTCAATTTTTCAGCATTTTCAGAAGAGCTGCTCAAAGAACCTACCTTCCCTTTGAAAAACTCTCTGCAGAATGCATGACCTCATTCTCATGACCACAATAACCAAAGCCTGACATAATCTAATGCAATAACAATACTGTACAATCATATTACAGAAGATTTTAATTTAAGAATTTCTTTTAAAAAATTACCTTAAAAAAACTATGCAAAAATTTCATATATAGTATGATCCTGCTTGCAAGATGATCAGTATAAAAAGACTATTTCTGAATGAATATGCAACACAGCTAGGAAAGCACATAACAAAATACACTACACTACAAGACAGTTGAAAAAATATTTTAAAAAAAAAGTTTTGCTTTCATGTACTTTCATGATTCTTAATACTCAAAAAAGTAGATTTTAATTTAAAACATGCAGTGGGAATCATTGCAATTATTTATATAAACCTGTCATTCTATAAACTAGAATAATTTACAAACTCCCAGTGGGCAGATATTCTATTTCCAAATTTGGTAAAAGATTAAAACAGTCTATTTTAATCCATGTGGGTCAACACTGGCATGAGACTACGCAAAAAAGCTTCATGCTTCAGTATTTCTAAAAGTCAGGAAGTTCTACTAAAACAGATATGCTTCTAATAAAATAAATTACGCAACAATATTTTATTTTCAAAAATAATATTCTAGGCCTAAAAGCAAAGTTTAGAGAGAAGTATAGACAGGGGAAGAGAAAGAAACAGAAATAAAATATTTTAAGTTCATATGTTAAAAACTGACGAGGCAGTTGACAGAAAATTATCATTAGATTTCTACCTGCACAGGCCACAATCTAAAACAAAAGCAACCTATGCACAGTAAAAATTCAGTAAGATTTTATTACCACAAGAGGAACAAACACAGTTCTGTTTGAATAAATACTCTGTGGCATTACTATCTAATGTAAAGCTAACCTTTTACAATGCAGCATAACATGGGCTGATTCTGGTAAATTATAGCAAAATTCTAAATTCTGACAAATTCTTTCACACAGGGATCAAAATATTCAGTAGTTCCAACAAATAATGCATTGCCTTATTTGCCCTGGTGACAACTGGCCTACAGTAGAGGAGGAGCAAGACTGCACAGAACTAAAATGCAGCACTTTTCATGACAGCAATTTTCTAGCTATTGTTAACTTCCTGCCTAGTAACCTCACATCAGGAGGCTCACCTCTTCTGAATGAAAAACTCTGACGTTGGTGCAGAAGAAAACTAAGCACCATATGAATCCTTTAAATGGTATTCAATTACAAGCCTTGCCTATGAACGAAGCAGAATTAAGGAAAATACATCTGAAGAACAACCTAAGATAAGAAATTTAAAATAATATAAGCCAAGCTTGTGATCAGTTGCAAATCGAAATTGACTGCTTGAGATACATACTAACACTCGGTTATCTTCAGGTAATATGTTACAGTAACAACAGCATAGAAAATCCAACGTCCATAGTTTAAGATCTGTTAAACAAGGTTTATCAGGCTGCAATACACTTAAATAGGCAGTTCCTTATTTCCCAGGACCAGTGGAGGATCTGGCCGGCTTGTGCTGTACGAACAGCTGGGGTGGCTCCCACAGCAAAAAATCGCCCTCTCCAACTTGCCCTGAACTTTGGTTATAGGCTCAGATGCTGCCTTGAAATAAACTGAGACGCCACTGCAAAGCAGGGCTCTCAGATACCTCTAATACTCATTTCTTTATTCTTTTAATTCTATATGGCAGAGAAACAATAAGGTTCTACATCTGAAAAAATCATCCTCACAACCTCAGCCAGTAGAGGCAGATTTTGGAGGCTCCACAAATAGACAATGTAAATTAGGGAGAAGTGAAGAGGGGATAAGGAGTGGTTCATAGAGCAAATAGTCTATAAAATAAAGGAAGCAAACTCCCATTTTATTTGCCATCTAGAAATTTATTTTAAATTTCCATGATAATGGTAAAAACCAGGCAGCTAATACTGCAAAGAGATATTTTAAACAGTCTTCTAATAAAGTAAAATAAACATGGAAACGCTTTTATTTTTAATAGAAATTCAAGGCAAACTAGACTTCACAGTTCCCTCTAAGGCCACCACTCGCACATTCACAGCTTGTTTTCATATTTCAGCAAACACTGCAAGTTAATGTTTCAAAGGCAGTTTGAAGAGAACCAATGTATTCTGTCCTCCACCTTCAGATTACTTCAGGTCACATCTTACACAGTGTATAATTTATACCTAAAAGGTATTAATTATCAGGCTGTAAACGTAAGTTTTCTTTCACTCAGCCCCAATTGCAGAAGTGAAGCTTTTTGAGACTCACTAAATATTTCACTACTGATCAAAATTACATTCAAATTATCTGTTGCAATGAGTATTTCCTTTGCCTGATACAACTTCTCTTTTCTCCAAGAGTTTCACCACACCTTCTCAGTAAATAACTGAGTATACAAAATCTGCATGTAACTCAGCATATGGTATCAATACAGTTGGAACCATAAAAAGTTAAACATTTGAGCTTAGGTTTTCAGTAACCAGCTTACGTGCAAGTAAGCCATCAACTAGATCTAGTGGACTCATATATTCACACAAATGCAGATTAATGTAAAATAAACACCACAAACTCACTATCATAGGTTACAGTTGCACCCAATAAACCATTTGAAAATACCATGGAAACAGAAAAAAAAACCCACACAAATTTCAATGCAAAGACAAAAATTATTTTAGTCAAATTACTTTATATTTACCAGAAAAAACATTTATTATAGAATTCAATTGAGATGCTTAAAGCCTGTAAAATCTAATAATATTAGTTTAATTTCAAGGTTTGCCCATTTGGTCTACAGGCAGAATCAAGTAATTTCTGCCACATCCTTCAGAATTTGTCAGTTTGGCAGCCTTTAGAAAAGACTTGATTCTTAAATTCCTTTTTATGTTTTTGTTTGTTTATGTTTTGGGTTTTTTTAATTATGAGAATTATGGAACTATGATTTCTATTAAAAATCAGCTTCATTACTTTAAAATGTTTAATTATAGAGTATAATGTGCAGGAAATCTGGTAGTGGACAAATAAAGAGTAAATGCACAGAATTTTGCAGACACATCAGCTGCATACCCAAGTAAATGCATCAGCTATGTAGTATAATGTTTTCATGAAAAGAGACCTGTTATACTAGAAACCCCAGAAGATTACAAAATATATACTCCGGCCTGTTAGTGAACAAATATTTAATGTGATTTCATGACATTGTGTACATCATTATGGCATTGTACTGTTATTTGTTTATGGTATTTTAGTACATGATACTAGAAAACAGGTTATGGGAATCCAGGGAGTTGCCCTAACAAAGACAAGAGGCCTTTCTCTGAAAAGGCTTTGTGCCACTGCAGACAAGGCCATTTGCAGGGGCAACAAATTGGACATTCAATTGCTGGTGATGAGATTTGTATGGGCAGCTGTCACTTCTCAGTGGGAAATAAATAAGACTCTTGTATCCAAAACAACTTGCACCCAAAAACTCAATGCACCCCAAATCCCTTGCTGCCTTTCAAAGAGCTAGAACAGGTGTTTTCTTTTTGATATTATAGACTTCTGCTATTTAGTAAATTAAACATTAAATACTTACACCTGTTTAAGAAGTTGTCAATGTTCTTGTTTTTTCTTAAGGCAGGAAAATCCAAGTCATATACCAAAGCATCTAATCCATCCTGAAAAAAACCCAAACAAAACAAGCAAAATTATATATTTGGAAAAATAATTACACATGCTGCTAACTGAAGAGTCAAGATAAAAAAACAGTTGTCCCTATCAATCTTCCATGTAAATGAAATCATTCACGTTTATTTAATGACTGTTAGCAGTTACATGAAACAGCTGTTACTCCTTCACTTCCATGGTATTCATCAAAATTTAATTCCACATGCTTCTATGTATTTTTAATTACCTTAATTAGCTCCATACTTACATAAAAAGAATGACTTTTTCCAAATACAAAAAGAACAAACAGCAGTTCTAATGAAGTTCAGTAATATTAAAAAGTCACAGTGTATCACACAATAGGGACTTGAACATAAAATGGCAACTGGCAAATAGGACAATGATGGTAATTTAATTCTCAGAATCAAACCCCTGCATTTTATCCATTGAATTGAGCAAATTCTCATGAACAAGATATTGGTTTTATACATTCCATCTTAAATCTAGAAACAAAGAGCCACAAGCCCATTTGGCACTACTACCACAGCATGCATCCCTATGAACAAAAGCAAATCAAACATCATCAAAAAACCCAACAGAAAAATACAACAAAGAACAAGATAGTTTTAAGCTCTCATTAAGTGCTGCAAACTTTGTGATTTAAAGTTTAAGTCTGCATTTGTCACTGGGTATAAATGACTCCTCAGTGGACTGCATCTTCTTGGAGAAACACTAAGCCCAGTTTTTTGGCTGAAAACCACAGATACGGTTTCTACTGAAAAATTCTAGGGAATGACATAACAAAGAATCAAAGCACATTAGGGAGTCCTCTCTTTCAGGTAAGCATTGTGTTAGTGACAACTGCAAAAACAGAGACAAAGGTCTTAAAATACAAATTGATGTATGTTACCATAGTATGCCAGAGATGTACTGCTATTTACTTGTCCAGTTCTTAGCTAGGTGTTAAAAATGCTACCTGTTTTTAACCTGTTTGGAGAGAGATATTAGACCAGACATATCTTTGGCCTGATCAGTTCAGATCTGACTAGACCTAATTTGATTGCTTTCAGCTTTTAAAAGGATTTTTCAGTCCTTTTTTCAGGATTGAAAACTGATCCATGAGTCTTTGCTAAACATATCAAGTAACAAATGCCTGAACAAAAGCTAGAGTGTAAGTTCTTGAAAGCTTATTTTCCAGAAATATATAGTAGAGAACACATTTGATTTAGACTGAAATATTAGTCTTTTTGATCTTTCACTTCAAATTCAAACCTATTTTTTGCCTCAGTTTTTAGGACTGACTTTTAACTATGAAAAATTCCAAGTGCTATCAATATCAAAATTGTTTCTTGACTTGCAGTCCTCACTTTTAAAGTAGGTTACATAGAAATTATTTACTTCATATATAATAAGAATAAGCAGTAAAATCATGCTAGAATTTGAAAACAGGTAGCTGCAAGGATAATCATAATTACTTTAAAGACTGGATATCATTAAATGTCAATTTTATAAAAAATATTCCTGTTTTAAGTTACCTCTGCATACAGTGGCTTATTTTGAACTAGGAAATGTTAAAATGAAAATTACACAAATCAAGAAAGCATCACAGTATTTCACTGCTCTAAAATAAAGTCAGGTTTTGCACCTTGTGTATTAAAGTATCATCTTTTTGGACTGACACTGATGATGAAAAGGGAAAGCAAATAGCAAGGAAACAACACTTAACGGGTCTGTAGTAGAAATAAGAGAGTAAGAGGTCAACAACAATTTTGACTCAAGACAGATGCAGAAATAAAACTATGCAGGCAGGGTAACTGTAACTTAGTGAGAAATACTTTGCAAACTACTAAAAGACACCTCTTCCAAAGATATATGGTAAATATCCAGGAAAAAAATTCTATTCTTTGGTTCTGTTAAATAAATTCAACGGAGAACCATGATAAGAGCTTGCACAGCAGTACGAAGTCCACCAGTAATTCTGGGCATTTATCTCCATGCTGTGTGAAGCAGTAGGAAAAAACCAGCTAGGAAGCTTTTGCTTTTAAAATCACCACCCAGTGATTTTTAAAAGCAAATTAGAGACGGCAACGTCAAAATTTGGGGTCCAATCTGCCATGAAGCCTTCAAATCTGTAGGGTCAATTGACTTGTCCAGGTTCACAGCTAACACAGAAAACTTGCACATGCCAAGCAGAAGCACAAAATTCTCAAATCCTGGTTGGCTCTGGGGTGGTGCAATTCTCTGTTTCAATTCAGGGCTTGCCTCAAAAGCCAAAATTCACTCTTTTTCTTTATAGGAAGGGAGGTTTTAAACACTGAATACAAAAATATACAAAAACAGGAATATATTTAAATTTATAACATCAATCTTACTTTTGTATCATACTTTTTCTTTCAAAATACTAAAATATAAGCCCTTGCCAAAAGAAGCATAAAGTAAAGAAAATGTCACGGTTTCCTTAGTGTCTCAGGCATGTTAGGTATTCTGTTGTGTTATTTTTAAAAGTTTTAATTTCAAAGTGGGAGAAAGTATACAAATTCACTTTTAACAGGCAAAAGCAAATTTCAATACTGTTTAATTCAGAAGTCGCCATGTACAATGTTTCCTGTTCTGTTCTTAACCTTCCAGTTCTTAGAGATGAACTCTATCAATTCTATCTAAAATACTTAACTAAAAAACTCTGAAAAGCAGAATCAAGCTATTGATCCCCCATTCATTTCAAATCATATTTCAAGATTATGTAAACAACATCTAAGGAAGCTACACGCCAGAATTGCTTATTTAAAAGGCTCTTCAATAATCAGCTCCCTTTCACTACAGTATCCAGAGAATAAACTATCCTGGTTCAAAACTTGCATTAAAAAAAGGTACAAATGGGTGATATTCTGTAACAATTAAGAGATTTGCAAATCGTTAACTCTCAAAATAATTATTTTCTTCAACTGAAATCAGCTTCTGAAGAAAAAAAACAGCTTGGTAATATTTTACCAATATTTTCACACTGCAAATGCAAGACTAAGCTTAAGGTAATTTTATGGAACCATAATTAATGGAAGTAAAATATTTGGGATACCTAGTGTATAACATAAAACACGAAACAGCCTATTTCATTTACATTAGCTAAAGCAGAAGAACTCACAAACACTACAAGCTGTCCCAGCACAAAAGGAAGCACAGCTATTTTTAAGTGGTGTCACTGGTGAATAAACAGGGAGGAGTACACAAGCTCAAACTGAGTGGTGGTTCATCGTGGTACAGGTCACAGAGATGGGAATATACCATGGAGTTGTAGAAATAATGGCTTGCAGAAAAAGGGTAAAGGCCAAATGAGACACAATCATTATAGTCAGTGGCTGCAGAGATAGCTCATCTCTCAGCTTTCTTCATTCCATCTGGCTCAATTTTTTAATTTGTTTTCTGTTTTTCTAACACAGAAAGGAAGGAACATCATCTTTCCAGCAAGACCCGCAGCAGCCATACTCTTCTCCTCTTAAAGGATGACAAGATGTCATTATAATGACCTCCAATAGTTCCATGCACTGTATGAATACAATGTAGCCTCATTTTTATGATGGACTTTTTCTCCACTTGGATGGGTTCCATGTATTTCTAGTCTGTATCTTCTTTAAATACAGCACACTCCATACTTCTTCGAAAGATATATTGTGGCTTAGAGGTATTTTTAGCTAACACTAAGTTTTGCCTTATTTTCTCATTACAGAGCAATTTTCCTGTTTAGCTTTCAGGTCTATACATTCGCCTTTAAATAGCAAATTAGATTACTAAAAAAATTGGTTTATACCTCCACTTACATAGTAACAATATTTCAGAGGTGATTAAAAAAGAACAGGGGAAAAACTTCCTTTTTAATGTTCTTCAGTCAGTTTCATGGTCTGAATCAGCCTTTTTTATATCACATTCATTCAATGAAATCATCTATAGTTTCATTATCTATTTAAACAATGTCATTTTATCCTGAAGTTTTTTTAAAAGGCGCACTAAGGAGCCATTACAACATGCAGAGTTCTTCCATCTGAAACCAACAATCTACATATGCTGTTGGTTTAATTTCATTCATTACTACATCACACTTAAAAGTTTAAAAGGTACAGTTATATGGAGTAAAATCAAAGGTCAGTCTAGATGCATAGACTGGCCCTGGAGATGACAGTAAGAATGTCCAGGAAAGAGGATATGAGCGAGTCCAGCACCTGGTAGTACTGCTCAGATGTACGTGTGAGGCAGAAATGGCACCGTCATAGTTAACTATTACAAAAATTTTCTAGTCAACATTTTCTTTGGTGACTTCTGTCAAAATGTTTTCTCTGTTTTCGTTTCCTGCATTTACAGCATTGTGCAGATGTGATTTCCACCACCTGCGGGCTATATGAAAATGTATCTCGTTTTGAGCTTACCACTGTTCATTTAAAAAAGGGACAATGACTTTACCCACCTCCCGCAAGACACAGCTGTACACACCTGCAGCATTTCACAATTGGCCAACCCTCTTCCAATTATCCCCGTATGAAAGCTATTTCAATTCCCACCATCAGCAACCGTTAGTGCTTTGTTATTTCCACCATGTACTTTTTAACTGGGGCAGGGGCACGTGTGGAGAAACTGCGCGTTGTATTTAAGTTGTGAGTACATCATAAGTACACAGTGCAGTACAACAGTTCCTGTACTGTGCTTCATTATATTTTCAGTTATTCACCAAAATATCTGGTTAATTTTTATATCACTGTGTACTAGATTGATTCTCCAACAAAACTAGGCATTACAAATCAAAGCTAGTTTAACATAACATAAGTACACAAAGATGAGAGGTTTTTCTTCCATGCACTCCCTCAACATTCAATGATGTATTTTACCTACCACTTTTAATCAGCCAGGCACCACAAAGTACTAATTTCTTCTTTGATTTGCTGGATCTTTAATTTTTACTACTCTACCATCATTACTGGATCATTACTCACCATTTCAGATCCCTTATGACTGTGAAATACCATACACCTGTTAAACTCCATTACCTATCTTTTTTCAATTGATTACCAGCTTTCCGTCCATTCATCTACTCGTACAACAAGCCAAGCCCAACAGCCTTTTGCATTACTTTCCCTTCAGTTTTTCTAAAAATACAGAATGCTGTAACATAAAACTTATCATTCACACACACATTAACTACACAATCTATTAACACTGGATTTCTCAGGTTGTTACACTAATTACTTTTCATTACATTAATCTAAAATGGACTGGTTTTCTTCAGTTTGTCTTAAGCAGCTTCACATTAACTGGATTTTTTCCCAAATTTTGGTCTATACCTATTTCCAAAGTTTTAATGCATCAAACTGCCAGTACTACTATGACTATACTAGACTTCTTCACTCTGCAACTACATTCCTTAATCTCAAAACTCACTACAATTATGTAATGCTGGTTTTATTCAGACGTATTAATTAATATTAATGCAATTTTATAGGGAGATTTGAAAGTATACACCTTCAACCAACTCCAATTTAGCAAAACATATCTCATGATTTGTAAGTGATATATAGTAGAAAATACAGTATATGGTCTATATAATCAAATTACAATTATAGCATTTTTATATTTTGAAATTTTATTTCATACCCATTTCATTATGACATAGTATCATCTCAGCACATAATAAATAAAAATGTACAAAGTTCAGTTGAAATTTTGCTATTGAGACACTTGATTATTTTACTATTTATTTAACATTCAAAGCACTAAAAAAAAAATACTTAATGGGTATTACCAACATACAAAATTTGCATTCCTTGGACAGACTGGCAGTTACCCAAGTTTAAACTCTTTGCCATGTTTCCTTTTTTGGAGAGACAAAAGCAAGTCTTAAGACCTACAACTCTTAACTATCCATATTTTAGTTCCCTGTATTGTAGCCATTTTCCTATTTCTACAGTATTAAGAGCTTCCCCCCGTACTCTCAGGTCAACAAACCTGACTGATCTTGATTTGTGTGTGTTCATCATAATTCGTAATAATATCCTGTCATGCCTAAGTGATCTCTCTGGTCAACTACGCCAACAGTGCTACATTTATCTATTTTTAATCAAGTACACATAAGATCCCATTAAGGTTTAAGTTAATCACACCCATTAATTTTGCTGTCCAAATAAGAGAAAACTGCAATTACACACTTCATCTTTAAAGTGGACAAGACAATGTAGACAGAGTTAAAGCACTTCACTTAAGAATTTTCATTAAATTGTTAGAGCAGGCAAAGTACACAAACTGACACATGAGCCTGAGTAAAAGGCCCTTGATTCATCACCCAGCACAATACAACTCCACAGAGCTCCTTGCTGTCTAGTATCCTGCAATACTCATAGGAGTTATTGCAAATTTGGTTAAATAGACAGCCTTTCAGAAAGAAAAACTGGGGGCGTGGGGTGTTAACTCGATAAAGAGCTAAGAGCTTGATTCAGTGAAGATTTAACATCTGAATAAGGAGATCTTGAAACTTCAAGGCAGCACTATTGAAAGCAGCATGGATTATTGCTTTCATTTTGGCCTTTTTACAAGGGAATTCCAAGTGTAGTTGCAAACTTCCCCCACATTCTGTGTAGTTCTGTGTATAAGTACATGTACTTGCCTTCTGTTCAAACGGTAGCTTTTCAGCATTTGGACTGACAAATTCCTAGAATATACATTTCCTATATGACTCACTAGATTGTAAGTCAATATAGCTATCTCAATTTATATTGATATACACGAACATGTAAATCAACATACTCACTGAAACTAACACCAGAGCCAAAAGGCCTCTCAATATTGTTATATTCATATTAGCACTTTAGGAAACCTCAGGTGCAAGTCTACAGACAGATACACAAACAAGTAGTAATGTTTGTTCACGTGCACTTCTGGGTGTTGCTGTTTCCCCACTCCAGCAAGGGATCTTACTACCTGAAGCATCTCCTAAAATAAACTAAAACAAAATGTAGTGCAAATCTGTGAAATCAAGTTATATTCAGTAAGCATACAGGAATACTGCCAGCACCCACTACATGCCTCAGTCTTTTGCTGAAACAGAGGGCAAGTCATAGATTCTTCACACCAGAGCCCCTCTCTGTCCTCTGACCAGATGCAGAAATCTTGAATCACTAGACCTGTTCTGAATAACACCTATTTGTGAGCCTATTTCATGTCTAAAATTATGGAAAACTGACATTTTTTTGAAGATGTGGTCCAGAAAATGTATTTCAGTGGGAATATTTCCCCCCTCCAAAATCTAACTTCTAACACTATACTACAACATTAATTTCACTACACTCGCATAATTTATTGTGGTTAATAGTCTTTACATCCAAACTTCAATTTATTACATTAGTGCTTTATTATTTCAATTTGTCATCTGAATTAATTCCACTTAGTACTGCATCTTTAGGAACAACTATCAGATGAGACAGCAGTGTCTTCAAGGATGATGAAGAACATTGACCAATACAGCACCAAGTACACATTTCAGTAAAATCTAGGCAGAAAACCAGGACCATATCATTTGAAAATAGTTCAGGAAGATGTGAAATAGGAGCAAATCCGACTGCCATTAAGTCAAATTATACTGATTCATTTCACAGCAAGTGAGATCGCTGGATCCTTGCAGCTTCATTTCCTTAAAAAAGGTTCACTTGCATTGGTTAGTATGCTCTGTGGGCAAGTTTTATAAACTTCAAAGCTTCTATACGAAATGTGGCACATTCTACCATTAACAGTATACTTTACATAAAAAGACTAAAGCAGTTGTAGAACTATCTGAAAGTCTACATGGATTATTTATATTTTAATGTGTAGAAAATAAGAAAATAGCCTCCTTTAGGTTCAAATGATTTATCAAGCCATGTTTGACTAACACTAGAATTAAATAAAGTGTAAGTACAGCTTGTTAAAACTGCCCTTTTCAAGAAAACTGTACTAAATGTGATTAACATATGTACACCTAAAACATATGTATTTAAATAGCGTTAGAAGAAGTAGGAGTACTGGTAGTTAAAGAACTGACTGATGTTTATCACCATGGAAGCAGCATTCCATAGCCACTGCAGGATTTGGCATTAGGAAATGCCTCACAGGTCTAGAGTTCCCAGCTACTGTAACAACTGCAACTGGAGATGAGCAGACAACCTGACACACTATCCACAGAAATACCTCATGGTGGAAAAAAATGACTTCACATCCTTTCCACTTCTCAAAGTTATGGTATTAACCAAAAATATAAGGCAAGCCCTCTTCCCTCACCTAAGATATAAAATAACTACTTAATTTTTTATTTCTTTTAAAGCCAAACATCACTTGTAAATGACATCAGCAAATGCTCTTTGAGGTCCCCACAGCTTTCTTGGTTATCCTGTGAGGGCAGGTTCTTCCACAAGGCAGCACAGAGATCTGCTGTTCTGATCTGGGAGTCCCAACATTTTCATTTGAAACACAAACACTTAAAACTACCAATTTAGATCAATGGGAGTCAACACTCTAAGGAATGCTCATTATAAAGCAAAAGTAACATGGATAAAAATCAACACTATGGATGCAAATACTGGTACATAACTTCCCTTCGACAAAATGGTATAAAGACAGATCAGAGATAGGAAAGAATGAAGACAAACTGGTCCAGTTCCAGCTCAAAAGTCTCAGGCCTCTTTTGCAGCAACCTGCAAGAAGTCGAGTAAAGACTTCAGCAAAAGAAAAGAAACTGCACAACTCCATTAAGAAATAGTGCTATTTACCAAAGGAAACAGAACTCCCTCCACATCTGTTGCCTAGGAAATTGCTGTCTGCCTCCCAGATTTTTTTCCAGGCAGGTATCCATAAAACCTGACTTCAGAAAGTAAGCTTTAGTCACTTGGACATGATGTGAATTAGCAAGACACCAACATGTTCATAGGACTTATTGCAAACAACATAAATAAAAGTGCTTTAGCTCTTGTAAAAGCTCTCAAATATGTAAAGCAACTTTAGATCTCATAGCTTTACATTATAGTAAAACTAGCATAAGTTCTCCTATCAACAGCTTAAATTGCTGCTTCTAGCTCTCCCACCATGCTTTTGTCTGAAAAGTGATACCTCTGCTACGAAAAACAAACCCAAAAATATTACCTGCAAAGTATGTAATATTATAAGTCAGTGGAAAGGTAACTCATTTTTCTGTAAAATAACAATACCTTAGCAGCTATACAGAACCTGTTGTCACCTGACCTGGATTATGTTTGCCGCAAACATAACTATGTGCTAACTGTAGATATAAAAAATAAACAACAATAAAAAGGCAAGTTCTCTCTTTAGCTTTGACAGATTGGTCTCTGAAGATTATATTAGTTCAATAATTATGCTTTAGAAAAGACTCTAAAATAGTGTATCAAGGGAAAAAACCAAACGTCTGCTAGTAATAATATTCACTCCACAGGAAAATAACCCTGGGACTGGAAACAGAGGCTAGGCAAACTGAGAACAAAAGTACTTAATTTTTTAAACAGAGCACAGATAATTCATTGAATAACTTTTCAAGAACGAGTGAGAATGTCATAATTTCGCCAGCAGTCTGGAAACACTGCACAAAATCTCAGCTTTCCCACCACCAAAAGGGAAATTCTTCCCTAAAACTCTAGAACAAGTCAAAACACTTTTACAATTAGAAGCAAATAGCCATGAGAGAAGTCCAGAAATGAAGATTATGAAAGAATTATGCTAAAAAAACTCTGTGGAAATTGAAATAGTGATTTGTAAAGCAATATGCCTTTCCTTAGTGTCACATGCCAACCAGTCTGCAAAATGAAAAATATGGGAAGTTGAGCACAACTGAAGCAAGGAACCAACTCTGAGAAGCTTCTCCGATTGTGCAATCTCCTGTCAGAGCTCTCGCTACATTTCTGCAATAAACATTCCAGCACAAGCAATCACACGTCAAGCAGATATTTGAAATATGCAACTAAACAAGAACTTAACACTATTTAAGAATTTGTGCATCGTTATATAGTTTTGTATCCCAAACTCTAGTGAAGCCCGTAGATATTTTCATGGATTGATTAAAAGAAAACTTCACTTTCAATGAAAAAGATGTCTGTATGCATAAACCCAATCTTTTTCTATATTTATTCTTTTTTTCCATGATGAATATACGCACAAAAATGAATTTCAAGTAATGTTTTTTTTAAAAGGTTATAAAAATTCCATGAGAATTATTTTAGATATAGACAAGTTATTTCTACTTCCAAAGATTACTTCCACTAAGATTCGTCAGAATTGACAAGATTTTGTAACTAACAGGAACAAAACAGCAAGTTTTCACCTTTTTGGGAGATTTTCACTGCTAATGTAGAACAAAACAGTTCTGCTAACAGATTGTCTGTAACAGATTGTCCAGAACCCAATGAATTAAATTTACAAATTTATAGATTTTAGAAATATGCTTTTACCCACTAGCTTTAAGCAATTTTTTAAAGTGTGAAGAGACAAGCTCTCTTTCAAAACCCACCTGAAGAAAAAATGCTAACATATACAGACAATACCACTAGTAACATAATTTTTAATTAATACTGGATGTTTCAGTGTATATTCAAGTCACTAATAGTGACTATTTTCAGGTCAAAACATACTCCCCAAGAGATGCTGTCAGAGAAGTTCTGGATGTCCCATGCCCAGAAGTCTTTAAGGCCAAATTGGACAGGGCTTTGAGCAACCTGGTCTAGTGGAAAGCATCCTTCCATAGCAGGGGGCTGGAACTAGATGATCTTTTAGGTCCTGTCCAACCCAAACCATTCTACAGTTCTCTGATTTAAATCTAATCTCCTGTAAGTATTCTTTTGCGCCCCTTTCTGACACATATGTAGAAATCATGACCAAAATCCTGAATGCTTTGGACTGCATATGAAAAAAGAGGGGTGTAACCATAAAATCAAAAACCTACAGGAAAGCATGGTTCCACATTCCAGAATTGTAATGACAGAAGAGAACCAAAGTTGTCCACAAAAACTTAACGGTGGCTTTTTACAAACTGCAAGTCTCTCTAATTATAATCAGTAAGGATTTTTTCATATGTAATATTGCAACAATATAAGCCGGTTTATCTGGAATTTTCAAGTACAGTATTTCAAGACTAGAGAAGGAGAGGAAGTATTAAAAATCCACTAGAGGATCCAATACTTTTAATATCAAGGAAGTCCAAAAATGTTGTGATTTATCAGGCTTACAAGCTTGTTAGGGACATGCAAGTCAGTTTTTCTTTGTTCCTTTTCAAGCTTTGAGACCAAGGTTTGAGGAAAACTAAAGCTAGTGACTCCATATACCAAGAAAGAAGCTTTTCCCCAACATTTTCACTGCTTCAGCATGAGACATGCATTCTAACTTGCTCAAGCATAAGATACAGAGAGCAGAACTTCATAAAACAATGGTATTCAATTCACCAAGCTCATATGCTGCAATCGGAAGGACGAAAAATACTAAAATGGAAAGAAATAATTGTAAAAGCAACTCTTCTACCAACTTCTCCAGCTACACTGAAAGAGTAAGTCAACTCCTCCCTAATACCACTCTTCCTGCATAGCACTTCAGAACCTGAGAAAACCATCCCCCCACACCCAAAGAGGATACAGTAGACTGACACATGTACTCCAAAGGTATGATTTTCTTTTGGATTTAAAACCCGGGAGAAAAAAAATCTTAACCCAAGAGGAAAGAGAGCCAGGGCTGCCTGGACCATTGCCACAACCATGGAATCTTGTCAAAGTCTCTCTTGCCTGTCCTTACAAGGGAGCAAGACCGAGTTTGGGCTGATTAACTTAATCTTTACAGGAGATGAGGGCAGGCAATGTTTTTGTCACACCATAAAAGCCTACCATGAGACAAATCAGAGCACACTAACGTGACATTTTCTGTTCTTCCATCCCACAGACTATTTTGAGTAGCTGTCATTTAGTTTCTCATTAAGCAGAGAGCAAAACTGATGAAAACATATTTTCTACAAAATAAGCCAAAAGTGAATGAATTTTACTTGTATCCAACTTCTATATGATTTTTACCCCAGCATTTGCTTTATGAAAACATCTTCCAGTATCTAATTTTAAAAAATGAAGTAATTAAAAAAGCACTACTTTCTTGAAAATCTACATGAACTAAGAGACTAGAGATATATTGTATGTGTGTATAAAAAGATAAAAAACCAAGTAGTTCAAAAGCCGTGTCAAGTGAGGACAGGCAGTATCTGCTACTTCCCATTCATATAAATTCTATGTTTGTAAAACACTGAGGAAAGCAGGTTTCCAAATTCTAAAGACTACAAAATATCAACAAGGTATTCTGAAATGTAATTAAAGAGTAGCAATATCAGTTCAAGAATTTAGAGTCACACTTTTGTCAGACATCCTGCGCTTCACTTTCCAGAAGCCTGCTGGACCACAGAACCAGTTTCTGAAGAACTACATAAAACATGGATGGAAACAGTAATTTTGGAAACAGATGCTTGTTACCAGCCATGGTAATTTTATAAATGAACAAACCTAGCCTCAGAGACACTCAAAAGGAAATGAAGAAGGCAGTTACATCTTTTGTGGTATACAAACAAAAGGCACTGGCACTGAGGTAAATTATCATTAAATTTAACTAAACTCTGAACTACAGACAAATAATTCGACTTAGAAAAGGAAAAACCCAATCACTTGACATTAGGGAAGGTCTAACATCAGGATGTATGTGTGCATACATCCTCTATACACAATTTACACATCCCAAACAATCAAACATTTCAAATCATTTTTTTTTAAAGTGATCTACCACTTTCATTCAGGTTCACATTTTACAAACTGTTTGCTCGGCAAGAGAAATCAGAAGTACCAAAAACTTCAGAGACACAAACTCTTTTGCACTTGCAAAATTACAAGTAGTTCATGATGCAAAGCTCTATAAGCTTAAGGCAGTCTTCAGAGAAGACAAGCAATGCAGCATTTCATCTAATACTGTCACATAAAGCATATTCAAAATACCCCTTACTTGCCTCAGTCAAGATAACACATTGTGTAACTTGTAGCAAACAGAAAAGAACAGAATTTCCTCTTTTCTGAACTGCTGTGGATCAACTCTAAGATCGTGTCACATCCACATGTTTAGAGTTCTCTTTCTTTCCTTCCGATATAGATTTAAGGGACAAGTATGAGAACTGGTCATTTCTTATAATTTTGTCCCTTTACCTATTGAACTATGACATGACAAATTCCCAATTTATTTTACCTTACCTCATTGAAAAACCTCTTAATCTGCTTATTCTCTGAAGATAAGATGATAGCCCAGTTTAACAGATTCAGTTAAAAGCCAACTTTTATAAATAAGATCACAGGTAGATATAATACCTCTTTTTGTACATCTTGCTGTAAAGAACTAAGAACACAGCAGAAAACCAGTCTATGACCAGATAAGCTATTCCTTCTGAAAACCAATATAAAAGTCCATGGTTGTACGGAAGACAAGAGCAAGAAAATTCAGAAAAAATGGAAGAGTTCTAAATTCTCACATACTAATTCTACACAGAAGTTAATCTTAACAGCAGAAAATCTTCTGAATATCCGACAGCCTGATTTGCTCTTTTTCCAAACGCTGTTCAACCTCATGAGCATACCAAAACTGTATTTTGACTTTTCATTAATTTTTTTTTTATCTTTAATTACTAGCAGTATGATCTTAAAAATTATAAAAACAAAATTAGGATAATATAGCTTACATTCCTTATCAATCCTCAAAACAAACATGCTATTTTCTGTAAAAAGGGAGAAGCATACCTTTGAGCGTCTTAAAAGGCCAATGTGGCTTAGATCTTCTGTCAAGAGTCAACTACCAACACACTGAATTATTCTGAACTAGCAGAAACATAACAAGAACCTGATGGTAAAGGGATGACTAAAAGACATCCTGATTTAACCTCTTTTCTTTGCTACACCACAGTGACAATGACTGAATTTGTCTGTTTGGCACCACAGATGTTGGAGCATCTCATATCTTCAAAAGTGAATGGGGAATGCCAGTGGCCTCACATACCTGCAATGGGGAAAAGACCATAAGCAATAGCTGGAATTTGATTTGCTCTTTCCACTGAGTTCTTCCAATGCATTCTTACTTCATCTAGTACACCTTCTGCTATGGATCATGGCAGCTGTCCTCCTGCCCCACAACCCAAAACATAAAATGGAGGTCAATTCTAAAAGACCTGTGCCTAAATACTATAGCTACTGAATGAAGCACAAGGGCAGCAGCTGTATTAGATGCTGGTTTACAAAACAGAGACAAGGGGCTGTTGCAGAAAGACTGTGGCCTCACTCTTGATGGACTGACCTGAGGACTGTTCCTACAGATCCCTCTAATACTAGTCTCATTGTACAAGTGGGACTCTAAGACAAATCCCTGGCACTTTTAAGTTTTATAACAGAATAATAATCTGCTGAGAAATAAAATATGCTTGAAATAAGAGCACAGTTTGAGCAATTTTTTTTCTTCATAATTCTTATAATTCTTGTAATTCTTTATGATAGGGCTCCATCAGAAATACAGATTCAACCAACTACTTCAGTTATTTTTTGAAAGTGTACCTGAAGCCTTGATTTTATGCCCAAATAAACTGCACATCTTCATGTAATAAAAGTGTTGCTTGACTATATCTGACTGTATATGGTAACAACCTTTCACATCCAAATTACCTGTATTACTTCCATACTCACCAGGAAAAATTACATCCTATTTACTGAAAACTCCATTCTATGCTAATTCTTAATTTGGAGACCTATATACTAATCAAGCAACTTCTCACCTGAAACCATCATAAGACAAAACTCCTACTAGCTCCTGATCCTTTTGCAAGTTTCTCTTAGCACAGGTATCTTTCCGATCTAAATAGATAATTTGAACTTGCTGGTTTAAATCCTCAGAATACTTTTTTCCTCCTTCCAGATAGAGTTCATCTTAACTTCTAGAGTATTAAATGTCACAAAGAGAACAAAAATTAACGCTGCTTTTCCTGTTGCTTTCTTTTTTAAATTCAGATACTATTGCTATTTAGAGTTGCCATTTAGAGTGAAAAATACTTAAGAAAATTACAGTGGTTTATGTTTTGTCCACTTAGAAAACTAGATTTGTTGTGCATACATTCTGTGATTGAGTTTCATCTGTGTCTTCAGGCCACTACCTTTAAAGGTTTTTCTCTTTCAGTCTCTTTCAATCCTGCTGTTAAATGAGAAATGAGCATCGTACTGCTCAGCACAGACATTATATGCTGTACAGTGTCACCTCAGAAAATGGGACCTTGATAGCTACAGCTGAGAAAAAAATTTGTACATACCGCTCATATCATTATTTTGTGCTTAACTAGCACTGCTGCAAACATGTTGTTGCAATGATTGAAGAGCTACACTGAGGCTCTGAAACAAAGCCAACCAGTGAAACACTGTAGAGGTGTCTTCTCCAAAGATAGAGAATCACAGAACCACAGAACAGTCCAGATTTGGTAGTACCTCAAAAGTTCACCTGGTCCAACTGTTCATGCAAAAGGGAGCCTTCATGAGATTGCGTAGAACCCTGCTGAGTCTTGAAAACCACCACCCATGGGGACTCTACCACATCCCTGAGGACATTGTTCCAACAGCTGACTGTTCTCACAGTAAAAAAATTAATTTCTTTCTTTCTTACATAAGTCTCTCCCAATGCAATTTGTACATGCTGACCCTTGTTTTCTCCTCCTGAAAAGATAGCTTTCATCTTTGTAGCTGTCCTTTTAGTACTGGAACACTGTGAGGAGGTCCCCCAAGCCTTCTCTGGGAAAACACCTTTCGTTTTCCCCCACAAGGCAAGTTCTCCAGCCCTTTGATCACCTTTGTGATCCTCCTTTAGAACTCTCCATGAATTGCAGGAACAAGAACTGGACACATCCCTTCAGATGTGGCCTCACCAGCACTGAGTGGAATGATCGTATCTCCAACTCCCCTACTGTCCCCGCTCATAGATGCAGCCCAGGATCCAGTCTGCATTTGTTGCTGCAGCTGTGCTCTGCAGACTCATGTCCATCTTGATGTCTAACAGGACCTCCAGTCAGCAAGGCAGCTCCCAGCCTCACAGACCCCAACCTGTACCAGGCTCTTTGCTTGTGCCATCCCAGATATAAGGCACAGCACTTGACTTTGTTAAGCTTCATACTGTTCTTGCTTGCCCACTCTTCCAGCCCATCCAGGTCCCTCCATAAGATGTCTCTTCCTTCTGAAGGGCTCCCTCACTACTCAGTTCAGTATCATCAGCAAATCCGCTGAGGGTGCATTCAATGCCACCATCCAGGTTATGCAGGAATTAGGCCCAGCATCCACCCTGGAAGACCCTGCTTGTGACAGGCTGCAAGCCTGAGGAAAACCCACTGACCACTACTACAAGATCTGCTGTATGTTTAAAACAGAATGTGTTTGATGTCTCACCAAAATTAACTCTAATTCAGTTAGAGTTACATTAGGAAACTTTAGGTAGGTTATTCCTTGTGCAATTTTGGTATCACCATTCAGTATACAGAAATAGTCTCATCACAGTTTCCTTTTAACAAACTCTAGAGCACGAAATTATAATTGCACAGTATTGAAAGCAAAAACTCCCATCAATTTTTCTGAAGCTTCAAGTACCTCAACTGAATTTTCAGATTCTTTTTTTATTTTAAAGGAGAATAAATGTCATTATTGCATATTTTTCATCACATACAGTCTGTGAAGGTACTGAGCATAAATGTCTTCTTTTTAGCCAAATCATTTATTTAATGATGATCTTGAGTGATTAATGAAGCTTTTCACAGAAAGGCTTTCCTGGAAATCTGTTAAGCACACCTTCAGACTTAAAAAGCAAGCAATAGTTGCACATGAATTCATTAAGGTACATAACCACTACCTACTCACAGTATGTAAGGCTAACAAGAAGGAGAATTGTTTCAGAGAGCTAATAAACTTTATTTGTTACTACCCTCAAACCGCTTAGGTCAATGGAACATTTTAGTGATCTTCCCCCTTTCCTCCAGTGACTACACTACTGGAAACTATGGCAAACAGGAACAACCTCCTATTATACTACTGAGCATTATCAGCTGAGCATTGGACACTGCACCTGAAGTGCAACTTAAAATGCATATATCTTCATTTTGACAGCTTCATATACATGCACAACACAGTTCAAACAGCCAGTACTGGCATTTTTCCATTGAAAGCACCAAATTACATGAAGTTCCTCTTTGAATACAATTTTCTCCCTAAAAAATACAATAATTCTCTACTGCACATTCAATGCAAAGAGAGTGATGAACATTATGAAAATGCTACCAAAAAAGCTAACATATTGTAAAAATTTACTTATTATATTGAAGTACATTAATTTTTAGGTTCACGTACTAATATGCATTAGCATGCAGAGAAACTGATTTTCTTTACTTAAAAACAGTATTTTGCAGTCATAAGCCCATGTCCATGTGAATCAGTTTTCCCTAGCTGTCTGTGGGAACATCTGGAGCTTAAGAAAAATGCAACTCTTAACTCAAAAGGATAACCCTCTCAATGATATTTGAATGGTTTTGGGAATCTAGAGAGGTTCCATCAGACTAGAAGCTGGTACATATCATCATTTAACAAGGGCAAGAAGGATGACCCTGGAAACTACAGGCCTGTCAATGTCACTTTAATGACTATTATAGAAAAGTTTATTTGGGGAGCTATTGAAAAACACCTGAAGGACAAAGCAGGTATCAGTCACAATCAGTACGAGCTCCTGAGGGTAAAGTCTGGCTCGGCAAACTTAATTCCCTCTTATGACAAGGTAACCTATGTAGGTAATAAGGGAAGCCAGCTGATCTAATCTTTTAGGATTTCAGTAAAGCTTTCAGTACTGTCTCACACAGTGTCCTACTGGACCAAATGCCCAGCATTCAGCTGGATAAACACTCCATGGGATAGGCGAGTAACTGGCTCACAGGTCAGGCACAAAGGGTTGTAGTGAATGGGGTGACATCAGACTGCTGACCTGTCACCAGTGGGGCTCTGCAGGGCTCTATCCCTCCAGGGCCTTGTGCCTTGTGCTCATCAACATCTTCATAAATGACTTGGAGGCAGGACTGGAAGGAATACTAAGTTTGCCAGTCATACTAAATTGGGAGAAGCTGTTGACTCCCTCGGGGGCAGGGAGGCCCTGCAGAGAGATACCAAAAATTCAAGGGCTGGGCAACCACCAATCATATGAAGTTTAGCAAAAGACAAGAGCTGGATTCTGCACCTGGGATGGGACCACCCTGGATGTACATACAGACCGGAACAAGAGGCTGGAAAGCAGTGCTGTGGAAAGGGACCTGGGGGTCCTGGTCACTGGCAAGTTGAACCTGAGTCAGCAGTGCCCTGGCAGCCAGGAGGGCCACCCGTGTCCTGGGGATATCAGGCACAGCATCGCCAGTTGGGTAAGGGAGGGGATTGTCCCACTCTGCTCTGCACTGGGGCAGCCTCACCTCCAGTGCTGGGTGTAGTTTTGGGCACCACAACACAAGAAAGATACAAAGCTTTTAGAGAGTGTCCAAAGGAGGGTCACAAAGACAGTCAGGGCTTTATGAGGAGTGGCTGAGGTCACTTGGCTTGTTCAGCCTGGAGGAGACTGAGGGGAGACCTCACCGCAGCCTACAACATCCTCATGAGGGGAAGTGGAGGAACAGATATTGATCCTTTTCTCTGTGATGACCAGTGACAGAAACCAAGAGAATGGCATGAAGCTGTGTCAGGGGAAGTCTAAGCCAGATATCAGGAAAAGGTTCTTCACCCAGAGGGTGGCTGGGCACTGGAACAGGCTCCTCAGCGAACTGGCCACACCACAGGACTGACAGAGTTCAAGAAGCATTCCGACAATGCCCTAAGGCACATGACGTGATCCTTGGGGTTTGTAATGCGCAAGGTCAGGATGATCCTTGTGGGTCCATTCCAACTCTGTATTTTTGTGAGTCTATGAAAATACTTAAAAATTTGAAAGCAATGGATTATACTAAAATAATGGTTTGTAACATACCAATGAAGATGCAACATTAAACAGACTCACTTTAAGTCTTGCTGTGGAGGTTTTTGTTGGCCATTCATATTTGACACATCTCCACGTAGCTTGATGTCTGCTTTTTGGATACCCAATGGTACACCAGTGGAATTTCCCTGCCCCTTAAAAGGAGCACAAAAAGTAGCTTGCCTCCACAACATCAAACCCATAAACTGTGGGGGCTGGGGGAAGTACTTCCTTATTTTAGATGCAGGAAAAAGAAATACAAAACAGTCTCACAAAAAGACTGAAGAAATCAAGAAGACGTAACTTAAGGCACATTAGGCTAAACAAACAATTCCAAAACCAAAATCATCTTTATTTATCATCTCACTAATCTCTCTGCCGGTTTTTAAAACCTTGTATTTGTGTATTTATCTTTCAGACAGACAAGACTTCCTTCTCCAGAAACGGCATTTTTTTTGTTCTTGTACCCTACCCCTGCCACACCATAAATGTAATCTGTTGTGTTCTACAGTTAAAAATACTCAAAAATACTGAAGGATGTATCACAGTATCAAGGATATGGCACTGATGCTTCCTATTTGTTGGTATTTTATTCACTAAGGCAAGAGGATACCATGGCACACCAATTTTCATTTCACCTCCTGTCTTTTCAAGAGATATTTGACTGGTACTCAAGCAAGAGGAAGTATTTAAATTGAATGACTGACTTTCCACAACGTCAACATCAAAAGGATAAAGTTATTTTTTATAATTGTCAAGAATTAAATAATTTATGGTAGGTAAATATCCACTGCATGAGTTTAAGAATTCTCTCGAGACTATAAATTGACAGGACTGGCATTACTGACAAAATAATTTTTGTCAACTGCCCCATTAGTTGCTTCTCCTTTTCATCTCAGAACATCATTATTGGTTTTACTTCTACTGCAAAAGTGAAACAGAAATTATCTGAAGATTTAAGAAAATAAATTCACAACAACAGACACCACCTTTCTGTACTTAAAATTTAAGTGATTCTGGTATTTTGCAGAGTGACGACACAGGTATCTTGCCCAACTTTATCATGTGCTCTTATGGGTAACACTGCTTCCACCTTCTTCTGGATGTAGAAAGGAAGCTTAACAAATAGACCAGCTCATTTCTGTGAGTTGCACTTCTTTTTACCTGTAAGACAGTTATTTATCATGATGAAATTCAAGGGAAGCAAGATCTACAGAGAATTATCTAATCTTAAGCATAAGCTTCAGCTCTAAGTTGCAAGTTACTTTTTAAAAATTCTGTCTTTTTCCATTGTTATGAAAGAGGTTATATTGATTCCAACTCCTCTGAAAAAAACCTTATTTTGTAAAAACATCATATTACTTTTTAAAGTAATTCTTCAAAAACTCATCACCCTATTTCTTTTTCCACTTTCACTAACCCATCAGCACATAAGATCTGTTCTTAAACTACATGCAAGGGCCTGTAAGAGAAATTATCAGTCAGAAGAAAGCTTAGTATTTCAACTTGTTTCTACAATACACCTTTGCCGAACACTGTTATTTTCCCTCACAAAACATGAGTAATGCAGCACCTCTACATAAGTTTTCTGATGTTGAAACACACAACAAAGAAAGCAAAAGATGTCCTGCTTTGGTAGAGTTAGTCAACCTCTAACAAGATAGCCAGATTTGAATGAAATCCTACTCTGAATGAAGCCTACTCTGGTTGAATCTTAAATTGAAGAATTAAGCTTCTACTTACAGGGTATCAGAAACTTTGAAAGAAGCTTCCCAACCTGCTGATAAATGGTTTTGATCAACCTTTTCTTTTATTCCTGACCGTATCTACAAGTTTGTCAAACTGCAATGAAACAGGGTATATTGAAAAAAAAAATTCCTTTTTCTCTCCCCTAGAATTCATGGTTCTCAGATCCTTTTTTCCCCTGAACTTACCAAGAACTATGACAGAAACTATTCTTTTTTTGAAGGTGAAGTTAATCTGACTCCTTTCTTTGCCAGGAGCTCAAAGAGGAGATTGTCATGACCAAAGAAAAGAACAATGAAGCCATCCTGACTATTCCCCGATGCCAGCCAAAATCAACTGTACAGAAGGTAGAAAGTCACAGAGGAGTTGCCTACAGTCACTGCAGTCCCAGATCCAAAGCAGCTTCTGCAGCACCAGCATCTAATACCCCAATTTTACCACTAAATGGTATCTTTGCTTAAATCCCAAGTCCAAACTACCAATGATAGCAAGGTTATGTATACATTGCATTCAGAAGGACAAAAGCTTTCTTATCAAAGCCAGAAGTTATTTGAGGACAGAAAAGAAACAAAAGGAAAACACTTCAAAGACTCCTCAGACCTTACATTCATCAAGAATTAAAGCAAGAGAGACTTTTAGTACTTTCCTTACTCCAGTGCAATCTGCCACACAGAATCAATGAAAAGCTCTGAGCTTGCAAGTTATGTGATACAAGACCTTCTCTGTATTACAACTTTAGACAAACAACACAGAATTCTGCTAAATATGGTTTCCCTAACAAGAGTCTTCATAGTTTGATTCAGACTCACATTGTGACTAGCTATGATGATTTCTCTGGCCATCTGATTTTGTAAGTCAAAACTATCTCCAAACACTTTAAGGTCATGCCACTTCCAAAACCCATATTCACAAAACAGTTTGTGGAGTATGAGAAAGGCTAAAAATAGCCATGGGCTTTTTAGTAAAAGACAGAAGACAAAAGCTCTTCCAGGAAACCTACAGATTAATTCTCTACAGAGAAAACCTAGCTCTTTAATGACATGTCCAATTATAAATTCAGTGTATTGGAAAAAAAACCCAAAACAACCAACCAACAAACCCACTTGCTCAAACAAAAAGCAACCCAATAAAATACACAATCACATCAATAGTTCAGCTTTCACTCACAGGTCTACATGGCCATTTTCTTATTTACATCACCATCTTTGATCCACAAATGTTGGCAACAACAGCCCCTCTTTCAAAAGCCATGGTGATTGTTGCCAATACTAGCAGAGCAAGAACTTCCCTTCCTGGTGAGTCCACCATTTGGCTGGCACCACTTCTGGCCTTGTATTTCCACAGAAGAGGATATATAGCATGTACCTGCAGGTTTGAATGGTCCCAAGACCACCAAAAATTGTATCATTGTTATGCCGGCAATTTTTTGTTTAATTGTCAATGAACTTAGTAGTAAATTAAGTTGAAGGAGGAGGACAGCTACCCACAGAAGATGTATCAGAGCAATAAACTGCCACTGAAGTGGCAGAACCACCTTCCCTCTTTAAAAGGGGAGAATAAATTCTCTCAGCTCAATACTGATAGGATTCTTCGCATGCCTACAATCAAAGCTACTTTCTAAGAAGAGATTACTATAAAAATACATTTGTATAAACAGATTTCCTAACAACTAAGGGAATTCTATAATTCTACCTCTAACACTTACAGGAGTGCATAGTATCAACCCAAAGTTGTGAAGCATCAGTATTACCTCTGTTTTCAACCATAGCTTCATGTCCTGCCTAGTATTACTAGCAAAACCCAGCATCTGCAAAAAGTACAAGCCAAGTACAACCAGCACTAACTCACTGATTGTCCTACCCTCACCTCACTCCTCCCTGAACAATCTTCCCCATCCACTCCTACTTGATTACCTCCTGGCTGAAGAGGTTTCCTCCCCTCTTAAGTACCTAACAGAGTCACTCCACACTTGCAGCCAAATGAGGTCCCAGATCTCAATGGCAGAATTAACATGTGGGATTGTCATCTATACTCTAGGAGGATGCTGCTGCTTGTACAGACACCTTACATTTCAGCTTCTCTGAAGTCAAAGCCTGAAGCTGAAGTCTCTTCTCTGAAGACCCTGCCTGAAAACTCCACATGCAGTCTCTCCTCTTAACCAGTCTCTCAGTATCAAACGTCCCTATCCCATCAGTATCAAAAAGTCTTTCACATTTCCAGGCCAATAAGGAAGTCCTACCCAGCTTCCCTCACTGCCTGTCAAGAAGAAAATGACGTGTATATATAGATAGAGAAAATACAAGGCTACATAATCATGAAAAACTGGACATCACAGCAGGGCATTCACTCTCTTTTTAGCTACAACAGAAATATCCTACATCTGTTTCAACTACAGTCACAAATTAAATATGAGCTTATGAATTCACAGCAACTGACCCCTCAGATACAAATCTTTATGCTTAAAATATCTGAATCCACAAATGTCTCCATGCAGAAAGTTCCTCTGGTGTTCCGTGGCAGATACATTTCAAAAAATTATTTGGGCTAGAAATAGGTTTACTGAACAAGAAGGCCAGAACTACAAATAAATGCCAAGTGACTACTGATGATTTCTCTGTTTAGTTTTGGTGAATTTTATTTTCCGCTGTGTGGAGCATCAACAGAGCAATTATTCTTCTGAGAAGTCGAAAATTACAGGTTGCCCAGAGAAGTTGTGGAGTTCACCATCTTTGACATACTCAAAAGCTTTCCTGGGCAACCTGATCTAGGCCAGTCTATCAGAGCAGGGGGACAACAGACCTCCAAGGTGCCTTCCAGCCTCAATCATTCTCTGAAAACACCATCATTTCTACTCAACAAAATACTACTTTCCCACAATACATGATACGAAACACTAAGAAGGCAGACTTCCAAATCATCATCCAAAGTAACAGATTCAGACAAAAGAAACAAATGATCAAACAGCAGCCAGATGGAGACAAATGCCCTAATCAGCATTCCTTCACACTTTCCCACTGGAAATAACCATTATGGCTATAATACAAGTTTTACTAACCATCTGCTGAAAAATGTAACTTCCCCAACCACAAAACAGGAAAAAATTTCCTAGCTGAAATCTCCAGATGTCAAGAGAAGCTTCTGGCTTCCTCTTCTTCAAAAAGCACATTCCAGATGACATACTTAGTTTTGTGTAGTCAGGGGTTTTTTTGGCTGTTATTTATTTGCTAAAAATTAAGCTCAGCCTCCACAGAAACAGTATTTTCATAGCAGTCAGTGACTACACAGGAAAACAGTCATCTTCTATTAATGCATTTTCAACACAGATATCTCACATGAAGTTTTCCTCTGAATATATTCATACCTTAGCATTTAATAGTCTGAATACAATGCAGCACTGAATACTATGCTGCTTTTAAGAGAAAAAATATAAAGACATAATTAGTCAATATTTACATAACTATTAGAATTTGAGGATTTTTTCTAAGTGAATATTATGATTTATGGAGTAAGTTCATCTTCAAGAAAAAACAAGGACGTGTTCCATTTGTGTTTCCAGTTCAATTATAAGCTCTGCAGCCCAGACACTCTCAAGCTAGAAACACTTTTAGGTAGTTCCAATCTAGAGTCTAAAGTAAAGCCTTAGTGCATGCAGTGTTTCCTACAGAGGTTTCCAAGCATTAGGTCTTTGCATCATCTCAGACCATGCAACTGACAAAAAACAAGAAAGCCTTCACGTATTTCTGAACTCTATGAAAGAAACAGAAAAATGAATGCATATAAGAAATATAAGAGAAGCTAAAATAAAGAAATTTGCAGTTGGATTTCAATTAGGACTAATAAAGATTTCTTACATACTGTCCCCATGACAGTTTTTATTGTATAAATATTGACAGGGAGTGGCAACCTTTCAGTTAGTGAAAGCCAATCATTTACAAGATTTTGAGTATCAGAATAGACTTTGACCTGTGCTCCAGTCAGAAAGCTGGTGCTGATTCTGTGCAGGTTCTCCCTTAGCAACATGGGCAACCAACCCAGCCAAGCAACTCCTGCTCGTCTAGACAGTCTCCAGACAGCTGTAACTGGAGATGCACCACAGCACCTTACACCCTAGTGATGCTGAGCACACTACAGAGACATCTCTATGCTGCTGGCCAGAGACTTCAGCACAGGCAATCCAATCATCTCAGGACGGCAAAACAATGTGCACAAGAGAAGCTCCAAACCACTTCTCTTCTCAAAGATCCAGTTTCAGCTCTTGTTCAAACACTGTTCACAGAATCATTCAGGCTGGAAAAGACCTCTACAATCATTAAGTCCAACCATTTCTCCAGCACTGCCAAGATCAATCAGTAAATCGTGTCCCCATGTGCCACATCTACATGTCCCTCCAGGGGTAGGGACTTCATCACTGCCCTGGGCAGCCTTTTCCAATGCCATTGGTCCAGTGTCACAGTTTTCCTGCTGCACATGGCTTCCCGCTCCTCCTGTTTGCTGGCCATGCTGCATGCCTTGGCACGGAGTGTTTATTCCAGCAGTTTGCTGAGGAAGCTCAAAGATGGTATTGTTTGCATTTGCTTTAACTGAGCTATAACTGGGTGTTGCCTGCATAGTGCCTGCAGTTTTACCAATATTGTCTCATCATCCTTCTGGCTTTATTGCTGCTGGAATGACTGGACAAACTAAGACAAAGACAGAAAAGTTTTCAACCATTCTCCAATTTTGTTCTCAGAGAAATAAGTTCAGCTTTTCAGTATTTTTATTTGGAACTGCAATTTCTTGATGACAAAGGAGTTTTGATAATTAAAATCAAGCAATATCCACCAAAAAAAGGTTTTTAATTACATGCTTTGGGACCTCTTAAATTCGGGATAAACATCTTGTATCAAGACAAACATCTGTGTTCTTTGGTAAGAGACCTAAAAAAGCTTTTTATTTTTATGCAGTACTAAAGTATGACCTAGGGAATTCTGCTAACAGCAACTGCGAGGCTACCAACATCATCTGCTCAGGGCTTCTCAGTATTTATTAAGTTTTCAATGAGTGGCTCCTGAAACTATCACTGCCCTCAAAGTCAAAGATTTACGGACCAACAGGTTGATTTTCAATTTGCCAACAAACAAATTCCAGGTGTTTCCCTCTTCCTTCCCTAAAGCAACAAAAAAAATGCTCTGTAGTCACCAGGGAAAAGGACATTGTTTACAAATATTTTTACTTTGTAAGAGCACTTATAGCTTGGTTGGGTGTTTCATTCCTCTTGCTGAAACGTGTCTTAACATCAACTTTCTATATTCCTCATTAAAACTTTTTATAGGAAAAATAAATAATTACATTCCTACACAGCCTCTAGTTTTAGAAGAACTGGCTAAGTTAAGTATTAGTTCCTCTGTAAAACCTACCATATACCATGAAATAAATGCTAACATTTTGACAGTTCCACATATCTACTGCTAATTTTCTAAAGGCTAACGTAATACTAAAAAATTCTTAGGAGATGCAACCTGAAATAAGAACCCGTCAAGTTACTGTATTCTCAAAGCCAACTTAGAGTTGCATTTTACCTTTGACTAACATATCAAGAAATATATTTTATCATTAACTTAACATCAATCTTTATATTTCATAATCTGTAGTGATAAGATGATATTAACATTAACACTACTGTTACATAACATTATTGTTAATATTAATTAACACTAACATTAATAATTAACATGGTAATTAACATTAATAATTAGCATTAATTATTTCTCCATATAAAGTTCAGATATGGCAACTTGACATGGAACTGTATTTCTAGTCTGCCAGAAGTCTTATTTTGAATCTAACCACCAAATCACAGAATAGTTTGGGTTGGAAGGGACCTTTAAAGATCATCTAGTACCAAGCCCCTGCCATGGGCAAGGACACCTTCCACTAGACCAGGCTGCTCAAAGCTCCATCCAATCCGGCCTTGAACACTTACAGGGATGGGACATCCACAACTTCTCCAGGCAATCTGTTCCAGTGCCTCACCACCTTCTCAATAAAAAACTTCTTCCTCGTGTCCAATCTAAATCGATCTTCTTTCAATTTAAAGCCCTCGTCCTGACATTAACAGCCCCTGCCAAAAAGGTCACTCTCTGACAGATGAGCCAGAAATTCAGATATAACACCCAAATCATTCTCCACAGGGCTCCATTCAACACCCAGTCTGTAGTGATACTGGTGATTGCCCCAACACAACTGCAGGACCTTCCTCTTGGATCTAAGGAATGGTAGAAACATGTTCAAGATTTCATCAGTGACAACACTTTTCCTTACTTTGAACTATCTTCAGACAACTTACAGAATTCTGAGGCTGACAATCTGCAAATGTTCATTAAGTTCTGCTGCTTCTGAGTACAAGAAGCTTCATTAGGAATCAAGGAAGCTTCTCAGATACCAAATTTCACTAGCATTTAATCACACAGACTTTAAGAGCAGAGTGAGTGTGGTTTCAGTCAAGGTGATTTCAACAGCTATTTGCATAGATACCTCTAAAGTAAAGGTACTTTCAGTTATTTACTTTTTATTTACTGCTTTTTTAAAATTTATTATACGAATCCCTAATCACAAAGTCTTCAGAAGGGTTTTCTAACACATTTAACAGAAGAGAAATATGTCTAGTAACAGATACATATAACTCCAAATCCCAAAGATGAGATGATCATCTCACCTTTCCCTGTGTAAGACAGATGAACATGAATTAATCTAGCTGATGAAACAGGCCTAGGAAAAACAGGTGAATCAAGCTATGTAGCTATGTATTTTTGGTGCAACAAAAATGGAAACCTCTTGAGAGTAGGTAAAACAAGTTTGTGATACACAGTGTCTACTGCTGTCAGTTAAACTGAAGACAAACTGCTCAATAAATGAAACATCTGACATCTTTGAAGATCAAGACCACCAAAAGTGTCAAATTTTTAAAAACAACTACGGAAGTAATTGACTAAGTACCTCAATAATTATAGTATTATATTATTTTATATATATGTAAAGAGAATATATATAATAACCCAAGTGCCTATATAAACCATGAAAACACTCTTTGTGAGTTCTCACCTGAACAGAGAAAGCACCAAAATATATTTTCATGAAAAGTTACTAGTTATTTTAGAATCAAAACATTAGCAATTTCAGGTCAAAATGTCCCACATCCACTCACTTATTACCCCTCTTAACTCCCCACTCTCCAAAAACTGGAAGTCCATATACCCCAAGAATTTAATAAAACATAGGTTCATTCCAAAAATTGTTGTAAAACGATGCTCATTGAATACTGCTTTTCAGGGTTCAAGCTCATATAGGAGACACTTAGCTCAAGTTCATAGCTAGTTTCTTACACTGCCTTTGGGCCTACTCAGCACCCCTATGGAATTCACTAGGATCTGAGCACTGCACACCCCAAGTGTGACCATCTCTCTAACATAGCTTTAACAGCATTGTTAGATCTTTTGGGCATTGTAGGACTTCGAGTACCAAATACTTTGAGAAAATGCACGACATGATGCTGTGACACATTGTCGGCACTTAACTCAGGCTTGGGCCTCTTCATGCCTCATCTTAAAAAAAAACAGCTTACCTATGATTCCCCAGCCTGTACTAAATCAAGTGCACGGAAGCCCTAAAGAAACCAATTTAGTTACAGACAGTTGCAACTCAAATTCATGTTCTTACTCTGTTTTTACTACAGTTGGGTAAGAGAAAACAGGAAAAATAAACACATCTCTTTCCTTCACCTCAGCTTTATGAATTTCCTTCCTGCAGCATGTAAATTGAAGTTATAAGGCCTTCGGTGTGCCTTTTCTGCCTGCTCTGTTGTCAGCACTCTTCTCCCACACCTTCCTGAAACGGTAACACATCTTCCTTTGTATCAGGCCCCACCCCCATCTTCTTTTCTTAGAGTTCTCATACTACTTCACATATAAATTTAGAATCTTTCTAGCATACAGAACACAGCTTATGACATTTACAAAACCCAAACTGGCTACAAAGCTGATTTAAAGGTTATTCCATGTCTTGCCTGTTAAGTGTACAAGGGAAAAATCTAAGAATAGAAGAAAAATGAAGCAAAGTTGGAAGATAAACCATCCTTAGAAAAGCCAAGAGCATTGCTGAGACTTGTCTTCATACAGGCAAAAAAAATGTTTCCTGAACCTAAATGAACTGCAGCACTTTAAACCTATACATATAGAATATCAGATGCTGAAGTGTCTGTGTATCAGCTATTCATGTATATCCACTCAGATATGCACAGTTAGCTATCACCTTTGCTTAGGAAAAGTCAAAGCAGTTAAAAGGAACATCAATGCAAAACCTTAATCAAAGGTTTTTAAAGTTTTATTAAAAAGAATTTTTGTATGGAGTCTGATCAGAAAAATATGATTTTGTTTTCTTCTTAAGTGCATCACGTCTAAAGTCTGTCAAATTTCCTCTTTAACTGAGACTTGCAGGAAGGGGAATGGGGAGTTCATTCCAGAAGGTATGTTAAATGCAGATCAATTACACCTGCATCTAAGCATTTCTTCCTTAAAAGCATATCCATACAGATTTTAAAGGATTTGATATCTAAGTAGTACTTTGGGCCAAGAATGATGCTTGTAGTGTGAATCATCACATCAAGAACTGATGTAAAATATTTAAGCTGTTTAGAAAGTGTTCGGATACTTAAATTCTTCTACAGAAAAGACCCCAAGAACAAGTGAAACAAAGTGTAAGTGCAGCCAGCAGGAAGACTGATACATTGACCAAACACATACAAAGTTAGCCTACCCAGTGAGTTCCTCAGAAGCAGCATCTTCTGTTTTAATCGGTAATAGCTTAAAAGAAATTTCCAAAAAAATTGTCACTTTAAAAGACATTAATGTCTGTGATGCAAACACATGTTCTAAAACTTTCAACAAGCATGACAGGAAGCATCCCAACAAGTTCATTCTCAAGCTGACTACAGCTTAGCTCCTAATCACAATTAAGATAACTGAAATGGGGCAAATCCTTAAACTGATTATAAGATTAAGGAATACGGTTAAAGATACTACCAACTGCATGTCTGATACCTGCCAATTCCTTCCTAACACTGTAGGAAAGTCCCCATAGAATGGCCAGCACTTAAGCTCATACTAGCAAATTAAACCATGGTTAATGTAAACTCTGGACTCTTAGCTGACTCTATACTCTTGACACTTATCAATAGAATTTGGCTGTAAAAATGTCTGACTAGTCTCGAGTTACCAAAATTGACACACTATATCCTAAGAACCAGAGGTCTCCTCATTAGCTGTAGTTCTAAGATGACAGACAGGTAAAGCAGATCAGGAGAAGCAAGTTAACTAGAAGATGCAGTGCTATTTTCCTTTGTGAAAGCAGCATCCACAAGGCTCTGCTTTTATCTAGGTTTAACCTGCCAACTTCAGAAGCTCACAAGCCTGTAATAAGCTAAAGAGAGTAAACAATATTGTGAACTTGTACAGATTCTTGCATTATTCTTCTAATCTCTCCACTGCCTTATGCTCAAGCAAGCTTTCTGCCAAGAACCATACAGCAGAAATGAAGAATGACTATTAAGAGCTATCTCCACCCCCACACCTCCCTTCCCTTCCAACCCCAAATGTCAGAGTTCATACGAGGAACAAATTCAATTTATTTGTTCCTCTCTCTGACAACAGAAAGACAGGGAAAAAACTACACTAAAGAACTTCCATCACTTGCTCCAAAGAAAACAAGCCCTCTACTTCAGTGTGAAAGCACAAATTACACTTTGGTACTATTTAAGGACATCTCTACGCATATCTAAGGACCCAGCTGCATCCCAAACAAATTAGTTGGATTTGGCATACACTTTACTGAGGCACTAAGCGAACTAAATGAGAACTAAAGGATCATCCCGTTCTGTCAGTCAGCTACCAAAAAACGTTGGTGGGTGTTATATCAGAAAGTTTCACTGTTTGCTTTCCTATGATGCAGTTATAACACTGACAGTACTAGTGAGATCCAGCGATTAGGTACGCTCAATTAGGGCAAGAACAAGCGAGCAGCCCTCCACCCCAGGCCTAGCACAACCACCAGTTTAAAATGCATTTAAACCCCTGCCCACCTGTAAGGGCTTATTAATTGTGTTGTATATGACTGTCAGCGCTGCAGTTCTTAACCACAGCATAAGAGGACCTCAGTCTTGAAGCAAGTTGCTGGAAAAAGAATTGGCATCAAAGCTATTTGAAGCCCTGTGCTCACACAGAGTAGTGGCACTCAGGAACGCCGCCTCTGCGGGAAGGCTCGGCCGGCTCTATGACAGGCGGCAAGGCACAGAGCGCTGAGCGGAGCGAGAGGTGACAAGTGCGCGGCAGGGCTGGGCTCCTTGGCATGAGCCGCTCTCCCGGCACACGGGCACATTCACGCACCCTCAGCCCCAACGCTGAGTAAACAAAAAACACCAGTGCGGAGCCGAGCAGGGCGGTGACTCAGCCAGGAGTGCGAGATTCGGTCCCACAGGGTAAGGAATTCGGGGAGACGTGACCGGGGGCCCATCGGCGCTCCCTACTCACCAGCAAACAGTCCACGTTCACTTCGGATTTGGGGTCCTTCAAAGTCACATCGATTTTCTCAAACCGAGACTCAAAACTTTCTCCCATCGACATGTTTCCGGAGATAAAAAGTTTCCCTTATTCCAGAGCAAAGTAAGGTTAAAAAAAAATGAAAAGGAAAAAAAAAAAACAAACAGGAACAGGCGAGCACAAAAGAGAAACCACAGCCTGCACCAGGCTGAGGAAGCGCCTCCTGCGAGATCCCTTCAATCACAGAAGTCTTTGGGGCAAGTCCCCGTCAAGAGGGCAGAGAATCCAAGGGGAGCCCGCGGCAGGCGGGGGACGAGGCTGCTTCTCCCCTCGCTCCTCCGGGCACGCACGCAGCTTCCCGGGATGCTCAGAGCTTCACAGCAGCAGGTTTCCTCTCCCTCCCTCCTCTGCTTGGGCCCCACCGTCTCAGCATTCCCATTTTCCCAGCCGGGGAAGCCGTCCTGGGATCCAGCGTAGCGGTCCCTCCTCCTCGCCCTGCTGCTGCAGCGCCGGCGGGTCGGTGCCAGGTTCCGGAGCGCGGCTTTCTTTCCGGTGAACCAGAAGAAACAACACAAGAGGGGAAAACAAAACCCCAAAAAAAAAAAAAAAAAAAAAAGGAAAAAAAAAAAAAAAAAAAAAGAAAAAACCCGGNGAAAAAAGACAAAAGCCTGCAGGCACACCAAGAAGGCAAAAATGGATGGAAAAATAAAACTTAGGAGAATCCTCTCGACGGCACGTCTCAGCGCCGTGGGGTCGATCCGTCCGTGGGCACGGGGCGAGGAAGGCACCGGGCGAGTGTCCCCGCGGGCGGTGGACGAGTCACCTCACCGGCGGAGCGGCCGCAGCAGCAGCATCTTTCTTCCTCTCTCCTCCTCCTCGCTGCCTCCCGCCGCTGCCAACGCCGGTTCAGNCCCCCCGCTTCTCCGCTCCCCCGCCTCACGGACGGGACGGCAGTCCGGACTGCCTCAGCACCGACCCGAAGTTGCGGCGTGCGAGGGGAGGAGGGAAGGAGGCGGCTTAAGGGGAGGGGAGAGCGTAAGGTCCGGCGTCTGCGAGGGAACCTGCGAGAGCCGCCAACATGTCCGCCTTCCTGTTTGAACAGTCGGGCCGGGGCGCCGGGCGCATGCGCGGGGGAACGGCTCCGGTGCGGGCGGGGAAGGGACGGGACGGGACGGGACGGGACGGGACGGGGAGGGCGGCGGGAGGTGCGCGCGCGGAGACGGAGACGCGCGCAGGAGGGGCGCGCTCCGGGGACGGAATCAGTTATAGGTTGGAAAAGACCTTTGAGACCATCCAGGCCAACCTGTGACCGAACACCACCGGGTCAACCAGACCAGGGCACTGAGTGCCACATCCAGTCTTTCCTTAAACACCTCCAGGCACAGTGACTCCACCACCTCCCTGGGCGGCCCATTCCAGTGTCTAATCACCCTTCCTGTGAAGAAACTCTTACTAGTGTCCAAACAAAACCTCCCTGGTGCACCTGAAGTCCTGTGAATCAGGACTGGATCCCCAATACNCTAAACCTCCCCTGGCACAGCTTAAGGCTGTGTCCTCTTGTCCTGACACTTGTTGGCTGGGAGAAGAGGCCGACCCCCAGCTGGCTACACCCTCCTTTCAGGGAGTTGTGCAGAGCGATAAGGTCACCCCTGAGCCTCCTTTTCTCCGGGTTAAACAACCGCAGCTCCCTCAGCCGCTCCTCATGCGAAATGCGCTCCAGACCCTTCACCAGCCTGGCTGCCCTAGAGAAGGGAAGAGCGGGAGAGGCGGGAGCGAGCGCTTTCGGCTCGGGCTCGAGCTGAGCCTCGGCCCGGGGCGGGCGGGGCGGCTGTGACAGCCGGGATCCCTTCCGGGAGCCGCTGTCTTTGTGTGCCCGCCCCCGCCCGGCGGTTCCGGCGGGAACTGCGCGGAGCCGAGGGCAGCGTCTTGCCGGGAACAGCGCCCCTTCCCGCCGGCTCCCTCCTGGGGGATGTGGCCGCCGTGTTTCCGCCCCGGCTCGCCGGAGGCGCCTCAGCGCTGGTGGCTCCCGCCGCCTTGGCACAGCACGGGCGCGGGGGGACAGGTGGCGGCGACGGTCGCCCCTAGGGCTGCTGTAGGCTCCATCCTTGCGGATCTTCAAAAGCCAGGCCCTGGGCAGCCGGCTGTGGGTGGTCCTTAGGTGATCCCTCACTGGAGATATTCAAGAACCATATGGGCGGAATCCTGTGCCGTGTGCTCTCGGATGATCCTGCTTGAGCAGAGATTGGACCAGATTGCCCACTGCAGTACTTTTCCAACCTGACCCATTCTGTGATTCTGCGGTTCTGTCCTGCCTGATCAGGGGGACTGGAGAAGCTGACCTCCAGAGATCCATTGCAGTCGCAGCCACTCTGCCATCCTGCGTGTCCAGGGAAGGAGAGGCCAGCTTCCGCAGTGCCAGAAGTTCAAAGCATTGCAGTTAATGTCCAGACAAGAGCTATGTGCAAGATAGCACACCAAAACCAGAAAGAACAGATACCAGCACTAAACACGTAACCTATGCAACCTGTGTTGGTGTTTCCAATTCAAACCTTACCCTCAGACCACAGCAAGGACCTTTTCTTCAAATAAGGAAACAGTCACAGAATCCATTAGGTTGGAAAAGACCTCTGAGATCATCCAGGCCAACCTTTGACCGAACACCACCATGTCAATTAGACCATGCAAATAAGTGCTACGCCCAGTCTTTTCTAGAACACCTCTAGGAACAGTGATTCCACCATCTCCCTGGGCAGTCCATTCCAATGTTTAACAACCCTTTCTGTGAAGAAATTCCTCCTAATGTCCAACCTGACTGTCCCATGGCTCAGCTTGAGACTCAAGCAAAGTAATTATTTCAAATACTACTGGACAGAGGCCACTGTACTGTTTCGGTTCTTCAACTTCCACTGTAGTTCCTTAAATGGCAATGGCATTTTTACAAAGATCACTATAAATTGCATAGAGATTGTCAAGTCATTAATCTCTGGTCACTGAACAGTTGCCAGTAGCAAACCTGAATCATTAGCACTGTGAGTTATTTTCCATGTCATGGTTAAGAAACAAATTCATAGCCAAGTTTTGGAGCATTTGTGCTATTGAGTCCTGGATGTCAGTACTTGCTATCTTGCGTTATTCAGAAAAAATAAGAAATGGCATTCTACATTTTGCTTTTTCTTGTCCACAGCTGCCTGCATCTTTGTTTTTGTTTTTTACTGAGAAGTATGTACAGTTAAAGCAAATATACAGGCTACAGCAACATTGCTCACTCTCTCGTTTTGTGCTGGCTACTACCACAGCTCTTTGATTTAGAGGGTTTGGTCACTCTTGGAAATGGAGATGTTCCATTTCAGCAACCACAGTCCAAAGAGAACATTTCCACAAGCTACAGGGTGTAGGCTTGGGATCATTTCATATGTGATGCAGTAAGTAATTTCTAAAATACATAGGAAATGCTTCTTGCAGTCTTCATCTAAAGTAAGATGAAAATCATCATTACAGATACAGAGCCTAATTTGCAGTGCTCTTGGGCACCTGGTTTAGCATTAGGTATGATGCTAGGCCTCAGCAGGGTGATTTGAGGCAGCTACTTGGAAAGAATGCAAAATTCATGAGCCTGTATTAGAGTACGGAAGAGGAAGCCTGAATCTGCAGCTCAGTGGGCAGGATCACCACTGGGATCAGCAGGTGCCACTTACATGTTTTATCCAATGTCTGTGGGAAAACTTACAGGGACTCTTGGAAATGCAAACCACCTTGCGCCCTCTCCAGATCTCCCTGCAACAAACTTGCTTCCACTTGCCCCTTGCTTCTTTGCTTTTTTTTTTTTTTTTACAGTGGCCCAGATTCAACACAGTAAGTGGAGAGAAGCACCCTCCCCTTGTTTGGCAACATGGAGAATTCACAGAGATGAGAGCTGGGCATTGGACAGGCCCAGCCTCACATGCTTATTTGCCAGTGAAGGATCTTGCCTCTGACCAGTACACCTGAGAACTTCAACCAGTGTTTGTGGTGAGCAAAGCTGCTGTGTTTGTGTTCACCTGTGTGCAAGCTCTGTGTGTTTCAAACATGTCTGTCAGACTGGGCTTTTCTCATGACTGTGGTGGACTAAAAGTGCTGGTCTGTCTATCTCAAATAGAATAGAATTTGTGTGGGAGGTACTCCTGCAGCTGTCTAGGAAACTCTGAGCACTGCTTTGAAACTGTAAAAGGGAGGCTTTGGCTACCAGCATGAAAAAGGATAATAGATTCGAATTTTTAAAAGCAGGTATAGGTTAAGTATCTGGTGTGATAAAGTACTCGTGTAACTTTAGAGTGTAATGTAATAGTTTTTAATCCAGAGAACACCCATTCCCATGCTGGGATCTTGAAGCCCATTTTCACAAACTTCAGTCAGACTATTTGTATCTGTATGATTAGAAACTTTTACATTTCTAGCCTTGGCCACTTAGAAATCATATGAATCCCCGTCCTAAAAAACAAACCAGTGCATTGAACTTTTGAACATTGAATTGTTTTACCTTCTTGATAAATAAACTAAAAATGAGTAATTTTTGCATTTGTTATGTCACATATTTTGGAATTGAGCTAGGTTTTGTTGAGTGAGATAGGAATTACTCAATATATACATGACCTGATAACATTGAGCAGATAAAGCATGCAAACCTGAAACATAATTTTTTCTTTCTTTGTAAGCATGTAGTCTCTAATTCTTGGAAATGTCTCTATGTAAGTTGATCTCCATACAAAGTAAATTAACAAATTGATAATCCTAATAAAACCAAAACCATAGTCCCCATATCCATATTGTCTTGCCTGTTTTGTAAGATATTTAATTGTTCCTGCTTTTTGTGTGATACAAATTGACACTGACTTAAGAGCTGATTGTTTGGCAGAGATTGAAATTTCTTATTAAATACAGAATATCAGTAAACTGTAGAACAACTACATTGGCTTCCTCTAAACCATAATAAAATACTTATAAAAAGTACAAGTAATACTCCTTATTGTGCAAATAACATTCTTGTACATGAGAGTAATAAAACTGTGCATGTAAGAGGTTTCAGTAGTGCTCATTTCAGGAACATTTAGCAAACAGCAAGAGCACAAGAGCAGTGGAATACTCAAAGCATTGGCTCAGCCCTCTCTGAGCAGGTACTGTAACTCCCATCCTCTTGTGGAAAAGCTAAGAAAAATTAAGCAAAAGAGCTTGTAATAAAGTCCAAAGGTCATTTACATTTTTCAGGTCACTGAGTGTGCATTTTTAAAAGGCATACACTCTCAGAATGAGAGAAAAGGCTGGGAGAACCATGTTCCTGAAGTAGCTACTGACTTCAGAAGAGTTGCACAAGACAGAAATGAGACTATATTCTGTTCACCATATTAGGTCAAGTTAGTAATGCATGAAGTCCCCTCACATTCAGCTTCCAATTTAGTCAGCATGAAACCTTCAGCAGTTAAATCACATTATGTTAAGCCTGTGTTTGGTCCACCACCCTCTCTCCTTCTTTGCCCTGCAAAACTGGCTCAGTTTAGCCTTTGTTCTAGTCCTAGGGACAGTTAATAGCACAGGCCTGTGTGGCTTGAAGCCCTGGGATGAAAACTGGTTAACAAATCAGCCCTTGGGCAAAATATTTTACCATTGCTAAAGCCCATCTGTGCAACAGGCCACTTGCAGGAGCTTCCTGTTTCAGGCAAGGTGTGATGGATGCTTAAGCAGGCATATCTGAACTGACTTTGGGTGCAGGGTGCTTCTGAACTAGCTTTGGTCTCAGTGTGCTTGCATAACCTGAAAATAAAGGCTGCATTAGGTAATGAATGCTGGTGGCTGTAAGTAGCTGATTTAAAGCTGCAGTCATGGTAGTGACCTCACTTCAGCCCCTTCACCTTCCTTGGGGACTCACTTATGCACTGAAAAGGCTCCTCAAGGAATTATAGACTGAAAGCTTGAGGTGCAAAGTGCTCTGAGCAGTGAACACATTAAAATGCTCTATGAATAGGAGAGAGAAAGTAAAGAAATGAGAGAGATATTAGTCATAACTTAGTATTCTGAGAAAAGTCATCTTGGCTCTTGATGAGGCAAAACATAGGACCTATGACAGGAATAGCAGAGAAGTGGCCTAGGCAATATGAACTGTTAGTACAAGAAGACACTTTTACATATAATAGATCAAAAGAGAATTTCCCATGGGTAGACTCAGTAAAAGTAGTATCTTTCAAACATCTGTTTGGCAAACATATGTTTGATGTTGAAACAGTGCAACATATACCTATACATACATAAATATGTTTTTCCTCTATGTCACCAGATTTAATAAAGGTGTGAAGCTCCAGGCATATGGCCTGCCTGTTCCAATGTATCCCAGCTTCCCAACAGAGGGTAGTTGCTGCTGTTCCCTATTACAGTGCATTTTCAAGCACCTTCCTTTTGCATCTTGTGCTGGAACCGTGAGGAGAACCTGTTCCCACTGCCTGCGAGTGGTGAGTGATGAGTAAGCAATGGGGCACCTGGATCTGAATCTTGGTCATTTGTTCTTGAACAAATGTTCTAGAAATGTTCTATTCTTGCTGTTCTAGAAATAGGGGAGGGTGGGAAATCACCTTTTGGAACTCAATGACCCAGTTTGATGGAGAGGATCCGGTCTGAAAACAAACTGCTGCAAGGGAGGAAGTAAACGGGATGGCATTGTCTGTTCCAGCACAAAGACAGATGAGTTTGCTGCCAGCAGACAAGGGCATTGTTGTATAAACAGCACAGACACTCCCAAAGTAACTTGTGCTGTATCTGGAAAGGAGGGGAGCTGTGAGCCCAGAGATAGATGGCAACTCCCATATCTAGTCACCATATGGCTCAGGCCAACGTCAGCCACAAGTGCAAATACAGCACAGGCTCCCTCTGCTTTTATGCTTTAAAAGTGCAGAAAAAAAGCCTTTAACCAATATATGTCAAAAGCTCACAATCTGATTTGAAATCAAATCAAAATTCCACTGGAATGCTGAAAGCTTCATACTTCAGCAAGGACCATTTCCATGGCAAATATTATTTTCCCATTGAAGCCACTTGATGGGTACAGAAAATGTCAAGATGCCAGAAATTCTTCTTTTACCCTGGGAGAAAGCTTTTTTATTTTCAATATCCCAGGCCTTAAAAATGGCCCAAGTAATTCTTGTTGAAAAATCTTTGAAAAGCCAAAGAAATTCAGCTCTAAGTCAAAGAAAAACTGTGGGGAAAAATTGCCTGAAAAAGTGAAGGTTTCAGAAAGGTAGGAGTATATTAAAGCAGGAGCTAAAAAGTAGTCTCCCGATAGTCTCATCTACCAGGATATAATCCTGGTAGATTATATCCTACCAGGATATACAATATATATATTATCTTTTGTGTCTATATCTTTCCATTGCATAAATGGAAATATAAATAAATATGTATTTCCATTAAAAGTAGAGTGATTATCATCATTTTAGACCTCTCAAAAATTATCATGAATCCGATTTTCTACACTGCTATTATCTTGTTAACTGTGAATCACCTATGAGATTAAGAAGTTTTCTTCTTACTTCTCTAGTTCATAACCCGAAGTGCTCTCTCCTAGAAAAAATTTCTCCCACTCCACCTTACTCCTACTTCCCTGACATACACATATCACATTTCCTGTGGTTGGATTAGTTTTGCAGTCCTTGCTCAAATAGTTCTTCTGAAGACAAAAGTTAAAAGTAAACTGGGCTGAGTTTAAAAGTAAACTAGCTTTGATTGCCCTGGCTTTGTTTTTATGTATGCTGTCCTAAATATCTAAACTCCCTGTAAATGCTTTGCTCTGATGAAGACTATGACAAATCCATTAAAAGCCATGTTTTTTATCTTGGGCCTGGGAAATATTTAACAGTTTCAGCCCTTAACAGATAATTAACTTCTAAATTACACATCTCATAACTTTGCTGGTGTAAACAGATAGAGCTTCATATGATCCTTTTTGGGACAGACTGGCAGAAGTTGCCATTCCTGACACTCACAGTGTGAAGATTCACAACACAAGTTATAGACAATTGCTTTTATACCATGAAGCTTCACGAGCTTCTACATGTCTTGTCTTAAGTTAAGTGCACTCAAAATCCATTAAATATGCAGTTTTAAAAAATGTATGTGTTTTGTATTACTATCTTTTGGATATCTAAAAAAAATTTAAAGTTTAGTCACTGAAAAATATTTCAAATTCACTGCAACTGCAGGAATTATAAATGAGTCAAGTTAGTAATTTTCTGGTGAATTTTCGTAACTAAATCCCAGAAGCTGATTTTGTTCACATTTGGGATATTTTCAAATTCTTTTTTTAATCTCATGCCACTAGGCAATCAGTTAACCATTATTTTATACCAATGTTGTTTTTGTTGTAGAGCTCTGCTACTCTTAGAACACATCTATAAGGTTTGAGAGAGTCTAGTCTTAGACAACAGAGATGATTTATATATTGACTTTTATTACAATTCTGTTTTCATTTGGCCATAACAACCCAAACCCCAGAAATGAAAATTTTATAGGTGTGATCATAGACAGAAAACTGTGTATGAAAGTGTGAGCAAGCTCTTTCTCATCAAGGAGTTAATCTTATTTTTCTCTTCCTCCCTCCTGAAAGGTAAGACACCAAACTTTGTACTTCCTGTGGCAAAATGCTGTGCAAGTCTGTTGGGTAATTCAACTCTTGATACTCAGAAGATGGCAATTTTATATCAGTTTTACCTCATTATTTTGCTTCTTTATTATAATTATGGTTACTTCAAATCCCCAGAACTGCCTTGTTTGAAATGGAGAAGGGAGATAGGACAAGAACAAATGGCCTCAAGTTGCAGGAGGGAGGGTTTAGATTGGATATCAGGAAAAAGTTCTTCCTGACACACCAAAAGGATTGTCCAGTATTGAAACAAGCTGCCCAGGGAAGTGTTTGAGACACCAGCCTTGGAGATATTTAAAAGATGTGGCACTTGGGGACATGGTTTAGTGGTGGACTTGGCAGTGCTGAGTTAATGGTTGGACTTGATGATCTTACAGGTCTTTTCCAACAGAAACCATTCTGTGATTCTGTAGACTCCTAATTTGATGACAGCAAAAATAATCTGATGAAGGGACAAACCAAAGACCAGGAATAGGCCATTTCAAAAGTGTAGTAGATGCAAAGTAATGCCTTTTTGATGGAGAGTTTTCAGGCAGAGGGGAAAAAAGAGCCAACTCAATTTGCTTTTTCCGGAGTCAAATAAAGCCCATCTACCAGGACTGGAGAATGTCAGCATTGTCCTAAGATGCCTCTGCACCATAAGAATAGATGAGGCTGCTCTATAAAGCACTGGATTAAAAAAAGTACAAGATGATTGACTCATTCATGGCCCATGGCCATACTAATACTTGCAAAATTGCCTCCGGCTGATGTTCTAGAACCTGGCCATAGAAACAAAGGGTACTGTGGCAAACAAAGCTGTCCCTCAGGAGTCTCATACAATGAAAACAAAGCTGGGAACATGCATATGCAAGTCAGTATTTGTAAAGGGTTGCATCATTACACCTTTGCAGTCACTTCTCTTTTTGTGCCAAACTTTGGTGAAACTATGGAGTAACTCAGAACTAGACTAAGTTCTTTTTAACAGATTATTGAAACTATAAGTACTATGTACAAATTAATATGGAGTTTGAATTAGTTTTAATGAAAATGTCTTTTGTTTACCTGATTTTATGTAGTACCCAGCACTCCTTGGTGGTGGCCGTGCCACCATTTTATATCCCCATGGAGGTAGCAATGTTATACTGACTGCACTGTAACATATCCACAGCAACTTAGACCACATCCACACTGTGTTGACAGATGTGATGGTAACATGAGTTACCTGCTAGCCCCAGGTCATAAGACCAGAAGTTTATCCCTTTGCTTGTCAATGTGCATGCAGAAAAGGGACATACAACTCCGTAGCTCCAGACTTACCTGAGCTAGTTTCTAGCCTGCTTGCTGAGGCACCTACAGTGACACAACCACCCTCCACAGACCATGATGTTACTTGCCCAGGCCCCAAACCCCATGTTGCTGCAGCTTCATGCAGCTGTGCCTCAGTCAGCTGGATTACACCATCATATCTGCTGAGCATAATATGGACATGGTCTGAATTCCTACGGACATTTCACCATGCTGGGAGCATAATGCTGCTACCTTCACATGTGTAGAAAATTATGGCACCTATGGCACCATCACCACAGGGGCCTGCTGGGAACTACTTCAAGTTGGATAAACACAAGACCTTTTCATGGGAGGAAACCTGAACTCTTTTATAGTTTGGATATGGTACTTATAGCTTCAGGAATCTGAATATAGGAATCCATCCAATTATAAAAAATCATGCAGTTACAACAGTCAATGGTCAGTGATGTTATCTGCACTGCGAGTAACTATGGCAAGAATTTCTTGTGGCCAGTATTTCTACTATTTGATGACCACATGATTTTTTTGGTTAGTTACTATTTCCTTCTTGACTCACTCCTAAAATGCACTGAAACATCAGACTTTTGACTCACACAGCAATAACTGCAACTGTCCTTAAATCAGTTTTGCAAACCTGCATCCAGAGCATCCCCTACCAAAAGGGTGTGTGCTCTGCATCTTGGTAAGGTGACATCCCCCCCTTTCTTTTCGTGTGAGCCATGAGATCCAGCCTTTCATTTGGGCTTCTTTAGACTGGATTGAGTCTGAGAGGAAGTGCCTGCAAGGCACTGGAGGTAATGCCAGACCATGGGAAAATGAGGAAAGAAATGTGGGGACACAATCGTGGGGTGTGGGACACAATCAACTATTAGCCACCATTCTTCTCAGCTGGGTGGAGGTTTTAATTCTCTCACCTCACCCTGGGCAGCCAACCGATCATTTCACAGCAGTCATCTTTGTAGCATCTATGTGAGTATGGTGGGGTGCCTTGCACTTCTGAACACACATTTCATAAATGTCTTTTCACGTCCTGATCAGACTATTGCAAAACCCTCTACGCAGACTCCCCAAAATGAGTCACGTCTGCTGGCAGGGATGTCTGCAAGATGTCTCTGCACAGAGGTGCAGAGCCGTGCAGGAAGCGTGGGAGAAGACCACCCTCGCACAGCACAAAAGCTTATTTGTTAGAGAGAATGTCTTAGTGGAACGGAGAGGGCCTAGCAGGTCTACCCCAGGGGGCAATCCATTGGCTTCCAGGTAAAATGTCGGGAATTCATTGGGACATCCAAAGTCTGACTGCCATAGGGGCTGCACCCCTATGAAATACATTCCCCCTTGTGTCTGCAGAGAATTGAAGTTTTGCTCTGGAAGGGTAATCCCCCAGTGGGATTTGGGACACTGGAACATGATCTGCTCTGCACCTCCAGCCCCCCAACTTTTCCTTTCTTGTGGCATATTCTGCTTTGTCTGGTTTTAGACCCACTGTCTATGAGATTTTTCCTGTACATCAAATCTGACACTGGGAGAAAGAGCTGCATTACTCATACATAGTTTCAAAATTGTCGGTAGACTAGATGGTTTCTTGCTCCCATAGACATATGATTTCATCGTGTCTATCTTCCCAACATCATGCACTAATACGCTTTGCTTCAGAGGCCTTATCACCAGCTGAAAAAGAATTCCTTCCTTATCACCTGTGAAGTTGAAGGAGCAGTTGGGGCAGCCATGTGGCATCTCTTGGTTTCTGTCTGCCAGTAAGTTAGCTGCATTCAGTTTCAATAACTTTGGCTTTTTTTAATATGTTAATTCACTTTTTGTTATTTAAATGAGAAAAAAATAGACTGGAATGGCAAAATTCAGACCCTCTAAAGCATAGTAGACTAATACAATAATGCCTTGATATTGAACAAGTAACAAAATTTTTCCCTTTGACTCCAGAGCCTTCCAAAGCAGTTACCTGAGCAATTCACTCAGGTTATTAATGAGTAAGTAGTGATTAGCAGTGTGCTATTAATTGCTGAAACCCTCTGTTTTGCTACTATTGTCCATAAAGGATAAATAAACACTTAGGCAGCCCCATCCATTTCCAGCCCTACAATTTAAACTTACTAAATTACTAGGCCAAATCTATATTCAGAAATTGTTTCATCCTATCCTATATGCTTTCTCCCTCTGTTTCCTCACATCTTTTTCCAAGCATGTATTGGACAACTTACATGCAGAAAATAATATGTGTAAGGCTTACCTTGATTTTTAAAATATTTATTCTCCTGTCAATCAAAACAAACAAAAAACCCCCATCCAACCCAACAAAAAGACCAAATTAAAAAGCTATGTGCAAACTAATATAGAGAAACAGTAATGCAAATTTACCCATCTTTCACACTCAATAGCTGTTTCTAGTACTCTGCCTTTGTCCTTAGGATTTAATTAAATCTCTCACAGAAAACAGAATTTGCTAGTACTTGACCTTTGTTTTCAGAGCCCCGAAACACAAAAGGCATTTAGAATCAATGACAAGGCACAAAACACAACGCACTCCATTTAGTGCTCAGGGCAACACAATGCTCATCCTTTATATGGAGAGACCCTGGGTTAAAACAGGATTAAAATTAATCCACAGTGTTCTTTCCTAGGTTGTCTCCTGAAGAATCACGACTGCTGCTTCAAGCTGATTATATGTTATGCAGTCCACCAGCACATGATGCCCAATGCTATCCCTAAAGTAATCTTTTTCTCACTACATAAACTATATCTCCACTCTTTATTGGCCTTCACTGGCTTCCTTCCTGTCTTTTAATTCCTCACTGCAAGCTACTCACCCTCTGCTTGAAGACCAAACACAAACTCCCCGCTCCCACTTCTGCTCCCACTTCCCCTTCCTCCCATCCAGGCCACTGACAGTCAACTTTGCTCCAGCAGCCTTTCTGCTTTTGTTTTCCAGCTGCTCTCTCCTGCATCTTTTCAGCTGCTCTTTACACCACTTACATCCCTTTCCTACATGGCTTTTTGCAGGGACTCTTCAGACTTTCTCTTCCTTTTCGCTCATTGACTTCTTGCTGGATTTTTTTTCTTCACTTTGGTGTTAATGGCAGAGAAATGGTGGATTTATGATAAATAGTGAGTAAAATTTTAATTCTTGCAGAACTAGTTGAAGCAAATATGAAAATTAACAGCTAAAACAAAAACTGGAAGAAAGCTAATTAAGGGAAAGCATGATGTTCAATGGCTTGAACTATGTAGAAAAAGGTCACTGAATGAGAAGCTACAGAGAACAATTTTGCCTCTGGTCATGTTAACAAGGGACAGTAAGCCACACATTAATTATATTCCTCGAATTAGAAGGAGTTTTGAGGCTGAAACTCTCCTTAGCCCTTGCAGGGTGGCTCACAGTAGGAGAAAGGTGTGCTCTGCCTGTCACACCAGCCAGCCAGGCCCATAACATTTCCTTCTGTTGATCTCTTACTCACTTACCACCCCACAAGCTGCAAGGAAGCCCATTCATTTACAGCTTCTTTCCCACCCAGTGGCAAGCTACACCTCTGCTTGCTTTTCATGCAGCTGGGAAAAGTTTGTCTGCTTCCCTGAGCTAAAAAGTGTCATTCTTGTTTCAATTAAAACATTGTCGTTCAGCACAGCTTACAGTCCTAGGGTTCACAGCCTGGGTTTTACCTTAACTAGAACCTGGTCATGTTTTTGTTTGGGTTTGCTTTGGTATTTTCAGTCCCCCCTATAATATTGCTCACTGCAATTTGCACTGCTGAGGGGCCTCCTATGTCCTGGGATGCCTTCAGAGATACCTGGTTCTGGCCCATCTGGTACAAATCACACATTTTTAAGAAGTCTTCTGTAGGAAAAGCAAAAGGTGTTTTAAACTTATGAAGACAAAGAAGACTGGGGGAGGTGCATTGGTACTGGTCCCATTTCTATCTTCCCTGTTGGTTAAACTGGTAAAGATTATTTTTTTAAAGAACAAATTATTCTGTAGGTCTTTTAAACAAATTCACATAATCTACACAAAGTCTGAGGACTTTTAAAGGTCCATTTCAACCCAGCCCCCCACACACAGAGGAATCCACCTCTGCTGGGCCTCTCCAGCGACTCTGTTGGCAGGAGCTACTGCGAGGATGTGTGAATCACCAAGGTGTTCCCAATTTCTGCAGGCTGTTTTACCAGGTGCCAGACAAGTTGCAAGGCTACAGCCCCCAGCCGGAGGGACTCTCCCTTGCTCATGGCCCTCTGCAGGGCTCTGCACAAGCAGGGGCCTGATTCTGCAGACAGATGAAGGAGGGAAAGGCAGATGTTCTCCCGAAGGAAAATAAAAGCATGAACTGAAGACACATCCTGTACCACGACTGCATAGGCCTACAGAAAATGCTCCACATTACTCTGCTACAGAAGCTGCCTCTCCCAGACTTGCATTTCCTTTGATTTTCCCCTGACCAGAAACAGCAAATAACAGATTGGGAATCAAACCCAATACCTATCCCTGAAACTCTCTACATTTAACAGAAACCAGCTGTTTTTCTGCAGCATTTTTACGGTAATCTATTAAGCTATTTTCAGCCTGCTTGAACCAAGAATAGCAGTCCTTCTATGTCAAGTCCTAAAAGTCAAGTCCTTCTATGCATGGCTGTACCCTTCATTTCTCTGCGAGATACATTTCCAGGCAAGTATCAGGCCTCGACAACTCTATCAAATGTTCAGATCAGGAAATGTTATGTTCAAGAGGTAGATAATTTCCCCCCCTGCTGTGTCCAGAAACACACAATATTCTACAACCCAGCTCCTCTGTTTCTTCCCATCACATATGCCAGTCACCACTGTTTTCCTTATTCTGTCTTTGTCCAGAGTTTTGACCTCTGATTGACTTTGAAGTTTACATATGAGGAAAAACAGTCAGGCAGCTGCTAAAACAAGCGCGGAGAGATCAAACGGTTCTGAAAGAATTAAAAACAAACAACTTTTATCTTTTTCTTTTGTGTTTACCAATACATTAACAGATCCAGATAGATGGCGAGATACACAAATGCATATATATATATTTAAATGGTAATGTTAAAAAATTATATTGAAAGAATATTGTTTAGATTAGTGCAGCCAAACATTGAAGGATAAGGAAATTAGGAAAATTAGGAAATACCAGATTAAGACTGCTATGCTAATTTCTTTCTACCACTGGGTGTGATTATCCTGTGTTGCACAGAATGAGGCATGCATCCTGTGGGAAAGTCTGAAATATGACTGTGTCATGGAAGGGTTTGTAAGAAAACATATGCACATGGGGAGGGACAAAAAAAGATTGCCCAGAGAGTCTTAAATCTGCCATTTTCTAATGTTTCAGGAACTGACACTGTAGCTTAAGTGGCACTATTTAATGACTGGAGGACAGGGAATTGGATGTTCTAGCTTGTTTTCAAGGGAGAAAAAAGCTAGAGGAAGGAAGTCCCCTGCGACATATATAGAGAAATACAGACTCTTGCCATTTATTGAGTCATTGCAGACATTTAGTTAATCAGGTTTGGAGTGTCAGGCATAAGTAGGAGCTATTTGGTCCAGACCCTGGAGCTGGAAGACCACTTAGTAGAAATCAATTCCTCTACCATACTAAACCTTCTTAAGCTTCATCTCTATTAAATTGAGCTCAGAAATTTTATTCTGCTTTTGCTGTACAATTTCTCCTAATGCTTCATCTCCTATTACTGTTTCAGTGTCAGCAAGAACTCAGGTCTTTAAAACAGTGATGTTGCACAATTACTATACTGGCAGACTGCCTTGACCTTTCCTGGAGAAACCAACAAGAGAAAAGCAGTGGTAGTTCCCAACAGTTTCCATCTCAATGACTCTCACACATAAATTCACAGAACAGAGGAAAAATGTTGTCTCTGAGACGAATGACTTTGAATTTCAAAGGTCTGCTGAAAGTAATAAAGATGTTAAACTTTCCAAAAGATGTCAAATTTCACAAATACCTAAAAAATATTTCTGCAGATACCATATAAATATGAATAATAATCAAAACCAGAATGTTTTAATTGACAATAAAGTTACATTTGCTTCATGATAAGTTTCTTTTTTTTTAATTAAATAAGATTTCTCTGGCCTGTATAATATGAACTCTGTAGTGCTCTGTAACTTGTGGCAGAGGCAAACCAGTCTGTATGTTCTCCTGCCTTTTGATATTGCTTGCATGTGTAAGATCATTTCCATAGTCAGTTAATTCAAATCTGCTTTCTTAAATCCTTAAAAAGCATTAAGTTATAGGATGAAAATTCTACCAAATCATGACTGTCTGTCTTTTTGCCTTTCTGCCATAGATAAGACATTGTCTCTTATATAGGCTATAACAGACTACAAAAGGACCAGTTTGGATAAATGGAAATACATTTTCCTGTGTGGTTTTTTTTTTTAATGCTGAATTTCACAGATTGTTGCAATAATTTTTGTAGAGCAAAGTAGCAGTATAAATAGCTGTAAAATTATCTTTTCAGTATTAGGTTCAGAGCTGAAGCAGTTTATGTACATTTATCTTTTCCATCTATCCCTTGGGCATAAAGGCAGTGAAAGAATTCCTAAAGAGGGGAAGGAAATTGCGTTGGTCAAGATCAAATTGCAAGCATGCATAATTTGATGTACTGATGGCTGTCCACCAGATATCACAGCAGGAGACTTGCCAAGATGTTAATTGTCCCAAGGACTGGAGTTTGATGCTTAACAAACATCTCCTCAGTTTCGTTGTGGAATGAAAGTTATGACAGCTGCAAAGATTGCTTGTCTTAGTTGCATGCGCAGTAGTGAGTAGCATTGAGAGAAATCCTGATTTTAAATTAAAATATCTTCTACCTGCAAATAGTACTTATTGGTACAATTATGAGAGAGAGAGTAAGTGTAACTTCATAGCTTCAGTATGTGGAGTCAGTACAAAACTCCAGGGTTGACTTCGTAGCTTCAAATCATTGCAGACTCTAGGGGGGCATGTAATTTTGTGTAGCTCTTTTCACTTTTGAAAATGTCAGGTTTTATCTTAGACACAGTCCCACAGTAAAGTCCTTGTGTAAAACAACTCAAAGCTGTTTTTCACAGTCTTTGCACAGAAGTCTGCAGGTTGCAAACCTGGCATATTGCAAGCTGGAAGATGTAATTTGTCAACTCTCATGTCCAGACATATGAGCCAACAAAAGGACAGGGTACTTTGTTCCCTGTTTTTTGAAGCAAAGAGGTCAGTCAACAGCCCATTAAAAAGACTTAACGGCGAATAAAACATTTCTAAACACATAAGACTCCCCTAATCTGACTTCTGTTCAGCAAGCCTGCTATTCATCACCCCTGTGCTGAGCAGTGTACATAATGAGAAGAAATACTTCTCCATTTAGGACAGAAAATTTTCTCACTTTGATAGCTAGGATTTCATCCCAGATATTAAGAAAACTCTGCACTAATTGTAGATCTGCTGCTCATGCACAGCATTAGCCTTATACCAGCCAAGTAATTGTTGTCCATTTGGTGAATGATATGGCCTTTCTCTCTGATATTTCCCCCTACCACCAGATGGAGAAGAATCCTTCAAAACAAATGTTACCGTGTCTGATTTGTTGTAGCTGTTACTGTGGAAATCGTACACATGGGCTTGGATTCTGTTTTCGGCTGAGGGAGATTAAACTGCAGAGGGAATAATTGGAATCAACCAAGAGCTATCACACATATGCTGGATTACTGAAGCATGTAGGTGATCAGCATTTCCCATGGGCACCAGTAAAAAAATGTCAAGTCCTTTTCCTGCAATAATCCTACTTTAATCTCAATATTCTGAAAAAAAAAGTGGTAGTTATGTTTATCCACAGCATATATCCATGATTGTTTCAGTTTACTCTCTGTGTAAAACTACGCAGAAAAAAATGATCCAGGGTGGAATACATTAATTACTTTATTTGCTGATGAAACTGGTATCTTTCCTGTAGTATTCCTAGACAGAGTTATTGGAAACAAATGTAAGGGCAAATATCAATAAATAATGTTGAGAAAAATAATGATATCAAACCAGAAAAATTACTGGACTGTAGTGACTGAAAGTTGACTCTTCATCAGGAATACATCCATATACCTAAAAAATAGTGTGTACTTAAAAGCACTGTACATCCATATTGATGATGAGAAATAACAGCCATTTTATGGCCATTCCATAGTCACTGCTGGTTTCTGAAATGTTTGTGTATCTGCAAGAGATGCTGTCCAGCAATCTCAGTTCATCAAACTGTTAAGCATTTTCTTCCAAAGCAAGAGAACTTGGCATCAGCCTGGAGCTCAACCTGGAGTAGGCAGGATGAGTTGTGAGCTGGGTAGAGCAGCTGTTCATCCTGTTTTTGTTTCGACTGCTGCTTGCAAGGAGTTATTTACCCTGCTACACTTCTCAGGCTGCTCCAACTTGCCACAAGGCTTTTCTTTCTTTCTGCAGCATTCAAAAGAGGCAGGTCTGTAAATTGTCTTCTCTGACTACTCTGAATCACATTAGCCTGCTCTTTTTTGTAAGCATATCCCACAGTGATAACAGAACTCAATCAGGAAATGTTGCTGTGCCTGCACTTCCCCATGTGCACGTACATTCCCTTGTTCACCACCTCTTGGGGAGCTCATACCAGGGAGCAGCTTTGCCCCCAGCACCGGGGCAGCTCTTGGGGCTCCCCTGCTGCAAATACAAGGAGGAAACCCCACTCACCTGCCCTCTGGGGAATACATAGCCTGTGAGAAACCTACACAGCAAGGAGGCCATCCTCTAAGAGAAAAATCACCTTGGACAGTTCTGTTTCTAATTGCCTGCGAAAATACTGACATTTATTTGTGGCACTGGTGTCTAGTTACATTCAGGCTTGCTCATGCTCAGGAGCTTTTTGGCTCGGAGAGACAAGAAAAAGAAAGCAGGTAGGCCACAAGGCTCTTTGCCGCCTCTCATTTTGTCCCTCTGGACTGCTGCATTTTTCCTTACTCCACAGCAATTCATGTCGGAGGGGAAAGAAGCAACTGTGGCAGAAAAGCACAATAGAAACTGGAAGCAGGAACCTGCATATTGGGGCATGGTGACCAGCAAATCTGCCAGGAGCTGGCGATAATACCCAGGACACAGTAACCTACACTAATAGCTAGGAAAATTACTTTATGTGCTTCCAGGTTTGCTGGTCTGTGCTCTTACACCTTCCTGGAGAAAGTATGGAGCTGCTGCTTGGTGTCAGTGCTGCTGGGCGCCTTGAAAGAGTTTCTCCATGTGCTGAATACTTGCCTCTGGAAGGTTAAGAATTTTGGTTTGCATAAATAGTTCATATTTCATTACTATAGCTCACCCAATTGTAAATTTGATTCATTATTTATTATTATAATGTACTATGTATTTTATGTAAATATATTTGCTTCTCTAACTCCAATTTGGACTGCTGGCTTTGCTTTCCCAGGAAGGAAGAACACTTGTTTTGGGAGAGTATGAATCCACCCTCTGAGGAATCACCAAAGGCTTGAAATCCATGTTTCTCTTGCCCTGTACAAAGTGAGAAAAATGCCATTGGTGATTATCATCTTGGGCAGAACTGAGGATGAGCAACAAAATGTGAGGAACACAGCCTGAAAAGGGGTGAATTTGTTTGCTCTTCCATCCTGGTCTCCTCTTTGGTCTCTCTTACAGAAAGATGTTGGCCTGGATCAGTTTCTGTTTTTCTGAAGGGAGCTTGCCCTGGGACACTGGGGTAGCTGAGAACAACTGCTGAGCAAGGAAATTCCCCACTTCAGTTTGAGCAAAATACTGTTTACCCCATTCTCACTCATTTGCCTCTCCCATTTCCCTGTTTCTCACTGGAGGCGATGGCTGCCTGAGGCATGGGAGTAACAGCAGATCCCTCAGCAGCAGTGGCTGTCAGACCAGGAAGGGCTCACCGAACCCCACAGGGTGTACCCAGGACCCTTGGAAATCTGCCCTTTGCTGCATGGTCCTGTTACTCTGCCCAAAGCCCCTTACACTCTGGGAGATGCCACTGCATGGTCTGACATTCCTCATATACATTTCCCACCCTGAGTAGAGCACTCTGGCATTTACTTTCAGGTGCCACTGCACAGCATGCTTGTGCACAACTGGAGATAATCCTCATTTTCCCACCACCCTGTCACTGCTTTGAGATACAGGGGATCCCTATGGATATTAAGAGGGATGTCTCTAATTGTGGTTTCTGGTCCCAGATGTGCTGGTGCCAGGACAAGTGTCCCTCATTCATGGGAAAGCACAGAAGAAAGAGGCTCAGCAACTAGACCTGTAGCTCAGAAAGTCTCAGGGTCTCAATTGCTGGCACTCAAACTTGGCTTCCTTTGTGTTTCTGGCCCCCTCCTGCTTGCCCACAGTTCTTTTCAGTCTTGCCTGTCTTCTTTTCAGGAGAGACCAGGAGGCTCAGGCTGAGTTTGGCTTACACTTCATGACATGGATTGAGTGCTGGTTCATCAGGACTGGTTTCTGCCTATCTGTAAGGTTACTTACTCATCACAGACATCACCACCCATGGTGAAAGCCCAGGTTCTCACAGTGGACCATGAGGGAAGCTACAGCTTGCCACTGCCCAGGCCAGATTTGTCAGTGGGACACTTGATGCCAACAAGAACAGGAAAGCTCAGGAGGGGGAGACCAGCTAAACAGCCCTGGGCATGGCACATGTGTGATGCTAACTCTGACCTGCCTGCACATACCATCCTGGCTTCCCATACTTGTGTTTTTTGAGTCCTCCCACTTTTAAATCTGATTTATAAGATTTGCTGCACCTGTCTATACCAGCTACATAGTGTGCACACAGTGGATCCAACCTACATATCAGCAAACCTGCTGCGCACTGGCAGCTGCTGTTGCGGCCTGCCTTTCCAATTGGAAGCCAGATGCTTTTGTCTGTGCACTTGTGCCTTAACATGGCATTGGAGCCAATGTGCTGAGGGTTTTTTCTACAGTGTGAAGAAATTTGTGGTGGAGCCACTTTTCCCTTGAGTTGGTTACAAGACTGTTTCCTCAGATGGCGCAGAAACCAAACATCAGAAGGCAGTGCCTTTGTTTGTCCTTACCAGCTTCTGCCACACAGAGCTCAGCTAAAGAGGCTCTTAATTTCAGTTTTCCTCGGAGACAAATTCCCTGGTTTCTTCCCAGACCACAGGATCAAATAACCTTTCATTCCTTTGTTTCACAGATTCTCCCATCTTTTCTGTTTTTTCTTTCATATATTTCCAACATGCATTGAATGTTGGCCATAGTTGTTTATTCTCTCATACGTGTCTAGTGTGTCTGCTCTGCTACAGGCATTGACTCGCTCCCGTGTTCGGAATGGAGATTGCTATTGTTTGTATGCTCTAGCTACATGGAGATACCCTATGGAACTGTCTTAAATAAGGGATGACAGTTAGTCAAATACAAAGCCATGTAAAGTAAAAAAAGGCAAGTTATTTGAAAACCAGGGGAAAGAGAGGCTGGAAAGCAGTGCTGTGGAAAGGGACCTGGGGGTTCTTGTCAATGGAGAATTGAATCTGAGTCAGCAGTGCCCTGGCAGCCAGGAGGGCCTCCCATGTCCTGGGGGGCATCAGGAACAGCATCGCCGTCAGGCAAGGGAGGGAATTGTCCCACTCTGCTCTGCACTGGGGCAGCCTCACCTCCAGTGCTGGGGGCAGTTTTGAGTGCAATACAAGGGGTGTCTGAGGTCACTTGGTTTGTTCAGCCTGGAGGAGACTGAGGGGAGACCTCATCGCAGTCTTCTACATCCTCATGAGGGGAAGTGGAGGGGCAAGTACCGATCTCTTCTATCTGGTGAATGAGCAGTGACAGGATCCAAGGGAATGGCAGGAAGCTATGTCAGGGGAGGTTTAGGTTGGATATTGGGAAAAGGTTTTTCACCCAGAGGGTGACTGAGCACTGGAACAGGCTCCTCAGGGAGGTGGTCACAGCACCAAGACTGCTAGAGTTTAAGAAACATTTGGGCAGCACTCTAAGGCACATGGTGTGATTTCTTGGGCTTGCCCTGTGCAGAACCAGGAGTTGGACTTGATGATCCTTGTGGGTCCCTTCCAACTCAGCATATTCTATGTTTCTATGATTCTAAATGTTCACTCACAATTGTCCCAGACTGCTCACCCAAAGTTAAAAGGAACTTTTTGCTTTGATCCCAATCTTCTGCCTCACATATAGGGATGACAATCCTTTACTTCACTAGAATAGAAAGATGAAGAAATATATGTGAATCTCACAGATATTATAATATTGAGAAGCATAGAAAAGCCTGTGAAGAAGCTGATTTGTTTTTCCTCTGATAATGGGATTTGGGTCAGGTAAACATTTGATGAAGAAAAACTCAGTTCTACCATGATTTTTTTCTTCCTTTTCCTGCCAAACATTCAGCCCATCTCCTGATACTGTGAGACATGGGGGAATGGTTATGGTAGAAGGAATCACACCACCTCCACCACATTACAGAAGAAGAGATCCCCTATTCACTAGGGAGAATCTACTGTGGGAATCTCCAGTCAGTTTAAGTTCATGCTCTGCATGCATAAGCAGAGCAAACTTGGCAGGCTGAACAGTCTGTCCCTTAGGAATATTGACAGATGAATATAAACTCAATTACCTTACTTTTTCATTCCAGTTGGGTTACTTGTGCTGTGTAACTAAGTACATCAGCATCTGGAGTCACTCTGAACAACAGAAGAAAACATTTTCTGGTGTTGAAACTAGAATTTTGTACAGCATTTATAACTTGCAAAAAGGCAGGAGTCTAGCTGTGCTTTGTTTCACACCATCCTGAAAAAAACCAAACAAGCCAAAACCAAGGTAGAAGGGTTACCATTGCCAAGGACTGGGGTTTCTTCTTTTGGTGTAGCTAAAAGACTGATAGCCAGGCTATGAACCGGCACAACTGAAAGATGTAAAACCAGCTCCTGAATTTTTCTTACCATTCTCCCCACCACCACCATCTTCACTATCCATCATTGCTGAAAGCTGAAAACACAGAAGTAAACATTAGTTAAGGAGGTTTGCGCCTGAGGGGTGGTAAACAAAACTGTTCTCCATGCCTGTGAGCTCTCGAAGGGGAACTCTGCTGTTGGAAAACAAATCTCAGCACAGTAAGAACAGGTCTGCCTGGGGTAGGGTATGTGTGCAGAGAATGAGAAGAATATTTTCATTTTTCTGATTTCATAATTAGGGAATGATGAGGTACAAAATCTTTCCTAAATGTGTCCCTCCAGTTAGAAAATACATATTTGCCTTATCTTTATTTTCACTGTAGCTAGAAGCAGAAGTTGATGCTAATCTGATTCCTTACTCCTCTGTAGTTTGGGACATTTCAAATCCATATTTTTTGTCCTGAGATTTTGTCTCAAATGGAGACAATTGAGACTTTGTCTTGGACTAAGAGAATCAAGACTTTGTCTACAACGCAATAATATGGCGCATGCTAAACAAAACAAGTCTTTGTGTATCATTGTTATTAAAACATTGTAGCAGCAGGAAATAGCTAGACATGGACTCTCCTTTGCTAGTTAACTGCTACTATAGATCTGTTAAAGTTCAACTCATTATACATTTAAATCCTATTAGAGTAGCTGAATGCTTTGACAAAGAAAGAAACAGCCTGTAAGACAGTTCTTTGCAAAACAGTAGTGCATATATTAAATCAGCATGTTCTCACCTTACCGTGTCCTTCATTCAGTCCACACTTCTCTGGACGTGACATTCACTCCTGCACCCAGGCGTGACCTCCTCCCGCCTGCCCAGTGGAGCATCACCAGCGAGCAGGCAGGAACCCCCCGGCAATCTGGGCCCCTCGGGAGCTGCACGTCAGGGTCAGGTCCACCCCTTCGGTATCGGTCACCAGAGCCGGGCTCAGTCCCAGTTCTTCAGGAGCTGCCGTGAGTCGCTGGTCAGAAGAAACCCCGCGCAGTTTAATGGCCGTGGCAGGGTTTGCTCTCTCGTTCGGTGCTCCCCCCTCTGCAGGACTATGGTCTGAAACAAAAGCAAAAGCTCTATAAAAGCAGGTCTCCTTAGGCATACATTCAGGGATGGATTTTCTTCTCTTCTTCTGGTGCTCAAATCAGGGAGAGGACAAATTCCTCTGAAGATAATGGAGCAAACCAACACAAGTCAAAGGAGAATCAGACTAGCTCTAAAAAACATCTATTCCTATTGCTTCCTAGGGTTGTTTTTCTTGTTTGGTTTTGGTGGGGGGTTTTTTGTTTGGTTTGGTTTTTGTTTTTTTTTTGCTGCAAATATATTAATCTTTGTATTAGCTGACCTCAGAGATCATAAAACCGTAATTGCATGTTCAGACTACTAATGCAGTGTGCTGCTGATGCATAAAACACACATAGACAGTACACAAATACACTCAGGCTGGGCTTAAATTTAGCTTCAACCACACAAAAGATATCTTTATAACTAAGAATGATGGGAAGAAAGATCTCATTCCAGACCAGATGAACAACTCATTTTTTTTCACTGATCCTGGATTTGGCTGACCTGACTTAAATGCGTCCTAAGACATTTCTTAGTTCTTTGGAAATTACATCAACATACTTGGGTTGGAGATGCCAGAGTTACAAAAAAAATGGGGATTCTATTTTTAAAATTCTGCTGTTCCTTTTAAAAATAGATCAGTGAAGCATAACTTTTCCTATAGCTGTAATTTTTCAGGCTAAGCAAACTCCAGTCATTTCAAAAGCAGTGGGAACAAGGGGTCACTTGGGGCCAGCCGGAAAAAAAAAAATTAACTCTTTGCTTTTTTCCAGAACAAGTTTTTGTCATGTTATTATTGTTGAAAAGAGTCAGCTTATAGATGAAAAGGTAAGCTTTTCCTTGCAAGAAAACACAAACTGAAAAAAATATGTAGCAATAGTGATTTCAGAGCTGTACAAGAACATTAATGAGGGAAGAGAAAGAACAAAGGGAGTTCAGCTGTGCATTTTCTCAGTACCTATCACTAGAGCTGCACTAGATTTTGCTAAATGACGTCTGTCACTAGACAGCTGCTGTCATCAGGAGACTGTCAGGAGCTACAAACACCTTTCAGCAGCAGGAGGCTATCAGCCATGGCAGTGTACAAGCTTTTCATGACATTGACTTCAGTGGTGAGAGCTCCAAAGCCTTTCCCTAATAATATTGCTGAAAGTCTTCAGTTTAGAGGGGAAGAAAGTCATGTTATAGCAGCATGACCTGACTCTCTTGAAAACTTAACATGAATAGTATAGATCCTTGTTTTGTGATTGTTTTGTATCGGACAGCTAGACTTCCATGAGCTAGTGTGTTAGGTGATTTTTAGATGTTACATTTCATACAAATATACAAATAAACCCCAAAACACTGAAAAACCCAAGCACAGGTAGATAGGCTGTCCTTGTCACTAAGGTGTGTTTAGCAAAAGGAGGCACTCCTCCTGGCCTGAATTCACACCTTTGAGCTCTGGCCATCTCACAGATAAAATCCCTAGGAGTAAAACTCCATCTTTACTTAACATGCCTGTTGTAGCTGAAATTTGCTGATTTCAGTTGGGCCTCCACTCACATTTATATAGAAGTTATTTGCCATCCTCCTGGCAAGTCATAGGGTAGATGATTCTTCTCCCCCCACTACTTTTCAAGTATGGGAATGGGGTTAAAAAACCTATTGGTTTCCCAAGTGGCTTCCAACAGGGTAATGATAGTTTGGCACTGGAAAGACTTGGCCTCTGTACTTTAAGAACCAAACTGGGGAAGCTAGGATAGATGTTCAGGTTTTGAAAACACCAGCTACCTTCTGTTTGTTTGTATCTACATTTATATTGGGATAAACAGCTCTCAGAAGAAGAAAATACAATTTGTTTAAGTATTTCAGCCAAAGGACAGCAATTATAAAAATAAGGCACTCCTTTCCCTACCTTCAAAGCATCTGCTAGTGTCAATAACTAGGACCTGAGACAAAGTCCTGAGGCTTAAATCTCTTCTAACTGAGCCAGCTTGACACTTAAGAGATTATGCGTTAGACATTGTGAAATGTTGCAAATACTTTCTCATTAGAGCTTTTTTTTGTCCCATTGACTATGGAGTAGTCACACTGCAATGATGTCATACTGCAATGATGTAGACTCCTTCCTGAGAAATGAACTGCTTCACGCTGTAACTGCAGAGTGTGATCAGTGGATAAACAGGACACCAATAAATCTTTAGTCACAAGCCATCCATGCAGTTCAGTAGCACCCTCTGAAACATCCACAAATCCTCACTTGCCAGAAATTGTGTTGCCTTAATAAATCACATTAAAAATCTTTAATAGTATTTTAACAGCACTGAGCATGCGTTGTTTCTGGGAAAGAAAACCCAAAACACCAAAACCAGATGTAAGGATTTGAAGTAAAAAACCTCAGTGATCTGGAGGTGTATACCAGGAAGGAAAACCCTGTAGCTACAACTTACAGTAGCTTCTGATGTTGGCATTGACAAAACAAAAGGGAGCCTTCTCCAATGTAACAAAAATTTCCATGTGTTGATCGGAACATGCAGAACTCTTTGACCAAAGGTCTCTTTTATATAAAAACGTCTGCTGTATAAAGTTATTATAAAGAATAATTTTTAAGGACTCAGTCAAATATAAATTCTTTCATGCTTATAAAGAAATTTCATAGAATTCCAATCATAAGATTGAAAAGTGTAATATTAAAGGTGAATTGTTCATTTTGTGTCTGTTACTGAAAAAGTTCTCTTGCTAAAAGAATAAAAAAAAGCCTTCATTGTTTTTTCTTCCTTTTGCTTTTCTAGTTTTCTATATTTTCATTTTTGCATTTTGTTTCTAAAAAGCAGCTTAAATATTGTGCCAAAATTACACTTGTGAATGACCCAAATAGGTGCAACCAAGTGGCTCAATGCAGACTGTTGTTGTTGTTCAAAGACAGCAGATGGATCCTACATGAAACACTTCCCTGAAAATCTAGTCACCTCAGGCAATGGCTATTTTGAATTTTATAACCTAAATAGTGCCAGACCACCAGTCAGATAAGAAATGTGCAAAGAAAAAAACTGAAGCTATTTTAAGGAGCTGTAGTGTGGGGACACAGTAAGTTTGGTTTTAGGACTTCCAGTATCAGATCAGAAGTTGGCAATTGCCTACTGTAAAACATTTTGGAAAAAAAGTCAAGCTTTTAGCTGAATTCTGTTTGAAACAATCTTAACTCTGTGCAGGTGGCACTTGGGCTTGTATTGATACTTGCAGAACAAATTTAATCAGCCAGTCCTCAGCTTCTTGTCACTTTTTCATCTGCAGGATGCTGTTGCCAGTCATAGTGTCCTTTCAGATTCAAGTCAGAATCTAATATAATCTCTAATCTCTATATTGCAGCCATTTCCATAATTTGCCACAGATATCTTGCATGTTCTTTTGACCTCCTCTTTTGCATCCACTTTTGCCTCCCTCTTCGTATACTGAAGAAGGTGAAGAAACTCAAGATGATCTCAAGGACGGATATCCATAAAGATACCCTTTCTATCCATAAAGAGGCACACTGTAAGTCACATGCACCATTTGAATTTCCATAGCCTTGTCTGCCAAAATCCAGCCTGGTCCCAGGTTGTCAGCATACATGATGATAAAGTTTACAATGCCATTTATATGCGGTTATCACAGGGAAGACACCAAAGAGAACTGGAGCAGTGCAGGGACAGAGTTTGGAAGTGTGACTACAAGAAAGGAGCAGATGACTTGATGCAATAGGGTGCTGCTGGCTCCTGAGGTGACCAGCTTATCTAAAGAAATTGGGTACAGTGGGAACTTGAGGGCAGATTTCAAGCTGAAACTTTGAGCCTAAATGCTCTCTTATCAGAAAAAAAAAAAAGAGAAGAAAAGGATTCAAGGATTGTGAGGGGACTGTCCTAGCGGAGGCAGTCAAAGGGTAGATGGGCAGCACCTTCTCTGTCCTTGGGTGTTGTTTACAGGAGAGTGTCAAAAGAAGTAAAAAATAACCTGCCTCTGGCCCAAGTAAAGAAGCCAGTTTGAGAGCTTTCTTGTGCTTGCATTTTTTTTGTTTGTTTGCTTTATTTCTTTTGTGGGGTGCTCTGGTTTTCTGGGCACGTCTCCAGGAGTTGTGTGCTTTGCCAAGAGGCAGCTTCGCATTCTCAGGCAGGCAACATCCTGGTTCCACCCTATCCTGAATGGGGTGTGCCCACACACCCTCATCTACCGTCAAGAACACTTTATTTCAGACAGATGTTTGGTGAAGAGAAGTTACACTGAATCTGCATTTCTCCCATGAACTGGCCTTATTTAGTGTACCGGCACCTATAAATATGACCTGTAGCTTGACACAGCAGTGTTTATCCTTTGGAGAGATCCCAGAAGAAGAGATACTCCCCTAGACGCGCACAGGCTCTTTCCACAGTCAGGTTCACAATGTCTCCTCAGGCATCATTTGCTCTTGGTGCATTGTGGTGGAGTTTGACTTGAGTGACAAGGGACTTCAACTGATTAGAAACTACATGGATCACTGTCACATTCTCCAGCAGGGCAGAGATTTCACCTGTGGACCATCGCCCACAGACACTTTTTGTCTTCAGGGCTGGCCCAGCCAGGGAATGAAAAAAACAGAGATGCAAGGTCTAAACAGAAAGGAAAATGGTTACTTATCTGTGTAGTAGAGGACAAAATAAGAAGTGCTTAAATTTTACAATACTGCCCCAGAACAGGGATGTATAATTCACGGGGAACGTGATAAATCCAGAGGTGTAAAAACCAGGGAGCAGTAGAAAGCAGCTGAGGCGACAAGGGGAGGGCTCAGCCCGGCAAGCACGCACCCCGTCCCTGGCACAGAGCTCTGTTCCGGGGCAGCCATGGGCAGCAGCCGGCTCGCTCCCGCAGCCCCCGCTCCCAAGGAGAGGAGAGAACAACCAGCATGTACAGGGGAGCGAAACTCACTCCAGTGGGAGCCGCGGAACCCTCATCCCGGGCCGCGGGCCGGGCCCGCCTCCCCGCGCTCTCTGGGCCGCTGGGCGGCACTGCGGCAGCGCGGGCCCGGCCCCGCGCCGTGAGGGGACGACTTTACTCGCCCGGCACTGCCGGTTGTAGGAAACTGCCAAAATTATATGTATATGTATAGAAAAAAAAAAAGACATGAAAAAAATTGGTTAAGGCACAGAGGGAAGGCTCCGTGGGAGGATGACGTCCGTGGCGCTGCTTGCGTACGGCAGCGAACCCCGCTGGCCCTGTCCCTTTTTCCCCCGGGAGCCCGATGGATCTCCCCGGCTCCCGAGGGGCCCCCCTGACAGCGCTGGAAGCGCGTTCCAATGTGTCTCCCACACGGAGGCAGTGCCGGTGCTGGAGGGTTTGTCGGGATTTCCACGGGAAGGACAGAGTGACAGGCGGCACGCAGCCAGGAGAGGCGGCTGCCATGGAGCCCCGCAGAAGGGCAAGGACGCCGCAGAGATGAAGAGCAGCATAAATACAGATAATAAACATTTCAGAAGGAGGTTTCTCTAAAATGACAGTAACAAAGGGATTTTAATAATGTATTAATTGCTATATAGGGCCAGTATATAAGTGGTACCAGCAACATAGGAAGGGGTGAAGCTTCAACCAACATAATTGTGCTCCAGTAGGAAACACTTCTAGGGGATTTGTTAAGACTTTGCCTCATATTTGACTCAAGTTTGCCCGGGATTTTTGCCTGTGCACAATATAAACTGAACAAAGATTTGCAATGGACCTGTTTTGGGAATTCCAATGAATACCTCAGTTCTGCATCTGGGAGAAAAAGGAAGTGGAGTCACTGCTGTGGAGGAAGAGTAACTATGTTAAACGGCTCAGAAAAACAGCCACTCATACCAGACATTCTAACGTCAGAAAATGTGTCAGCACCCCAGAACTTCCTAGGAGCTGGCAGAAGCTTGTCATTCAAACTCACCTTCAGAAGACCTGGAAATCCAGGGGATCTCCAGGGGGTCGAAAAAAAGTTCATGCTGAAACAGTATTTTGAAAGACACACAGAACAACCCAGGCAATTCAGGCAGTGGACTTCTGTCCAGCCCTGACATTGCCTGGATTCTTCTGGCTGTGGGCCTGATGGAAGTCTGTAGCCTGAAATGTGTGCTGCCCAAAATGACTGTGTTAATAAATACCAAGATAAACAGAAGTATGTTATTTATACTAAGTGACATGGATTGACAGAAAGCAGATTTTGCTGAGATAATCTGGTACCTTTCTCAGAAGAGTAAGACATTTTCATATGAAACTGCTAGATGCATGAAGCTTTAGTTTTGTGCAGCTCTTTGATGGAGAGGTTATAGTATATCAATATATCAGTTCACTATCCAGTGGTTAACTCTATCAGTAGTCTTAAAGCTAAACAATCATTGTTCAGTATCATTCATTGTTCAGGGGTGTTAACCAGTGAAGCTCCACCTAGATTGTCTCCTGGCTATTTTCCATTTTGATTTGTGGTACAGAAAGAAAACATAAACTCATCATATGCCAACAGACCAGAGGAACAGAAACGAAAACAGGCCACTGATGTAATCAGATGGTAAACAAAAAGCAAGCGTATAATATACTACCTTATTATAGGTAAACATGAATCTATATATCTGAGAACAGAGAATGAAGGCCACAAAATTAAGATGGGAAACTATGCTTTGAAGCAGTGGCTCTGGAGAAGACTCACAAAAGAGGGACACAGCAACTGAACAGAAACTCCCACTGAAAGAGGACCCAGAAGGATAAGGAAACCTTTAGATGTACAGGCAAGGGGATTTCTGAGTTGGGCTAAGGAAAATTTTGAGATTTGTTACTGATCTTGCCATTATGCTGAAATGTTGCGTCTAGTTCTCCTACACTTGGGTCTGGGAGGATGTTGTCACATTAGTGGGAGAAGAGGTCAGTGTCATTTTGCTATGTTAGACCCAAAGCACATATTAAAGAGCTCCTAATGGTCCAGGGATGTCTCTTACAGGCAAGAAAATGGTGTAATGCAGCAAACAGAATGCTGAAATTTGTGAAAGCAAAGCTTTTTCTACCTGAAAGATTGATTTCTGGTTGTTATCAAGTGTAACTTTCCTGGAACTGAAACTATTCAATACAACTGAACTTTTCTCCTAGATGGAAGTAAATACCTTTGAGCTCAAGCCTTCCAAGCTTCTACCTGTGACTGGGAACAAAATTAAGTCCCATTAAGTCCCTGTTTCCTGAAACAGGAAAACCTTATGCACTTCTGAGGATAAATGTAAGACTATTTAATTTACTGAACTTCTGAAAATAGCATGTTAAATCACAGAATCATAGAGTCATTAAAGTTGGAAAAAAACACTAAGATCATTTAGTAAAACCGTCAACTCAGCACTTTCAAGTCTGCCATCATTCTTTTTGCAAGGGTTTCCTCAATGTCAAGCACCCTTTTTTCTGCCTTCATATTTTGCTGTTGAACTGCTTTTGCACAGAGCAGCCAATGTCAACACTTGCCTGTGTCCCTGTGTGAGGATTTCCGTATTTGCAAGTTGCCTGCATCTTAACACCTCACCACTGTGTTATTTCTCTTCATTTTAGTTACAGCAGCACAGCATATGCAACTGGGAAATTAAAAGTACCTAAAAGTGTCCTTTAATTTTTACTGAATCACAATGCAGTTGCTTACTGACAATAGAAAAAGGGGACAACTGGAGAGCACCTGCTTCAACCTCCTGCTCAGGACAGGGCCCATTTAACACACACTACTCTGTGTCTTTTCCAGTGAACGTAAGAGATTCCTCAGTCCCTCCAGGCAACCAATGCTTGAAAGGGTTTTTTCCCCCTAATGTTGTGATGGAATTTCCATTCTTGTTCCCTGATAGGCAAGTAAGTGTCAACTGGTGTTTACAGGGAAGGCAGTATGCTTGATGGTGATGTGATGAAGGACAAACGCAGGGAGGTGGCATTTACATTCTTCAGCTTGCTCTTGGTCTTACTGGTTGCTCAGCAACTCGTCTCCAGTGAAACCAGATAAGATTTGAGTAGCAACATTGTTCTCCCAGTCAGCAGGTTGTTAAACGACCAGGTAGTTGACCGAAGTGTTTGATGAAGTCAAAGCAGATTCTGTTTCGACCAGTACTTTAATGATCATTGTGTTTACCTGCCTCCATTTCCACCTTCTCATGCCCATTTTAGTAATTTCTGGTTTCCTCCTTAGTTGCGTCTATTGAAGGATTTCATAAACTATTCCCAATATCTGTTTTCAGCTCTGACTTGCTGACAGCACTGGACTCCCTCCTCAAGTCTTCACCTCACAAGTGATATGCTTTTTCTCCTACCCTCAACTTAATTTGGAATTGAAAAGTTCAAAGTCTTGCGATTTTCAAGTTTACTTTTGCATAACGTTCATGTTCCTGGTGCTGATGATTACAGCAGATGTAGACAGCACCCAAGCACCAAGAGTAAAGTGTCTGGCAACACTAAAAGTTGCCACCACAGCTGGAGCCACCATCTGTAAGACATTGCACAGCTCATTTGGTACTTTAGGAAAATTGTTACTTTCAGACGGTCTCTTGAGGAGCTTCCTGCTGAGAGAGACAACAGTATGCCTTATTTTAATTTGGGGGTGTCAAAACCCAAGAGGAATCTTTGGACTTTCAACTACAAAACGTTACGTAAAACTGAACTTAATTATGAGGAAAAGCCTTCCTCACAGGCTAGGGAAAATAAAACAAACAAACAAACCCCAAACCCAAACAAGACAAAAACAAAAGCCCAATCAACCAATCAACCAAAAAGCCAAGGAGGACAGGAATACCATACAAATTCATAGATTGCTAAACATCATGAATGAACATAATAAGAGACTTAAATGACTTTGTTAATTCAGGTGAACAAAAATTCTTTTTAAACAAACTGGAAAACCCAGGGGAATTTGTTTTGCATAACCTGGATTTGCCCTTTCTCTGGAGCTAGTGGAACATGAGCCATTCTATACAATAAACACATAATAAGGGAAATGAATAGAGATTAACCCACAGCATTAATGAGTTCAAGTTTTGTAGCCCTCAGGATTTTCTTGCTCCTTTTGGCTGACTGGACAGCAGCTGTTTTTGGAACTGTTTCTAACCAGCAGAGCAAGCAGGCAGGTTTCCTTCCCTGCAGACAGCAATCACAATCCTGTCTGTTTCACTGTCACGAGGTACCAAGAAAATGGTACAAAAAAGCAATATGTAAATAAAACATGACCTGAAACTACACGTTGCAGTCATGAGGATCCAAACATCTCTGACTGGGACTGGGGGCCATGGATTTGCTGTTGTGGACTCCAGGGCAAAGCCATGCAGGGAGTTAGTGCAGCAGCCTTCCCTGCTGGCCAACCCACGTACAAATCCCACCCCGGATTGCTTTCAAAATGCTAGTAGGGACTCTTCCACCAATTCTCTTTCACTGATGCCATGAGAAGACACACAGAAATCCAAAAGCCCAACAGCAATTTCTTAGCAAAGGTAACTAACTCACTGTGCATTTTTTAGTACCATGTGCTTGAGAGATGGTGATATTGTAAAAGATAGAAAATTACTCTAATTTGATGAAATAGCTGATTTCCCTGAGACACAGCTGAATCTAATTCAGTATAAGATCCAGTAGTTTTGTGAGATATTAACCTAAATTAATCTCCTGTGAAAGTTACACACAGAGAAAGAGAAAGAAGATGGGTAGTTGGACAACAGTATTTGTAATTAATGCTTTATAATTCACATACAAATTTATTTTTGCAATGATATTTGTAGGCATATAGACATTGCAGCATTTAACTTGGTTTGTTTTTCTTTTCTCTTTTGTTTGAGAAACAGGAGAAACAGCTGGGAGATGAGTAACTAAAGTATTCTGTGTCTGCACACCTGCAGAGGGCAGGTTGAGACACCTCAATGTCAAGACCCTGGAAGCTGCCCAAGAGAGGGATGGTGGGTATCAGACATGTTTCTGAAGTTCTGTGGGAAACCTTCACTGTGGAAAACCCAGCTGCTGGTAGGTCACACCCCATGGCACACACCCATTTTTCTTTCTGTGCTTCAAGAGAATTGAGCCAACTCTCTCTGCATTCACGTATCTCTGTAAATTCTTCTGGAGAATATGGAGATTTTATAAATATGGGAATAGATATCCGTGTAGGCTTAGATGTTTGCCTCCACAAGACTAAGATAGCATTTGAGCCGGTTAAGATACAGTGTATGCTAGACTGAGTTCCCTTACCAGCTAAGCTTTTCATTAGCATAAAGTCTGGTCTACCATGATGTGTGTGGAGTCGTAGGAAAACTGGGAGAGGAGTGAGTTACTGTTGCTTCTGGCAGCTACACAAGCCCAGGGATTTTACCACAGGCTGCTTTAGGAATTTTTTCTGTGTAAAGGGAACAGTGACAAATGCATGACTAGTTAGGGCTTGTGCAGTCTTATCTAGCTCACCTTAGAAGTATTTTCCATTTGTAAGAACCCCAAAAGCTCAAACACATCTATGGCTTTCTGGCAAAAACAAAGTCACAAACCAAGATGAAAATTTGATACCCTAGATAGATAAACCTGCATAGATTATAGGTAGTGGAAAACACTAAAAATTCTTTGTATGACAAATGTTACACTTAGGCCATGGGTGACATTCCACTAAAGAGTTGGGTGCTGTAATTGTGAGATTACTGTTTTTCACCTCTAAAATTACCAATTTCATTTTCCAGTACAGATTCGGGGCCATTTTCTCTGCTATTGTTAACATTCTTGTAGTTCATAAGCAGCACCTCTTATGCAGTACAAATATCTATTTAAGAAAAGGGCAGCAAAAATAAAGTAGCAAAGGAACTAATTGTCATTTCCCAACTGGATTGAGAATAAATATCCCAACAAACATCAACCAACACTAACCAGGCCAGGTTGGATTGAGCTCTGAACAACCTGATCTAGTGGAAATTGTCCCTGTCCCATGGCAGGGTGTTGGAATTAGAGGGTCTTTAATGTCCCTTCCAACTATTATTCTATGATTCTTTACCAGCTTTGATGAGAGTCACTTCTCTCCTGAATAACAACTACAGGAAACCTTGCAAAGTTGGAATTTAAAAAACTAGCCATTCAGCTTTGCTCTTCAAACCATGCAAATGCCATGAAAAAAACCCCACCTCTGTAAGCTCTAAATGTAAATGCTTATATGAAACTGGAACTTATCTTTTTGCTGTATATGACTAAATAGCCAGGGGACTCACAGCCAGCCTGTGAGTGGTTTTGTTGTGCAAGTCAAATGGTGAACAACAGGGAGAATTTTTTTTATATCCCTGTGGTAAATGATCAGGTGACCACAAGGAAATGGCCTGCATTCCCCCAGTATTGGTGGTGTATAGCTGTGTAGTCTAACCTAGGTCTCTAAACTCCCTCAAAAGTCAATGAGAGCAAGAGAAGAGGGATTACCTTTTGAAGGTGTTCATTTAAGAATGGGATGAAACTGCCAAGTCATTTTCACTGTCTATAAATAAAGATAGATTAGATCTCAAGTTTTATACCTCCAAAAGCTCGGCAAGACTGCCTCCTCTGTAAGTAAGCCCTATTTAAAAGGATTATTTCACTCTAGGCTATAAAATAATGTGATTAGATTATGTGTTTGGCAATGGAGACGTCAATTAGGACTGATGGATCTAAGTTTCAGTAGTGTCTCTGAAGGAGCAACCCATGGTAAAAAATCCAGAGTAGACTGGAGTATTTTATAGAATAGTCTGCATTATGCATACCTTTTTCATTTCATTGAGATTGCTTTTTATATGGTCTTGCACTTTGAAAACATTTAAACAATAGGAAGCATTACTTTTTATTACATACAATTATCTAAGTAGCCTTGGCAAAATTCTTTTTTTAAAAATAATATTTCCTGATGAAGAAAAGACTAATCTATATCTAGACATCCCTGGGGGAAGAATGAGTCTTTGATCTATGGGCCTCATGAGTACAGTAACCATGCATTCAAAGATACATGGAAATTCTTTAAAATGTAGTTAAAGTGAGCAAATCCAGCTACAATCAGAAAACACTTCTTGAATAATTTCAAGCAGTAACCATGCTTTTAATTTCCCTTTTATAAATGATGGCAGTATTGATAACATTTTGTTGTATAGTAAAAAATCTGTCTGTATCTTCTCACTGAAAGAGGTCAAAATGGATTGTGCTCATCCTGTTGTGTATAAAAACCAGGCTTAATCCAAAAACCTGAATTAATTTTATTCAGCTACATTCTACAGTAATGCACAGATTAGGTAATAAAAATGATTCCTTGATCAATAGCCAATAAAAATGATTCACTGAAAGATCAGTGAATTCTGGAAGTTAAATATGACATCAAAATTTGTATTAAAAAAAACCCTGTATAAAAAAAAACTATGAAGACAGTCAGCTTTGACAAGTGCTCACTTACAGAGTTTTCCTTAACTGAGAACATACTTTTTTGCAATAGGTGTGGCAGTACCTAAAAGAGGTAGTCCTTTTTCACTGCCTTATCTGAAACAAAATTATCTAGAAAATGATGAAGAGACACACTGTCTCTCATGTAATGCATTTTCCCTTCAGCTGGCATCTAGGCTGCTGTTAAGTACAGGCTTCCTGGCAAAGGAAATGGCATCCTGCTGTGTCTTGCATGATGGATAGTGTACAGTTACCAATCTGTAAACAAGAGCTGACACTGCAATACCAAATATTTTATAGAAGCTTCTAAAAAATGGAGAGTCTATTATGGTTTCTAGAGTCACGGTGGCTGAGATCTAAGTGATTAATTCCCGGACTTTTCTACAACCATCCTTTTCTTTTTGTGAAGGGATTATCTCATTAACAGTGATCATTCTGCAAAATCCTATCAAAATCAAAAAGGAACAGAAAGTATATGCCTGTCACTGACTATGTACTACTGCTGAATTTCCAGAAAACCCTAATGATGGGTTGTGCAATTTCTGTGGAGTGAGTAGTTGAAAGATAAAGCAAGTATGTCCTTACTAATTGTAAGAAACACTCTTCTCTTTCATCTTGCTGTGCACTATCAATTTTTTTGTAGGAGGTGTGCTAAATATTCACACTAAAAACACATGCCAAAATTCGGATTTTAAAAACATTTCCATAAAATAATAGCGATAAGGAAGCCTAGGTATGATGACTTGGAATTGGAATTACAGCAGTGTCTGCCCTCAGATTGTCTGCATTAAAGACATTTAATTTTATGTACTTTGACTCTCCATTTCATGCTTTCTGTTTCATCCTATCCACCTGTTTCACCCATTTACAAGAAATGTTTCTGGGGGAATAGCTCATTTCATAGATGCTTCAATGTTTAACAGACCAAATAGTATCGGTCCTAATCTTAATTACAATATTACAACTAGGGAAAGGATAGTTCACATCAAAATAATAAAGGGGTAAAGTATAATGAGTCTTAAAAGATCATTGGTAATTCATACAGAAGGACAGAAGTTATTTAGAAGGTTCAAACCAGAATCACCCATCAGGATGGTGGGATTCACTTTAGCCCCAAAAAAGAAATCAAAGCAAAGTCTGCAATCAGATTTTAACAATGACAACACCAGGTCTGTGGAATTCAGACACTTCATTCAGGCAAAATTTAATACCAAAGCTTTAGTAGGCTGAATCAACTAAAACATTGATACTAATATTTCTAGGATAGAAATTACTGGGCTTAGTATGTATGAAATGAATAGTTCACGAATAATAAGAAATTAAAGCAGAGGGTTCTCTTGTGTGACTCTTTGTTTATTTCTTTGTGATTTTGAAACCTAATTCCTGAGATTGGATACATCAGGTTGACAGTGAATATTTAAATGTAACAGGCATGACAAGAACAAACATAAGCTGCAGTTCAGAGAATGATCTAAGATCAACTTAAAAGCCTTGCTTGCAGGATTGGGAAAAATGGTTGAAATCTGTTGGAAGCTTGCCTTTATGGCTTGGAAGAGGGGAATGGGTTTCCAGAGCACTAAGCTGTCGCACTGTCGGACACGAAAGAAACATGCAGACTTCTCAGCAGCAGGTCAGGAACTATTAGGCAGGACCAGAAAAAGGGGCCTGCCTTTCTTTATTCTCTCATTTTATATCTTTCTTAAGACAATCATGGATTGGTCAATGAGGTTATCACCTCTATAATTTCATAGGATAATGACATAGTCAATCATCTTTCTCCGCCTCGGAGAAAGGAATGAAAAACAATCCAGAAGTTCAAAACAATCTTGGCCGGTTACAAAAACAAGGACTATGTTTATAGAAAATGCATGAGAACTTCTACTACAGAAGTAAAAACATAGAACACTGTAAAAATCAGGGCGACACTATGTCATGAGGGACCTTATCCCTATTGCTCTCAAACTGAGCAAAAATGAATAAAGTGAAGAGACTTTCACTTACATTCAGAGTGAAATGCAATACAAAATGAAGGCTCAGGTCTGAATGATACCTATCAATGTCTGTAGTTCCTCTGGGCAGTGGCTCATCAATCTTTGCATAAAGTGTAGTGTCATTTAGTGTTCTTATACAGTAGTCCTTTACAACAGAATAAAGATGATGGTATCTTGCCTTGTGAGTATGAAAATATCCAAAACCCAATCTGTGATTGACAATTTTCTTCTATGTTGCCTAGTCAGCAATCAGAAAATGCTGTTTGCTAAACAAGGTGCTTTTTTTGATGCTGCCTCTTTACCTCAGTATTAATCGACCTTGATTCCCAAAGTGAGTCTCTAATTGTGGGTGCAACTGCATGTCTGCTGTCAATAATTCCTGATGATTGACTTCAATTTCTCACTGCTTGAAGTTGCGCTTTCTTGTTCTCTCAAATGTCCTTTTGTTCTTGATGCCATCATGTTCCCCAAACTGTATGGTTTCTCCTTTATTTCACTCCAGCAGCTGCTTTGGCATTCTGCATCTTCTGTTTCAGATACATGAGTGGCTCTGCACATTTGTGTTGTGAATATCATGGCTTCAAACCCTGAAAGATTTTTATGTCCCAAAACGCTCTCATTGCAGATTTTATCCTGCCATCTGATGTGCAATATGGCCCACAGATGGTACAGATGAAACCACCCTACAAGCTGTAAATGTTGATAGTCAAAATAGAAAGTTAGAAGAAAACATATAATTAATGTCTCTTCCCTTTCAAAAAAGCAAAACAAAAATAGGTCCAAATAGGAAAAGAGTTACAGCATTAAAGCTACCAGAATATTTCTCACTCATTCAGTACATATCCCCAATTAAATTCAAAGAGAAATTTTGAGGGAAATCTAGACTGCAATTACTGGGATCAGTTTGGATATCATTAGGTAATCTGAGTTAGAGTTATCATATACTATAGCATAATATTATACAGGCACCTTGATATGTTTTCAAATCTCTCACAAACCTTTAATAGCAATAATAGTTACTATCTAAATCTGTCCAGAGCCACATGGCAACATTATCTCAAAAGGACTGCCACTGACATTACTTAATTCCATTATATTTGTGTGCAGTATCAATAGCAGAGTTGACATACACAGCACAAAAATGTTCTACTTAGAACTGGCAAAGTGACAAAGTTTGATCCTAAACCCTAACCTGATTTAGTAAATTCTCTTAAACTGTGATTCAACTAAATTTTTAGCTACCTGTTGTTAAGGGTCATATTATTAGTGACTTTATAAATACAGAGATACCAAGATGTTCAGGCTAATGGAGGTTATGTGTCTTCAGGTAATCCATGGCTGAAGCCCAGCTCTAAGCAATTCAAGCATGTGACTAGCCTTCTCAAGGCAAACTGATGTAGCTATTCACATAAAATTTGCATGAAAACAGAATCAAAGTAGCCAGTGAACAACCGGGTTGCAAAGCTTTATTTGGGAGGTGCCTTTGGGAGGTTTTGAACATTAAATGAACGGAGCCTTCTTCTGCATTAATCAGACTCTTGGCGGTAGCCATGAGCTCCAGAACTTCCTTACATTTATTCTCCTGTCACAGTTGTCCTCATTTCTGAACCAAGCAGCATTTTTGCAGTGCCACACTGTTACTGTGCCACCTCTACTTTCTCCAAGGGGTATGGACAGTTCTTTTCCCTCCCACTTGTTGATCGGAAGGATGCTGGAACTTAGTGGTTTAACCAGCAAATACAAAAGAAAAGGATGTGAGAAAAGTACTGCACTTCTTTTTCTCTGTGTCACACTGCAGCAGGTTCCTGTCGAAGAAAATGAACACTACCACTTTTTTGTCACAGTACCTTTTTTTTTCCTCAGGTGTTGAAGCAGTAATGTAAAACACTGCATAGGATGAGCCCTATGGTCCCAAGAGATGAGAAAGGCTTTTTGAAAAGCTCTCAAGAAATATGTCCTGTGAAAAGTGAAAAGGGAGATGGTTCGTATGCTCGCTTAATCAATCCAAGGCAAAGGGAAGGAAATGAAAAATATTTTTTTCCCCAGTTCAATGGGTATTTACCCTCAGAGCACCTGGCTACATTTCTAGTCTCCTTCCCATGCTCCTGCTATGTCTGACCTTCATCTTTGCAGACACTAAGAATCCAAAGCTGCTGCTTCCCCACCCACTTGGACCCCATTTACAACTCTAAATGTTCCAGATCTTTCTGTTTCCAATCTCTCCAACACAATCAGATGCCCTAATTTTACCTACCTGTTCAATTTAATATTAGACACAAATATACCCAGAGTGCCCTTCTCCTGTTCGACTCCAGCATCCTCCTAGCATGCTAAACCCCTTCAGCTTCTACTTCAGCACCCCTGGACCAGCTCCATTGCTTACTAAACCCAAACACAACGTGAGGTAATCCTCCCGTCCAAATTTCAGCTCTGCTCACAGCCCTGACCAGGGTGCACTGCAGGGTAGTCTCTCACAGGGCAGATGGCACTCCCAGTACCATCATCTGCCCCACCGGCCACCGAGCCGCGCCGGATATCCGACAGGGTTTTGACACTTCCTACCCTGGCTCCTCTCAGTGCAGGACTTCGCCCCTTCCCTCACCGACTGGAAGCAACCCAGTTCACTTCGTCCTGACCGAGTCCCGGCCGCTCCGCCCCGAGCCTCAGTGCTCTTCACCTGCCTCCTCCTCTAACTGATGTCCACACCAATGCCCGTTCCATCACCTCAGTTCCTGGCACGACGCTGGCACCCCCTTCCAGGCCCCGCTGCCCTGAGGCACGGCCAGGGACGACGCCACCGGACACCCCCGCACCTGAGCATGGCACTGCCGCGGCCACCGCCTGCTCCCTGCGCCCGCCGGCCCCCGACCCCTCTCCCCCCGCTGACAGAGCAGGAGGGGCGGCACCTGCGGGTCCGCCCCATTCTCCTCCCCTCCCCTCCTCTCACCGAGAGAGGGAGAGACCGAGACCCGAAGGGAGGAAGAGAGACGGTGGCACCGAGAGCGGCGGGTTGGACTGCCTGAGCGCAGTGCTCGTCGTGAGGGGAGGGAGGGGGAAATTAAAAAAACCAAAACCAAACACCCAAAATATCAAATACTTAAATTAAAAAAAAAAAAAAAAGTGACGGAGGTTTAGAAGGAGAGTGCTTCAACTTTTTCTCTCTCTGCCCAGCAAGGTAAGGGAGCGGCGCGGGGCTTTGCTTCGCTTTCTCGCCGGTTTCTGGGAGTGCACAAAGGTAGCGGGATCGGGCGGTGGCGGCGTCTCCGCTCTCTGAGTGGCGCTCAGCGTTGTCACCCCGCGGAGCGCANCCCGCGGGGGCTGCGCCGGGGCGGGGAGCGCCGGCCGTGGGTGGCCCGCGGGACCGGGGGTGTTTGCGGGCACTTCTGGACGTGTGCAGGCCGCGTTTGAGGAGGGAGGGGAGGACAGGGCGCCGGCCCCTCTTCGCGGGGATGAGGGGCTGTCGCTGTGGCGGAGGGAGGGCTGTGTGTTCGGGAGACGCGGCGGCGGCCGCGCTGCCCCGCGGGCTGTGTCACCGGCGGCCCGACCGGCGGCCCGTCCGTGAGTCTCCCACCGCGGGGGCAGCTGATGGACGCGGCTCCTTTGCTGTTGGGAAGTAAAAGTAGAACGGGGGGAAAGCGGCTGGGATGAAGCCGGCGGCGGCTCTCCGCGGCAGCTGACAGATGTACACGGGGGATTCTAGGTACCGCCGGGCGCCGGCCCTTCCCTCCCAGCGCTCCCCGAAACCTCCGAGAGATGAAAACTTTGTGTACACCGTAGGATTTCGGCCAGCCCAGCGGGTGGGCCAAGCGTTGCTGTTTGTTTAGGCCGCAAGCCTGCAAATATTTATCCGTATTCTGAAATTTAGGAATTATCAATGGTTAGATGCGTTTGAAGTGCGGGAGACTCAGTTACCCCGTGGAAAAATATTTCCCATGTCTGCTGCTTGTTAGCATGTTTGCTTTGAATACACTGAAGATAGGACCTTTTTTTACATTATTCCATTTGCCTTCCTTTGAATTGGTGCCTCTTCGGACTTTTCCACAGAATGGTATTTTAAGTATTACTGAAATAATACTTCATATTCTTCATACTTCATTGATACCTTGTTACAAAGAGCTCTTTAAAAGATGGAAATAAAAAGCCTGCTGAGAAGAAAGTGTTGTGTCTTATTTCCTGACTAGGAATTAACTGAAGCTTTATTTTACTTAATGTGTATTTACAATTATTACTGTTGATGGAGAGGGGAAGCAAATAGGTGCATATATCAGTTGCAGGTGTAGTTATACATGTGACTTCTGAGACAGCTAAAGCTTTCAGCACTTTTAAATACTGTAATGTACACCTAAGTTTGGTTTTTATTAAAGGATATGCCCTCTAAAGAGAAACAGGGATGGGTCTTGTGTTGATTGAAAAACTTGTTACGTATGTGCTAGTGGATTAAAAAAATCTTTACAAATTTTAAACATTATTCTGTAGAATTTGCTTGTGAGTTCAACAAAAGAACTTATGAAGCTGGAGGATTAGCTTGTTAAATGCCTATTTGCAAAGGAATAAGGATTGTGTGAGTATTCTCAGAGCTGTTGAGAAATGTTTAGTTGTCATTTTTAACATTGGTGCGTTTTGAACATATGCATACTTTTTCTCATGTATTCTCAAGTATTCCCAACAAAATGCTCCAGAAAGTCAAAGAATAATGCTCAGTATGTGCCTACCTGTTTAAATGATTGGGTTCTGAGCCCTGAAGGTTTAATTCAGCATCTGTAAATACAGGTAACAAATACAGTGTATATTTTTTGCTTACTGCTAGTAGTGTTTGTACAAAACAATTTTTTTTCTATGATGTTTAACAGGGGGAAAAAAATTAGGTATAAGAAACAGTTTGTACATACCAGGATTTTTTTATTGGTTAGGTTTGGCTGTAGATAATGTAGCAATCATAAATAGTGAGGATTTTTTGGTAAGGTAATTTTTAAGTCCAGGATGTAATACTAAAGGAAATAAGCAGTAATGGGCTAGCTGATTACTGAGCTTTTACTGGGATAATTAAAATATGTAAAGTTTCTTAAGATTGCATGAGGACATCACAGATGAAAGGAGGGGCGATCTGACTGTGAGAAAAGTTTGTCTAGAATTCGAAAAAAGCATGTTTGGTTCAAGGTCTTCTGAAACACATAGCTACTGGCATTGATATTTGACGGTTCAACAAGTCATGTCCAAAGTATTTGCAGATACAAGGTAAAAAAACTTGGAGTCTAACTTAGGAGACTCTAATTAGTTGCTATGGGATGTAGAGAAATAAACTGTTTTTTAAAAGGGTAGAATGTCTGTACCTTGAAGCTTGTCACACTATGAATTCTGGGCTGTTTATTCTGTGTAAAACTCGACTCAGTATAATGTTAAAAATTTACCCTAGGAAACCTTTTAGTGAAAACTGAAAAAAAAAAAAAAAGAATGCATTTCCCTGTAATTTTCAGTGTTTCTAGGAAATTTGGAGTGGGCATAGGACTGTAAGGATTTTACTTTCAGTGCCGGAGTCAACTATGGTTTTGTAGTACCTTTTATATTAAGCATGTGGTTTTTAAAAGTGCTTTTTTTGCTTTATAAGGTTCTGTACCATATGTTTTGTATTTAATTCTTTGAATGACCACTGAAACACAGCCAACTTTGGGTAAATGTGGCAACTGTTAACTAGCGCTTAGCAACAGTGCACAATAATCAAGACGGGAAGTGAGGAAGAATACCATGTCTAATTGAAACTACAGGGGGCATTTAGCTAGGTAGGATGTAATTAACAAAACATGGAGCTTGGATGTGATATTAAGGCATCACATCTTGACTCTTGCCAAAAAAGGATTGTGAAATCAATAACGTAAAAAACCCATTTCAGATATTTGGCTTTATATGTCGGAAGAATAGCCTCTTTGAGATACATGTGCTTTGCCTATTCTTGCATAATCATTTCTTGCACATAATGCAAAAGATGCATTTTCTTTTGTTTCTAAAACATAATTGTGAGTAGGAGAACTCTTTGGAAAACCAACAAATGAAGGAGTAATAAGTCTTGACATTCTGATAATCATGTCTTTTAGAGAATTAGTCCCATGAACTGGAGTTCATTAGATATAGTAAGCAATTAAGATATCTCTAATGTCCTGAAACAGATCACAGCAGCAGTCATAAAATAACACTAAACTTTTACAATTACTGTGTTATTTTTTAAAGAATTGTTTACTTTCCTCAAATCCTGTCTTGTCATTACTTTCCTTAATAAATTGAAAGTATTGCTTATGAGAATATTTGTTCAAAATGCTTTTGCCTAATGTAGTTTCAGGTTTTACTTTTTAAAAATTCCAGACCTGATCATTTTGTTTCATGCTGTATTCCATGTGGAGATACATTCATGGACCAATTTTATTTCTTGTATAACCCAAACACATCTTGTTTCTAAGACCTCTGAAAATATCCTTGTATAATAAGGAGAGAGCTAGTGAATAAAGTTTCAGTGAGTCATTGCAAAAGCGTATTTGCAAGTCCTGTTAATAAACTTGAATTTGCAGGTAGGTAGTGAAGATGCCAAAACCAAGCAGCCATTCTTTGAAGGTGGGTGTACTGGTGAACTATCCAGTAGCATTAGGCTCTTAATAATTAAATAGAACCATTAATGTTTTTATAATCCAGAAGTAAAAACCACAGGATATCTGTTGGAGGAACTTGTAGATGACAGAAATTTGGAACAGTGTTTATTTACGAGGGGGACAGCCAAATTCTGTACACTGTTGATGTTGGCTTGGAAGTATCAAACAGAAGTATACAGTTCTTACAGAAATTACAGGCTGGATTGATGGGACAAGGCCAATTGTATGAGGTTTAATGAGGTAAAGTGCCAAGTCCTGCTCTTGGGTCATGATAACCTCGTGCAACACTACAGCCTTGGGAAGAGTGGCTGGAAATGTACCCAGTGGAAAAGGACCCAGGGGTGTTGGTTGACAGCCAGCTAAACATGAACCAGCATGTGCCCAGGTGGCCAAGAGGGCCAGTGGTATCCTGGCTTGTATAATTTAGTTTGGCCAGCAGGACCAGAGCAGCGATTGTCTCTCTGTACTCAGCACTGGGTGAAGCTGCACCTTTAATCCTGTGTTCAGTTTTGGGCCCCTCACTACAAGAAGGACACTGAGGGGCTGGAGCGTGTCCAGAGAAGGGCAACAGAGCTGGTGACAGTTCTTGAACACAAGTCCTGTGAGGAGCAGCTGAGGGAGGCGGGATTGCTTAGCCTGGAGAAAAAGGGGCTCGGAGGGGACCACCTTGCTAGATGGGGGGTTGATCTCTTCTGCCAGGTGACAAGGAAAAGAGGAAATGGCCTCAACTTCCACCGGGAGAGGTTTAGATTGGATATTGGGGAAAACTTCTGCATGAAAGGTTTGTCCAGTATTGTAACAGGCTGCCCAGGGAAGCTGTTGAGTCACCAGCCTTGGAGCTTTTTAAAAGAAGTGTAGTCATGGCACGTACAGGACATGGTTGAGTGGTGAACTTGGCAATGCTGGGTTAATGGTTTTGGACTCAATGATTGTGCAGGTCTTTTTTACCTAAATCATTCTGTGATTCTAAAATGTAATTAGATTTGGTTTAGATGACTCCTGAAGCCTGGTGAGCTGGTTTCTGTTGTCTTATTCTGTCACACAATAATGACACAACTTCTGTGAAATTCTTTTGGGACATGAGAGGCCATAGAGGCCATAGAAAATTGTGTAAATTACTACTTTCATTGAAGTGTATTTAATGTTGTTCTCATTGAGTTAGCATTTTAAGTTCCACAGCATCTCAGATTTTTAATGAAAAACCTCTGTGTACTTGGCCTGAAAATCCTATGTCATATACTGTCAAATGCTTTGGTTTATTTGCATTTACTTTTTTTTAGCAGTTACACTACACTAACTAATAAAATGTTCATAAAATATAAAAGATAGGAAGAACTGTATGTTGTGACATAAAATCACCAGAAGAGTAAGAATGTAGGGAGCAGCCTGAGTCAGTATGATGAGATGTGATAGAAACCTTCAATTAATATTTCTCATATAAGGTTTTGGAGAGGTTGTTTTGAGGTAGTTTTTCAAACTGCTGGAGCTGTGAACAGAAAACAGTGTGGGCAGACCTAAGATACTGTTACTTAAGAGATTACCAGACATCTGTTGTACACGTTTCATGAACCAAGCCTGGAGTGACTAGTTTTATGAAATGCTGTGCAGAGATCCTCTTCTTCTCTGTCTCCTATCTCCATTACTGTGTGTAATTAGCTCTTTTCAAGACCTTTGGTGTGATCTGATCAGAGCACTTTGAGACAAGTGAAGAAGTTAGTTATCAAATGTAACTGTGGTCTGAAATACACTCTATTAATAGTCTTTAAAATGAAGATTCATCTGTGTGTCTCATCAAAAGTGATGATATTTCCCTGGAACCTACATTGTGAAGTTTAATTAGATGGCTGTTTATTTTACACTGCTGGGTATTTTCCTGGTACTCTTGTCCTTTTGCACCAAATTTTGCTGCACCTCCCTCTGCTGCACTGATTTCTCTGTTGAATGGAGTGTACAGCACCAAAATTTCAGAGAAATCAGTAGCCTTTTTTGAAAAGCTCCGTTTATGCTGCTGTTTTTCTCTTGAGCCATACTAAATTTAAATTTGGCTTCATAAAGAAGTGTTAATGTGCATATGAAACATTTCACCTCTAGTATTCTGCATATTTGAGAGATATTAGGATTTGTCCTTCCCCTTTCTTTTATAATGTTACCTCCAACTTCAAAACTTGCATTCTTATAGGTTCTCAGGTCTGTAGGCATAAGGAAACCTAAGGACAATTTTTTCTGGGAGAGTGATAGTTAAATTTGCTTTTAATTTTATGCTTTTTACTTGGTAGAATTCTCTTACACTGTTTCCCACACCTGCCTTTATTTCCAGCTGTCTTTTTTAAACGATAGAGGTGGTCATATGCAACTGTAATGCCAATGCTCAGGGAGACTGTGTATACTCTGAGTTGTATGGTCCCTTGTTGTGTTATCACTCAGGAGTAATTGAGTAATTAGAAGAGTGTTTGGAAATTGCTGTGAGCCTGATCCTCCACAATCTTCCTAGTAAAGAGGAAATGATCACTTATTAAAAAAAGTGAAGTGTAGCACGGCATTCTGGGCTTAGTGAGATCCAAGCTCTTTCTCCATCACACACACTTCAAAGAGTTGGTGTAGTGGTAAGGAACAGCAGATGCAAATAACTGAGCTCAGCTGCTTCTGATGCCATAAGGAGTCTGGGAAGCTACCTCTTTACACTGGAATCACTGGAGAAATAGGGATGTTCACAGCAAAGTTTTATAAATACTACTGTTGCCTACCCATGCTCAGAATGAAGAGCATATGTGACAAAACTTTGTCTTGATGACTTGATTAGGGATTTGCAGAGGGCCAAGTGCTCTGTTCCCTGTCCTGAGCCCTGTGTCCTTTTACTGCTGGTACAGTACTTAACTGCTATTAGTTCTCTACTTACTATCTCCTTGGTGATAATGTGTTTCACGATTTGCACAATTGCATCTCAGTTTTGTCATTCAGGAGAACAAGCCATCTACTTTTACTGCTTTTGTTCCTGCCTCACTGACCATCTCCCTGTGGCTTCTCAGGGAGTCTGCCAAACTCTGTTGGCTTTGGAGCATTAGGTGGCTTTATTCTCCTGCTCTTTTACACTTTCTGTCCACTTTGAGAACAGCTGTTTCATAAAGGAACCTTAATATTGTAATTTCTTTAAACCACTTATACCGAATCAAATTCTTAGTGTAATTAGGTAATTCCTTTGGGAAGACTGGGAAATAGGTCTTGATTTTTACAACTACAAGGCACTGAATCAAGAGGAGGGAAACAGCCTCCTGCCAGACATATAGTATGTGACATTTAAGAACATGGTGGTTTCCTATTCTTGTAAAAAATGCTTTCAAAAATTAATTTGTATAGATGAGATGTTAAGATACTGCTGTTACTCTTTTGAATCTTAAACTCTTAGAGAGAAATTTCTTGTGAGAAAAATAAGAAATTAGGTGGATTAGCCAAGTGATCAGTACTACCCCACAGAGGAGCAGTTTTGAAGAAAACCTAGAGGAGAAGGGTGGGAAAGACAAAGTCATCCAAGAACACTTTAATGCCTCCAACAGAGGCTCACAAAACTGCTGATGGGATATTTAAAGCAGTTCAGAGTGAAAAGTATGCATATCCTCATAGTCCCTTTTGCAGCAGTTTCAGTAAATTTTGACAGTTAGTGCCTGCCATTTTTTTTTCCCGGTACGAGAGTCAGCACTCAATTTCCAAGCCTTTTGAGCAGGATGAAGACAACTTGCCTGCCAGACTGTGGACTTGGAAGAAGAAGGTGAAATAACAATCATGTTTATGGCAGTTGTGGAAGGTGAGCTGGATTTCAAGGGCACGAAGATTAAAACATTAGCTCTCACAAACTTTTGTTTCAAGAGCTATGAAATGACAGGGCATGTAAACATATAGATTTTTCTGGTTTTTTTTATTGCATTAACTTAGTAATACTCTTCTTTCTTACTACGTGTCTGAAAGTGTTTTGGGTGCTGCATGGAAAATACATAGGCAGTTGCCTCCTCCGAAGTACTCAGAGCTAGAGAGGATAGTGTATATGTTTGTGTATGTATATATATATATATGAAAGAGAAAAGGACATAAATTAGAAATGCTGAGGTCTCATATCATACTGGTCCAATACATTAGTGGGTCTTTAAAGGATTCTTTTTTTAAATGATTGATTTGCTGAGATGGCTTATACTGTTTTTTTGTGTTCACAGTTTGGCTTTCCATACCAGAATTTCTTAGTGGGTAGTAGATGTGCCACTAGTAATACTATTCAAAACAGTATGCCTTGGAAGCTCTTAAACAAATGCCACCACCATGAAAAAAGAACACCCCAATTTAATTTTAAACAGCAGATGTGACCTTGTGGCAGAAAAGCCTGAGAAGGAGGGGGAAAAAAAAAGGCTTCTTCTGGCTGCTCTCAGCTATCATAATGAACAGTGTTGCTTGTTGATTGCCCAGCTTGGTTGTTTTATTGAGAGAAGTCCTGTGTCTGGTGTCTGTGCACGTAGATGCTCAATTTTCATCTGCAGCACAGCTGACTGGCTTTCTGTCAAGCTTGGCTTTGGGGTGATTCCAGTTGTCATGTGGATTTGGTGTAGAATGAGGGAGGCTGTGCTTGCAATAGGAGTTAAGCACTCCCCTACACAGTGCAGTATAGGTTTTCAGCTCCATTTGCTGTCACTGTAGTAAATCCATTTCTGATTATGTGCTAAAACCAGACAGATTAACTGCTGAGTTGAACTTGTGAAGTTGTGTGTGTGTTGCCAGAGTCCCTCCTGCTGGAAAAGGCAGATCTGTATAACCTGTAGATTCAGAACAGTTGAAAATTCATCCTAACATTGTTGCTTTGATGTCTGTTTGAAAGCAAAAAAACTCATTTGCTTTTGATTACCATGTTTAAAGGATGCTGTCCCAACAGTGTAATAAATGAGAATTGGATCTGGGACTTAGTTCTGGGACAGTGTTCTTCCAGATGCCTTTTAATTGAATCTTTCTGTGAAAATGAACTCAACTTTGAACGTTATAACATGCAGTTCAGGAGTTTAGGGCTGAAAAAGAGAGAGGAATGCAACAGATGCTGCATAGTTTTGATACTTCTTATATCGGATGATACTGATACTTTAAGCTTGTGTTCTCTATTCTGTTTCACTATATAAACAAGTACAGCCTGAACCTCAGTATATAACCTTGACACAACTGGATCTTTACAGGTCATTAGCAGTGTGTCCAAATTACAAAAACTGCATATTGGGAAACCCATGAGGAATTTGCATTAGTAAAACCTTTAATTTCCTTTGACTAAAGCTGTTTTGTGCCTTGGGCTTTTTATTTTTAAGAAATGGATCTTCAGTTCTTGATTCATTGCACTCTAGCTGAGAATTGCTGAGAACCTCACAGTTAGATTTGACAGGATAATAAGTCAAAACTATCAATGCAGATCAGCCATGAACCAAAATATATCATAATATATATTGTTTTAATGGGATTTCCAACATGACCCTGCCACAAGTGTGAGTTTGGACTGGTTGACCTTCAGAGATGCCTTCCAACCAGAATGATTCTGTTGTTGGTTGTAAAGTGGGGTAGTACAAAACCCATAAAACTTGTCAGTATTACCTGTTGGTAAGATAGAGCTTCCTGAAACAACTCATCTGGCACAAGGGCTTTGCAGAAATACTCAAGGAACAGGCTACTAGCAGCCTGAACTGTTCTGCTTTCCTCTGTCTTCTTTCTGGCAATTTTTCTGCTATGAGCCAGATGTGCTTTCTGTATATGATCAGAAATGTATGCTGGTTTCACATCCAGCCACATGCATGGACAGAGAGACTCTGTGAGTTCTGCTACTGGCAGCTCTCTGCTGGTCCTGTCTCGTTGGTGGATGGCAACAGAAATGGTCTGGTGATTGAGGCATCGCTGGGCATGTGTTAATAGGAAGTCTGCAAAGCTGGAATGACTCCCTAAGAGGTTGTTTGGCCTGTCTGGGATGGAAGATTGAGCATCAAAGGGTAATAATGATACCTGATGGACTGACATTGTTGCATTGTCTGAAATCAGTCTATCTAGATTCATGTTCATAATTGAATGTTTTACTCTAAGGAAACTTGAAATTCGCCCAGTACTATTAATTTTAAACCTTTTTCAGGACTAAAATAAAGCATGCATATATAGGAGATATTTGTTATTTCAGTCAATCTCTTCTACTTCTTATTTGGTTAGTTAGAGAGATTTGGGAGCTGCAGTTTTCAATGACATGCCCTCCAGCATCTTTCTGTTAAGTTCTGTGTGTGTCCATATGTTTATTTTTCTGGACATATTGATTCTTACCTGATGATTCAGTATGTGGGTTGCAGTTTCTTCCTAGTTGCCATATTCTAGCTGAACACGCTCCATATGTAGAGGAAAACCAGCCAAGTGTGGAAAGAAGGGGGTTGTGCTTTTTTTTTGTAGCAATTATGAAAAGAGGAACAGAGGCTGGATGATAACATAACTTTTCCTTCTCCACATAATTATCTGAATAAAGTGGGAGATTGGCATTTTGTGANAAGAACTAGAAATTTGCAACCACAGATTGAATTTTCTTTGAGAAATTCCATCTCAGGAAGAAGTTGACTGGCAAGTTAACAAAAGGCAGAAAGCAGGACTATTTTATGATTCATAACGAATCCTTTCTCCAAAGACAGAAGCAAGTGTATTTTGAGGCTGTATGCCTGGAAGGAGGCTGGCCTCCTCAGGATGAATTCATTAAAACAATTCTGTCCTCCCTGTTCCAAAGTGCAGGTTCATGCTGAGAGAGACTGATAAATTTCTCCTTAAGAAATGCTTGTTGAAAATGTGGTCTATTCTCCATGTTGCCATACTGCCTTTCTGATCTGGAATAAATTACATAAACTGTGTCCCTTTCAGCCAGCATGCAAAGATAAGAGAATGCACTGGTGAATTTTGTGTCCTTTCTGCCATTATGTGTGCCAAGAAAAATAGCCCCAAACTAAATACATGAGCAGAAAATTGTTTTAAGGGAAATGGTCCCTTTTATCATGGGTTGATGTCAAACTGGGGAGTAAATAGTTAAATGCAATGCCACCATATAGCCACATGAAGGATAATATTCAGTTTCTGATCTTCTTTGTTTTGGAAATGAGGCTTGCAATTATCTACTTGCAGTCTTTACTGGCTTACCTATCCCTGTAGGTTCTGCCTTTTGTAATTGCTTCTCTGTTTCTATGGATAAACTTACTTTTACTTAACAGAGCTTTTAACTGATGATCACTGTTCTTTACCATTCAGTTCTTCTGCCCATCCTTTAATGAAGAGTAGTGCTATTATTGTTTTAATAAGACTGAGGAATGTTCTTATGTTTTGAACACTGCCTATTGCTATTATGTTCTATGGCAAAAAAGGATGGGGACTTGTTCAGTTCCGTCACAGATACAAGCTTTATTTTGCTGTTGAATGGCTTAGTTCAAGGTAAAGAGTCAAGTTATACTAATTATTATAATAGACTGTGTTAGAAGACCTAGAGTTCTAAACTAGCATTTTGAGAGATGGAGAATCTAAAGAAAATCTGTTCTGATTTTTCTAAGAAAACGATACCAGTATGCAGTCGCCTCAGACCTCATTTCACAGAATCATAGAATTATTGACAGAGATTTGAGGTAAACCTGTGTCCTTTGACATTTCAAACAAAAAACATAAAATGTGTCTGGACATACCACCTTGGCCAGGGAATACAGAAATTTCTTTAGTCTCCATGGAAAAAGCATGATAGTTTACTTAAGAGGGGAAAAGAAAACAACTTTTCTTTCTGCTCTTAGGTGGTTCTCTCTCTCTTACCATTGCAGAGTGGTGTAAAGGACATATATTTGAATGTTAGAGAAAACACCTCTTTTAAAACTATAATAAATGCTTATGCAAAGCTACAATGTATGTTTTTCTCCCAGATGATGGTCCGTGTATTAGCAGGTAAAGAGTATGGAGCTTTTCCTGCCATGCTGTATTTCACACCATTTACACTGATGTACAAAAGAAACAAAACCCTTGCAGTCCATAATAAATTTAATATTTACAGAGAAATTGCTAACTTGCATTAGAGAAGAGTTGTGGTACATGTCTTATTTAGCCAAATTCTGAATGTGTTAGAAAAATAAGTATCTCCATTCCTAAGTAACTCTGGGATGATTATCATTGCCTGTCTGATTGGAGAGAATAATTTTGGTAAAGAACTGGATTTAATCAACAGGTCTCTTGCTCAGCTGTGAAAAGGCCAGGAAAAACAGCTGTAAAAATGTTGATGTTGGCCATGAATTTACATAAATAACAACTTGCTTGCTTTCGCATGCATGCTCAGGGTGATACTACAGTATGGACTGCAGAAGATCTGGTTTTATTTCCAAATTCTGCCACTGAGAGATGGCTCATGGCTTCTCCACGTCTCAGTTTCCCTCTCTAAACCAAGGGTGGTTGTTGGCCTGGGAGTTCTTAAAGCACTATATGATAGTAATGATTTGTTGTTAAGGTCTTTTATGGCTGAGCCTGGAGGGCCCTTAATTCAAGTTTCCTGGTCAGGTCCTTGGGCTGCTAAGCTTCATGCTTCTGTCAGAGAGCTTTAGACCTCAAAGAACAAGTGGTGTTCTTGGCATACATACATACAAGCAGCTATTTGGCTCTTGTGTTCAAACTTTCTGTTTAATTTCAATTAACTTGATTTTAATTAATTGAATTTAGACATCACAGTCTCTGGTTTCCCTGTGAAAACTGTTTGCCATATAGGGAGAGCTTGGGCAGGGTCTCCATCGAGATGACTTGGTGGTGAAATGGATTCCAAAGTCCAAGGCCCTTGGTCAGTGAAGCAGCCCATGGCCAGGGCTCTGTTTACCCACCACAGTAGTGCTAACCAGTATCTGCACCAGTGTCAAAGTATGAAATACTCAGTGAAAATAGGCTGTGTCTTGCCGAAGGTCTTCAGCTGGCTAAAGCAAGCAGTAGTTGAGGAGGGAGTAAATAAAGCTCTTGCAGACCGCATGCTGTAACAACCTTTCCCCTTTCCCCTCCCCCCATACTCCCTCTTTTTTTTTTTTTATTGGCCATATGTTTTAGTAGTCTAAGTATGTGTCAACGGTAATCCAGGCTCTCTGCTCTTAAAGGATGATTACCCAGTTTGTTGCCAAAGTGAGACTTTTTCTTCCCCATTTAATTAATTTCTGTGAAGGTTGTAATCGTAAACCTTTTTTTTTTTTTATCGCAGATTATTCTTTGTGTGGCTAAATTTAACTCCCATCTCTTTTTGCTGGCTGCCGGTCTGTTCCCGGTTTGTATGAGGGAGGGGGTCAAACAAACCGGTTTGTTCCTTGGATGCTAATCTGAATTTCAGAGGCGCTGTCCTTCACCCCCAGGCTCTGCTCCCCTCCCCCTCCTCCCTGATCTCTGCAAACAGCCTCTTCGGGTCTCTTTCTCCCCTCCATCCCACCCCCCCTCTCCAGCCCTTCTTTCCTCCACTGGCTTGCCAGAATGTTGATTATCCTTTCCCACTCATCCCATACCCCAATTCTCACTTAGGATGTTTGATGTCCTAGAGAATTAATGCACCCAAAATTCAAATGGTTTAAAAGTCTTCTGGTCTGTGTGTTATATTAAAGATATTACAGTGCTTTTTTTGGGAATTAAATTTTATGGATTTTTATGGGTTAAAGCAGGTACAGGGTTTTCTGATGAGTTTTATAAAAAAGGTGGTGACCTCGTGTCAGGGTGTGAAGAGGGTCATCTTGGTTTTATATAAAATAGCGATTAGGAACTCCCCTCTTTAGGGAGCAATTTCTCAGGTCACCTTGGCCGAACAAGGAGGGGTTACTAGCTAGCTTTGGATCCCTAGTTGTAACCCGTCTTCATGGTAGTTCTCTTGGCATGGATACAGTTAACCTCCTTCTTGCCTCAAAAAAAAAAAAGGAAGCATGGCCAGTGGACATGCAGAAAGGCGTTGTCACTGTACAGACTAAACCCTCCTACCTGTTATGTGGAAGATAAACAAACCCACAAACATACCGCCCTAGTAGATTGAAATGTGTGTGTGTCGGGGAGGAGGGGAATAACACGTAGGAAAAGATTTATGCCTTCCTTTGGGCTGTTGCTTGGTAACAGAAAATGCCTCTTAAGCCTATTTTTGGAGAGGGGAGGGGTGAAACTTGATTCAGTGACCATCTGTCCCAAGCTGGTTGATTTCCTGTTGAGCCCTCCTTTGTTTCTGTCAAACAATTGATTCTTACCCTTTACAGATAAGAATACTGTTGGTGACATTGCCCTGAATCAGCAGGTTGCCTTGTGGCAACCACAAAACAGACCTATTAATTTTAATAATTTTTTTAATGTTTAAGGGATTTCAGTTTTTCAGAGGCTACTGGCTGTAGTTTTACTGGGATTCATTTATCTGTGTTGTGGTTTTGGTTTTTTGGTTCTTAGCTCTTTGGAACTGCCTGCAGTACAGTAGGCGACTGTAATAAATGTAATTGAAACATTTTTAGAGAAGATGTAATAAGCTGTTTTCTCAGTCTGAAATTGTTGGGCAGAAGCAGCCATGGTTTTGGGCCCATTAAGCCTTTTGTCAGTGGAGGGGAGCAGAAGTTAATTGAAGTCACTATTGAAGAAATCCCCACTGTTTCTGTGAAAACAAAACCCAGATTCTTAATGGCAAATGGAATATTTTCTATTGTTCTTGTTTAGTTGTCAGAAAATCATTCTCTGTTTGACTGCCTCCTGATGTTTGCTTAGTAGTAGCGTGCTGGATAGATTTGAACTCAAGTTATTTTTAAGTCATTTATTTCATTTATATCGCAGAAGCCCATGTTTTTCCTTTAGTTTTATGCATGCAGGGTACAAGGCCCATGCATATGCCAATATGTGTGTGTTCTCTGCAGCTGCAATTATTTAAAAGCATTCCAGTACCGTTTTCTTCCCTGCCATGGATTTCAGCATTCAGAGAAGCATTTCATAATTCCAGGTATCCGCTGAAGGGGGAACTAAGGCATATGTGACTCAAAGAGACAGGTAATATCTGCAAAAAAAGTATTGAAGTCCCCCAGTGCAGTAGGAAAATGGTAGTCACTGTTATTTCCTTCAGTCATTGAAACTCTTTCCTGGAGTATTGCCATGATGTTGTGTTACAGAGGAGGATGAGAAGGAAAGATTTTCAATACAAATGTCTTGGCATCTTACAGGTCTTTGCTTATTTGAGTTTAGCCTGTTTGTCACTCAGTAGATGAAATTTGGAGGTAATTCCCAAAGGTCGCTTCACAGACTTGAAGGTGTTAGAAAAGTTAATTTCCTGGTCTCTTCTCTTTTTCCCACATGGTTTCCAGATTGCTTTCCACAGGCAGGAGATCTGTTGTCTGCAGCTTTCAGTATGGTCCTGGATGCCTGTGGATGCAGCTCTTTCTGAAGCTGATGGCAATATGCCTACAGAACATTGATTTAGTGAGTGTTGGGTCAGGGATTCTTGTGAGATTTCCATCCTTTTAAGAGAAGGTTGCATCTGTGATTTGGCTCAATGAGGGAGGTTCATATCAAACCATGTGAATGAGCCTGTGGCTTGTGGTCCATCAGCCCTTGCTGCTTTTTGGTAGCCCATTTCCTCACCCCACTCTCAGCCTTTCCCCCTATTTGGTGCTGTTTGTTTGGAGCATGCTGGGATCTGGCAGGGGAACTAATCCACTTGAAAAACAACATCGTTTTCCAGGTTACTTTTCAGATGGATGAATTCCTTGATCCCGTTTACCCACTGAGTGATATGCCAAGCTTGAGTGGTGCAGTGTAACACAGTGGAAGTGATCAGTACAGAGTAGATTTATTTTTTCTCCCAGACCATTAGTGCCAAATGTACTGTGAAGTGTTTTTAAACATGCATTCTCTTTTAGGTTGAGAAATCCTACTTTTGGATTTTACAGGTGTAAAATTAATTGACCATGCGTATGTGCTGCTTTTTGCCTTTTTTTTTTTTTCTTTTTGGTAGAAAGTGATAGATACCACCAACATGCCTTTTGGGTGTTTTCAGTCTGTCTTTAAATTATACCGAGATCAAAAAATCATTTGTAGAGCTAGCGCCAACTAGGTCAATGTTGACCTGCGAGTTTAAACTTGGCAGTGAAGGAACTGTTCTGAACTGTTTTAAGAACTGATTAAATTTTGTTTCTTCCTGCAGAGTGAGTTCTGTGAGGGGAAACAAAAAAACCAACTTGGAAATTTTATTTTAGGCTTGAAATAAATGAAAAATGAAGCCCTGTTCTAGATATTTGGAACACATTTTTTGTGTCTGACATAGAAAAGATGATGAGTGGTTGTTCTGAACCAGGGTTTCTCGGAACCCTTAAAAGAGCATTACTAAGCTGTATGACTCAAATTGTAGGGAGCTGACAAAAAGTCCAGTTCTTCCGGCATCTGGGGCAAGCAGCTGAGTCCATGACAGAGCAGTTAAAATACAGGCCTGCACTTGTCTTTGTGCTTTCTCTGCCTGGGTTGTACTGCACTTCTTCCCTTAGAACAGATCTGATGTGTCCTTTGTTCCCAGATAAAAGCATCTCCAGATCTGCCAGCCAGAAGGCACAGCACCCATGGCTTACCTTACAGACAGGAGGGCAGTAATTTTAGAAAGGGAAGTTGGTAGAAGACTGGCTTCTGCTTGTGTTCACCTTCTCATGTTGCTTTTGCTAGGATGGAATTATTTATGTACCTATTTTTCCCATCTGAATGCAGTCAGCCGTAGTCTGAAGAACTGCTATTCAGTGTCAGGGTGTTTGGCAGGGGTTTTCTTTTGGGAGGGGGAGCACAGAGGTAGGGCCCTGACGAGCTGGTTCTCCGTGCTGGGTGAGTTCATGTATGTGCCTCGGGAATGTCATTGTTACAGTGTCCCTATTGCAGTTCTGACTCAGCCTCTGTTTACAAAACTGACAGCAGAGCCATCCTTAATATGAGTTTGAGAAATTTCTTCTCTTGTGATAAGAAGGCCTATTTGTGGTTTGCAGGACAGAGTTTGGGCACTGTAGCAACGATTTTATGCTGTAAGGATAAGAATGATGCTACGCTTTCCTTCCCAGCTAAAATCCCCAACTCCAAAACCATGTGTATCAAAGGTGCAAGTGCCAAGCTTCCCTTCTAGGAAGGTATGGGTGTCAGCACCAGTGACAGGCTTTCCAGGGAGAAAGCAACAAAGACAAGATTTTTAGAGAGCCTTTTGTTTCCAGCAAATAATGTTCTGAAACTACAAAATTGAAACTTAACGTTGGAAAGAAAAAAACTCGATTTCCTCAATGGAGTTACATGGCCAATTACTTCCTAGCCTACCACAGCCCTATTCTGTGTTAGAAGTTACTGCTTAAGTGAACACATGCCTTTAAAAGAGCTCCAGGCCTTGGGCATACTGGACTGTGCTCATCCTGTAATCTTTGCTTAATATTCTGAGGCCTAAGACAATGTCTCAAAACCTACCTTCTGCATATTTCTGAATAAAAGGTGCTCTTTTGTCACCTGCTAGCTCAGTGTTGTTATGAGTATGCTTTCCGTTGTAGAGATGAGCCTGTTTCCCACTCAGGAGTGGGGAATAGCCACTCCTGTATATGTCTACAAAACATGTGAGTGGATGAGAAAGTGTTCTTCCATGCATAACTGATTTGGTTTAATCAAGATACTCTTTTTGATTTAATTTGTAAGTTGCAGTTGCCTGGAGAAAAACACTGCTGATTTGCTCTATTAGCAGTGCTTTGAAAGTGTAACTTTGGTGTTTACTAATAATGTTTAACATGATCCAGACATTTCGTACAATGTAGTGTAAAAACAGAGAATCTGGACTACTGCATGTTAAACAAGTGTTGCCTCTATCTGGTAGTGCTTTATATATGTGGGTAAAGGACTGCAGAAGACTGCAAATAAGTAGAGGATGTAACTTACATGTGTCAATGTTGTCCTGGAATGGCAATTTCTGTGAATGAAAAAGAAAAACCTTATCAGTTGAAGGAGAAGTGAATCAATGTAAGGCAAGGCAAAGACAGTGTCTCTGAACTACTGTTACTTTCCAGGCTATTTGATGCAAAGATTTTTGTCATCACATGATGACTAAGTAGACCAATAATTCTACTTTTTTTTTCCCCCTTACTGAGCAAAGATATGTTCATTTCCTTCTCCACCTTTGTTCTCATGAGGTTGAATTTCTTGCTCATTTTTCCAATGGTTTTACCTGGAGATTTTTTCAGATTGTTTTCCTAAATGACTATATAGCAGCCAAGAGTAAGGGGGCAGACCTAAAATTAAGCCAGCTAAAGGGAGCAGTTGGGAGATCTCTGTTCTGTTCAGTCTTGACCACAAGCTTCCCAACAGACATGGGGGGGGGGGACGACACACACAAGGATCTCAGTTCTTTATCTTCTTAATTTTCTTTTCCCCCTTCATGAGTAAAATGGAAATACAGTGTTACTTAAATGAGCAGCTAGATTCTTCTTAGTGTTGGTGTTGAATTAACATATTCTGTAAAGCCTGTAATAAACTGTGGGGTTACAGAAACATCCTGAGAGGATTTGCTGACTTTTTTCTTGCAGTACATTTGCTTAAAGTGAATTAATCTCAGTATCATGAAAGTGGGTCTTCGTTTTACTCTTCTTTTTGGAATGCAATTCATTAGTGATATCCAGAGAGGTCAGCAGCATAAATAATGTTTGTTTCGAGGCATGTTGGGTGCAAAGGAGGGCGGTTCACAGTGAAGAGCTGTTTTGTTTGGTGTGGCTGATGAGGAGTGAGGCTGGAATTGCTCATAGCTGTCATTCAGGTTTTGTTTCAAAGTCCAAGGACCTACTGGGAAAAACAAAAAGCTAATGAAAGCTGACTGTATTTCAGCCCAAACTCTGTGGAATCCAAAATGATGTCCTGACACTGCGTGTATTCTTATTCTCCTGCATTCCCATGGTTACTAAGGTAACAGGTTTTTAGAGGCTTTACGTCTTCATTGTCAAGTATTTGCTACACTTATTGTTGCTGTTTGCAGATTAGGGCAATTTAAACAATGCCTTTTGAAATGGCGACGAAAAAAATACAAAAAGAAATATAGTAGAAATAGATGTAATGAATCAATTACCTTCCCTTGTTTAAATTTTCAGTGCTACATCTCAGAAGCTACGTACAAAATGTCACACTGGTTTAGTGTAGGGATTTTAGGCACAGGAAACTGCTTTTTTTAAGGCATGTTAATTACAGAACTCTGAATACAGATGTGAGGAGTACCACATGTGACTTAGTGCCTTTTTTGACAACAGAATTGTGAGGAAACTGAAGTTCCTGTTTGTGTCAGGATATTGCCTCTCTGCTTATAGTACACCTGAGACAGTGACCTGAATCTTGTAAGCTGTGTTGCTGACTGCATCTGTGAAATTATACTTGAAAAAATTAAGCAGCTAGGAAAAAAATTACTTTTTTCTAACAAAGCTTAACTATATGGGATCTCTTGTTCTTGAACACACTTTATTGATGCTCTTCTGTGTCCATTTAGATCAAGCAGAAATATGCTCGTCCACATCTTCACTGGAAAAATGGATTATAGATGAGATGGTCAGGTTTGTAAGTGTATCTCCAAGAATACGATATTTAAATTGATTTAGTACTTGCTGACTTCTTGGAAATTAGTGCATTTCTGCAGCAAAAATCTTTAGCATCTGTGTTAGGAGAACCGTTTCTTAAAAAAATTGGTGTAACTGTTAACTCTTGAAAGTAGTGAAGTCTTTACATCATGATGATTTGTGCTATGCAGCTGAGGTATGGTATATAATGATTCCACTTTGCCTGACAGAAATGTTTCTAGTTGAGAAGAATCCTGCTAGAGTGGGAAAATACAGGTATTGTTCTCTCTGTGTGTCATTGAAATGAGTCTTTTGCCATAGACTCAAGAGCCCTTTATTGGACAAACCCATGCAGTGGGTGAGATCCCCATGCTGGTACAGTGAATCACCACCAGTGTCCATGCTGTCTTCATCTAGGCAAGACTTACAGGATGCCCTTAGATCACTTTTTAAATAAAGGTGGGTTATATGAAGCAACTTTATTGCTGCTTATTTGCACCTAAATATAGTTTCTTTGGAAGCATTAGTGGTTTTGGTGGTGGGAGGGGCCCTGCTGAGCATCATTTTATTACAGTTTTGCAGATGCTGCTGACGGCAGTTTGTGCTCAGCCAGGCACATGTTTGGTCTCAACCATCTCTACCCCCAATATCAGCAAGAGGTAACTTTCTTGAGGTAGGCAAGACTTAGGAGTCGAGTGTTCAGATAAGTACAGAGCAGATTACCGCGGGAAAAGGGAGGTGACAGATGGGTGGCTGACGCCAGAGGGGTGAAGCCAAATGCAGACTGAATTAGTCCCTGCAACCAAGGACAGAAGGTGCTTGGCACGCAGCTCTCACAAGTTATCATTTTAAAGTGTTTGTGGGGAAGCCTTTAATTTGATTAGGTCATTTCCTTAATAGTTTGGTACTTGTGGTTGTTACATTGCCCTGGACTAGGGTGTGATTTGTTATGAATGTCTGTTATCATTTAGCTTTATAATAAGCCATTTGTGTATAACAAGATTTAAATTTTTCTGATACATACAAAAAGCTGAATGAATGGATATGTATGTATGAAAATAGGTATACTTTTGTGAGATTGCTAAAGGAAAGGTCATCTTCCTCCCATCTCACTTAAAAATATGTATAATGCATAAGAGAAATAAGGTATGCAATTCAAAAAAGTGCTGTGCAGCACAGTTTATTAAATTTTTTCTGTTGTTTTTATGTTGTTTTTTTTAACTTTAAACCTGTTTAAACCTGTTGTCATACTTGCAGCACTTCTTTAAGTTCTCTGAAAGTTGTAGAACAAGAGGGAAAAACAAATTTATTATTAATGCTTTGTGAAGCTTTTGAGATCCAAATCTACCAGTATTCAACATATGTCAGTTGTAAGCTTACGAGGAGGGCTTGTAAATTCCTTAGTTAGAAAAAAAGTCTCTGAGGTGTAAGGTTATTAAGGACAGACTTGAATGCAGAAGGGTCCACAATAAATCGTTTTTTAAAAATAAATAAAGCAGAAAAGTCATACTGCTGTTTCCCAAACTTAATCATTGAAAGCTAATGTGGCAGGAGGCTGTAGCACATCTCTGGCAGAATTTTTCCATTCTGTAATAAGATTTTTCCTTTCCTGCTGCAGCAGGGAGGAATGTCCACCCATCTCTGCTGTATGGAGCATTTTAGAGGAGTCTGGAGGGGGCCTCCACTTTAGGGAGCAGGGAGGATATCAGGGTGCTTTGTGTATGCTTTGGCATTCCAAATATAACCAAATAAAATTGAAAAGCATTTGTATGGGCCCCAAAGTATCCTTCCACTTTGCTAATGATAATCAACATTGCTCCTTCCTTCTTTTGGTCACCTGTCCAAAAGGCAGGAGCAAGTCCTGCATAAAAACATATTTTTTCATGTTTTTCAAAACCATATTTTTCCATACATTTTTTTTCATCAATGCTACCTCTTTTGGTTTTTTTTAAGCACGATTTTTATCCGTTTTTGGTCAACTTTTTAGATTCCGTTTTTATTCCTGTTGAAAATTTCTCTTTCATGATAATCTTAAGAAAGGTTTCTATTGGAAAGATGCCTTTCTTTCTCTTCAAAATAATTGTTTCAGACAAACTGAAAGATGTTAATAAAATTATATGAAACTTATTAATGAGTCATTAGGTACATGTTCTTGCCTTCAACATGCTGGTCACTGGTTAGATTCTAGGAGATTCTGCTGGGTGCTTCGTAAGTAGAGTGCCAGCCTTGACAGTGAATTTGAGATCAGAATTAGGCAACCTTGATCTAAGTTTTTTTGAAAAAAGCATTGCATTTGTTGTTGTTTGGGTTTTTTTGTTGTTTTGGTTATTGTTGTTTTGGTTTCCTTAATGGAAGATGTTTAAATGCCCTTATTTTTAAATAGCAGCCAGAAGGATTTATTTCTTGCTTACCCTCAAGATCTTTCAGCAGTAAGTTACTACCCTTCATTGAGGTAGAGCTTATTTACCTCAGTAAGATCCAACTGTGGCTGAGCACCAGAGAAAACAGGAGGGGTTTCTTTTTCTCTGTGGTTTGGCTGGTAAAAGCAAATTGAAGTTAAACTCTGAATTGACATAGCTGTTTACGTTCTTACACATGGCATATGTTTCTGCAGTTGTATTAAAAGATTTTGAAGACGAAAGTGTGGGTAAAACCAACAAGATTAATTAGTTGCTGGAATGTACAGTGTGCCTCTGGCTCAAACAAGGGAATGACTTTTATTCTTTGTGGATAAACACAGCTTAATGCTTTAGCAGACATATAATTTCTCAACTAATAGCATAGTATGAAGCATAAATGAGTTATAAATTTGCATAATCTGCAGGAAATGCAAATTCTGTTCTCCTGAGCCACTAGGCAGTCTACCAGTTTATTCCCATTGACAAAGATGGCTGATGAAGAGGCACAGACATTGCAGGACCAAGCTACAAATTTAATTTCTGACACACTGGCAGCTCTTCAAAGTGTCTTTTGTTGGCAAACAAGAGAGTTCTTGCAATGTAAATAAGTGTTGTATCTTGCAGCCCACATTGAAGAGAGAGGGAATGAAATGTAAGAATGTTCTTTGCGTTTTGATGAAGTGGTTTTCTCTGGGAGAGCAGAACACAGAAATAATTCAAGAACTCTTTTAAGGCTGCAAGATTTAACTACTTTATATCTTCTTCAAGCAGCCTGTGCTGAACACCATTTGCTATAAGAAACAGTTGGGGGGTTCTCCTCAATAACTGCATAAAAGAGAGCTTGGTAAAAAACAGTAAAAATTTATTCTTTTCTTATCCTCTTTTTTTCCTATAAACTGACTTTGTGGAATTTCCACACAAAATTCTTAAACAATGTCCCATTTTTGACATGGCAGCTCTCATATCTGGGTGGAAAAACTGTGGGTCATGCACTAGAGCTAAAGTAAATTATTCCTTGAGTAACCTCTTCATTTGACACTTAGTGTTACAGTAGAAAAATTATTATCACATCTCATTTATTCAGACTATCTAAACTGAATGTATCCAATGATAATTAAATGGACAATTTTTGTAATATTTGCATTAGCCTATTAATCTTTTTCTTCATTAAGTGTAGGTAGATATTGGTTGAGTAACCTTAAGGGAGGAAATTTGGTAGTTTTCAGGTCTGTTTCACAAAACTAACGTACTCCTAAGGCCCAGCAAATATGAAATATTGGTTGCAAGTAACTTTGGTTTGCAGCAAGGAAACCAGTGGAAACCAGAAGGCCAAGGGGCTTGTCTTCCATCTGTGCTGAAGATGCAAAATCATGCTATCTATAGGAAAAGAAAGATGACATTGCCCTTTAGCCTGGGTTTAATGTAGGTCAGTTGGGTCACCAGATGACATGACTTTAATGGCCAAACTGCTCTTAACAATTGCCTTGGGCAGTGTTTAATTTCACTGATCTTTGCCAGCCTTCAGGAGACAAGGGAGGAGAAATCCACCTTATCTTCTGGTTTTCACACAATGTTGATTTAATCCTCTTTTGTACTGAAGTTTCTCTACTGAAACCTATTACCCAGTACACATGCTCTTTTTATAGGTGAACACAACACAGGTTTGTATGAAATTTCAGAATGAGCTCACAAAGAGGTTTGTTGGTGTTCTTGGACTGTTCAGCTGCCATGTGCAGAATTCCTAGTCTGCTTAAGTTGACCTATGGTTTATTATCTCTCCTTCACATGCAATATCTTCCTTCTCACTGCAAACCACTATAACAGAATCAATCATACTGTAATAACAGAAGAGGGAGGATAGAACTGAATTCCAGTTGTCCTACTGTTTTTCCATCCTGGTGATATACTGGAATAGCAGTTCAGGGAATATACAACGTTCTCTTTCAGAAATACCTCAGTATATCTCTTAGAAAGCGCATGAATGTGTGTCAGTTTTGTATAGATGCTCTGAATGGGCTATTGCTCAGAAACAATGCCTGGAGGTTGTAATAGAGGGTGCTATTAACATGCTAGCTTAATGGTCTGTAATGGTGAGGTGGAAAAGACAAAGAAAAGCAAATGTTGCGGCATTAGTGGAAAAAAAAAAAGGAAACCACAGCAAAAAAAAAAATTATTCTGCCATGTACATGCATCTTTAGGATACCTACATCTTGAAGGTCACATGTAATTTGTCTCCTTCCTCTTGCTTCTGTGATAACACATATTAAGACTGGAAAAAATACAGAGAAAGAAATAAGATTGATCCAAGTGTAGAACAACTACTGTTACGTAAGGAACAACTACATTGACTAGACTTCAGCCCTGCAAGTCAGACAGCTGAGGTCCTTAAAATACTGTGGGGCAGAAGGTGAGAGCTGTTCGTGTCTTCTGGAGGAAAAGAACTGAGGAGCATCAAATGAAATTAGCAGGGGCCGTGCTGAATGCAAACAAAAGGTGATAATTACCAGTGTGAGGTGGGTTATGGCACTCCTTTCTCACGTTGCAGGCATGGTGCTTTCTAAAGCAACTGGATAAATTTATGGTTCCTGTTAAATGAGCCTTGAGCTGCAGATTGGTGGAGGTTGGGAGAATATTTCAGATCCTTATGACTGCAGGAACATCGTGGAGTTTGTGTTCTTCTCTGAGTATCTGCTCTTGGCCACTGTGTGACTTAGGGAAGGCAACCTGTGGTCTGACTTTCAGGTGTGTCTGCTTTTAGGTTGATCTGACCACTCCATTGTTCTTCTTTGTATTAGTATGGGTCACTGGGTTGGGTGAGGTGGGCTGCAGGAAAGTGTTCCAGGTCTGTTCTTTGCTCACAGTGCATTTTCTGTGGGCAGTGAGCCAGATGAAAGCAGCATACAGGTGTCTTGTCTGTACCAGGTTGGTTTTATAGGTAATAAAATCAAGCATTAACAAGCAATTCCATGAGTGCCAGAACTGAAGAAGCTAGTTTCCTAAAGATTTGGCTCTTTCTTTGTTAATAAACTCTGATTTTAAATGTTTTCTGTATATAGGATGTGGTCAGGATCAGCCCTTCCAATGGCTTCCTGTTGTACTATCATTACACAGTCAATTTTTTCTGCCTAACTGGCTAAGTTTCCTCATTAATATTGAGAAGCTGAAATATTTTTCAGAGTTCAGTTCCTGTGTTTCATTTGCATGGAATTGTGGGTTTAAGAGGTGCTTGACAGAAAACATGTAATATGAGCCATGTTTCTGTTGGAAGCCAGGCAAACAGAAATAGTATGACATAAATAGAAATAATACAAATAAGCCAAATAATCCTTTATGATGCCCCAAAGGAGTAATAATATAGTTGAAAAAGTCAAATGGATATCAAAAATAGATTTGTGTTGATCTTTCTGAATTTTTGAGTGTAATACAGGTTAGTTCAATGCTCATGGTTATGCACAGGAACAGTGGGGTATGTGTGACATCCTATTTTTCTTACATTATTTAGTAACTGACACACGCTGTGTTCTTGCTGGTTGTTAACAGCATGTGAATTATGAGGCCAAAGGGGTCTTCCTCATGACAATGGGTAATGTTTGCAGAAATGCAAAGGTCATGATCACGACTACTTCTTTTTAATGCCAACTGGATACTGATGACAATTACTGAACTAGACAGTTCTTAAAGGGTCAGTTTATTGACTAATCTTCCCTGCTTTGTGTTGGGTGATGGAATCAAAGCAACTGCCTGGCTTCTGGGCTGTTCCAATTTAAGTGAGTTTAGCCTTGGATAGTTTTCCTTCTTATTCCCATGAAAAACAAGAGTGACTGGTTCACTAGGTTTATTTTTCTGTGAGGTGCTACTTGATGAGCAATATTATTATAATCATTAAAAGAGAAAAGAAAATCAATTTCTTAAAGCATACTTTGTGTTTTTGAGATAACTTCCTTTTTTTTCTAACCTCTAGTTTAAATTTAATTGGAGAAAAAAACCTGGTGATTTTGTACTTCCCGATTGTAAGTGCCAATTGTGACTGAGGTGTACTTTTGAAAAATAAATTTTTGAAACAAATTTGAATATTGACATCTTTGAGCTAAACCCAGGATGTTCAAATAAAGTTCTTTACTTACCTCTGGCTGAAAATATGTGAACATGTATTTTTGGGTTTTTTAACAGACATAATGTGCTTGGAGGGAATTGCAGCTGTAGGACAAATAGCCATGGGTTGTATCTTCTCTTTCCTAGCTAAGGTGTTCAGAACTGAGTGTCCATGAGCTTAAAATTGATTCTGAACAAATTCCTCTGTAATACAGTGACCTTACATCTGTGGGATGCTGGAAGTCTGCACTGCAGTGTGTTTAGCCACCTCTTACAGTGATTAAAAATTTGAAGTGGAGACATGAAGGGTATTATTTGTTTCTTTGGAAACTATACTTTCCAATTACTGCACTGAGTGATTTCTGGTAAAAGACTAGACTAGGATTTTGAGAGAGGGCAGGTCACACATCAGGAAGTTGTCACAGTTGGAGTGGACACAGCAGTAGGAAGTATCTTTCTAAATAGCGTGAGAAGACAAGAGGTATTAGATGACCTAATCTTCTTCCTGTGAAATTTTTGCTCTTGTGACTTTATTTTCCTGGTTGCCAAGACTAAATATGGAGGTCATCTTTCTGTCTTAATTTTTTTTCTTTATACAGGAAAGTTTCATTAATATACTGCTGTTTAGTTTGAACCTTGCCTGAATTTGTGGCCTTCTGATGCAGGTATGGTAGGTGTATGGTAGATGTGATGCTAGAACTTAATTTTATCAATTTATGAAACTGTTGATTAATTATTGAAAAGAGGATCTTGGTTTTATGATGAGAATTTTTGTCTCAAAAGAGGCTGGAAATCATGCAATCAATGACTTTGTGTTCGGTAATAGCAAATCTATATGAATTTTGGCTGAGGTTGAAGGAGTTGGTGTAAAGCCAGATGTATCAATGCAACAGTTGAGTGTAAGCTTAAAAGTTCCTGTTTGCATCCTCTTGGGAGCTGGGGGGTAGTGGTGGCAAAATGAGGGTTAAAAGTCTTGCTGAGGTTGAAACTGGCAGCGAAGGAAGACTCAGTTTAGAAACAAATGAGAGGGAACAGCAAATACTTTTAGACAAATTATTTTATTTTATTGTTTTAAGTAACTATAGGGGAAATTGATAGTCTGCCGAGATTTGCAAGTGGTTTCTGTTACACAATTTGGTATCCCAATGCTTTACCAGACTTCAGTCATTTGTGTGAAACTTGGGCTTGTTGAACAGCTGTTGCAGACTACTCTGTCCTGTTATTTCAGTTGTTGGCAGTTTTTGGCATCAGGCACAGAGCTGGAACAATTGCTTTGTTTGCAGAAGGGAAAATACTGTGAAAACATTGTTCTTGCTTTCCTTTTTTCAAAATCCTTGCTAATTACTTTATACTTGGCAGGAGTAGATTTAATCTTGAGTTTGCATCTTTGCTGTCCCTTCAGAAATTAGCCAAAGCAATTTAAGAGCCAAAAATTCTAGTTCAGAAAAATTCATGCTCAGAAACTTGCTAGTGCTGCACTGCTCAAATTCTGCCTCCCTTATGGTTCTGTTACAGTCTGCAGCTGTACAACCTTTAGTTGCACCCCCGATCCTTACAACCCCTCGAAAGATCAGGCACTGAAACTGAGGAGGTTTTTAAGGGTGGCTGGTGTGTGTGTGTGGCTTTAGTGGTTGGATTTAAGCAATGTGCAGGTGGAAGTTGGTGAGGAAATGGAAATTATCATGGGGGGAGTTAACAAAGAGGCTGAGAAAGATAGGAAAGCTTGGAGTGAAGGATGTGGAACAAATTGGGAAGGAGATTAGACTGTCCATAATAGAATCTGAGGGCTTGGAAACTAAAGGGAAAGCGCATGTTAAAAGAAATCAAGATTGGCTTGATGAGGGGCAACTGTCTGAGAATCAGAAATGGAAGTGAAGGGGTGTTGAAGGCAAAGGTGGGCAACAACACTGAGAATATGTTGACAAGGAACCTGAGCACTGCTGAGATGAGGGGGAAAAAAAAGTGTACTAAAACGAAGTGTTTCTGACAAATTTCTATACAAATGTCAATGTTGTTTGTAATGAGTCTTCGGATGATGAGAGAGAGTTGCTGTAGTGGGATAAAACTCCAGGAGTGGGATGAAAACCCTATGGAATGATGAGAACTATCCTGGTGTGGCCTAGTATACATGACTCAGATTAGGGAAAGGGACTGGTCTGGAGTTTGACAAACCAGTTGGGAGAGGGAATGGTAGGGTTATATCAGAATAATATGTTCCCATAGAAATTTATCCATTGTAATCCTTTAAGAAGGATCAAGGGGTTTTTTTTGTCACTTTTCTGCTGTGTGTTGGGCTGAATCTGGCTGGACACAGACACCCACCAAAATCGCTCTATCACTCCCTTGAGCTGGACGGGGGAGAGAAAATACAGCAAAAGGCTTGTGGGTGGAGATAAGGACAAGAAGAGATCACTCACCCATTACATCAAGGGCAAAATAGACTTGACTTGGGGAAATTAATGTTAATTTATTACCAATCAAGTCAGGGTAGGGTAACGAGAAATAAACCCAACTGTTTAAACACCTTTCCCCCACCCCTCCTTTCTTCCTGGGCTCAACCTTGTGGGTCCCTTCCAACTCAGAATATTCTGTGAAATTTCTCTCCCTCCTTCCCCCCAGCAGCGCTATCAGTTCATCACATGTTGTCTCTGCCATTCCTTCCTCCTCAGGGGCAGGACTCTGCACACTCTTCCCCTTCTTCACCAGAGGGTCCCCTTTTCACAAGGTGCAGGCCTTCAGGAGCACACTTCTCCAGCATGTGTCCCCTATGGGGTCACAGATCCTGCCAGAAAACCTGCTCCAGCCTGGGCTTCTCTCTCCATGGGCCCACAGGTCCTGCCACGAACCTGCTCCAGTGTGGGTTTCCCAAGGGGGCACAGCCTCCTTTGAGCAGGGTTTTGGGTCCTCCATGGGCTGCAGGTGGATCTCTGCTCCACCACGAACCTCCGTTGTCTGCAGGGGCACATCCTGCCTCACCATGGGCTGCAGGGGAATCTCTGTTCCTGAGCCTGGAGCACTTCCCCTTCTCATTCTTCCATGACCTTGGTGTCTGTGGAGTTTTTTTCAAATATTCTCACCCTTCTTTTCAACTGAAGTTGCTGTCACACATCAACTTTTTTCCTTTCTTAGCTCTCAGAGGGAAGAGGCACAACCACGGTCACTGATGGGCTTGGCCTTTGTCAGCAGCACGTCTGTCTTGGAGTCCACTGGCACTGGCTCTGTTGGACGCAGGAACCTTCTAGAAGCTTCTCACAGAAGTCACCCTTATACCCTTCCACCGCCGTAACCTTCCCACACAACCCAAATGTGTACTGTTGGTAAATATCACAAATCTTTTGGCTGACAGGGTCTTGCCTTATGACTGGTGTTCCAGGTGAAGAATATTGGCAGTGCTACTTGACTTCTGCTTGTCTTCATGAAAGCAGACCCTCAGCTAATGGTTGTCCGCCTCCTCCTCTGTTTGGGGCTTAATTTTCCTCACAGATACTCACAGCAATGTGATCCCACACTGCTGGAGCCAGGGCCTTGGTGGGTTTCGCTAAGTGGTTGGGTCAGGCTGCAGCTGGGATAGAAAGGAGGTCACAGTCAGGGTCGGGAAAACCCAAGGTCAGAGACCAAAGAAGTACAAACACATTAATTGTGAGGGCAAGGCAGGGGTGTGGATGCCAGGCTGTGATGCGGAACGTGGGAAGTGCCGGTGTGCCAGAGTAAGCATCAAAGGCCAGAGTCTGGGCTGAGGCAGAGGCTGGACTCAGACTCCACACCAGAAGTCGGGGATGCTGAAAAAGGAGGCTGGTGAAGCAGGATTGTTGGGAATGAGTCCCAGAGTATCAGGAAATAGGATCAGGAGTTAAATGTAGAAATTGCAGCGTAATTAGTAGTTTTAGGAAGATCAGCAAGCTTGTAGAAAACCGTCTGTAAAGATGTACCCACCGCTTTCTGATGGTATGGCTGAACCTGGGGCAGCTGTCAGGTGGGGCAGCACAATGGGGGACTCCTTTCATATAAAAGTTGAAAAACACAGTTGTATAAGTGAAGATAGTGTTTTTTCCTAACTCTACTGCGGATGCCTGGGCTTCACTCTGTAAGGAGACTGTGCCACAAATGCGTTTGCAGTGTGTGGTGGTTTCCTTGTGTTATGGCAGGTACACTGGCACAGAGGGAAGCAAAACTTTTATGGTCAAATCACATTCTGAGCTCTGATTTTACAAAGGTTCATGAAGAAGGTCCTGAGAGCACTGTTAGAAGAGTAAAATGAGTTCTCTGGGAAACTAAAGCCATAAATTATTACAATTATACACTTGACTGTTTCAGAAAATTAGAATTATTAACTTTTCATTGAGGAAGATAAGGTGTGGGTGTGAAAGCTAGTCTGAAATGCTAAAAAATGAAAAATAATTAGTAAGGTTTCATGTAGGTGAAACCAATCTCACTTACGAAGGCTAACTAGCCCCTTATTTTCATGACTGTAATACCATTCTGACTGCTGGCAACATAAAGTAGCTTAACAATTAGTGTGGGATGGACTCATATGTGGGTGGCATGTGAGGTCATACCAGTTATTCCTGAGGGGAAAACTCATACCTAGCTACTGAGGCTAGGTCATTTTTTTACCACCACTAGCACGCTCAGTGGACTTGAGTCCTGCACCTGTGGCTCCAGTGTAGCCATGATGGAGTGAGTGTGGGATTTGAATCTGGATTTCCATGGGATTTTGGCTCAAACAGATCAAGTGGCTTGCACTGTCTTCTGTAAGGTGGAAACTCGGGTAGAACTATCGAAAACTTGTATAAATAAATACCAATTTACAGTTTTTGAGATGTGAGGAATTCTGTTGAAATATTCAATGTTAATTCAGTGCCCTGTGTGTATGGAAGGGGAGGAAGTGGGAACAGAAGTGGCTTGGTGTTCCTTCGGACTGTCTTAGGGTATAACACAGGTCAGAGGATTTTCTCAGTGGTTTTCACACTAAACCTTGGATCACAGAAGATGCATAATCATTTTATTTGATTTAATTTAGTTTTTTGTCCCTTAAATTTAGTAATTATCATTGGCTGTTTGTTTTCCTGGGTCTTTTTTTATTTTTAGGCACACACAACGTTTTTGTTTCACAAGACTAGATGATGTTTTGGTGTATGAACTTTGAAATTTTGTGGGTTTAGGGTGAGATTGCCTTAAAAATGAAATTTCTTACTGGTATATCAAATTGAATCTGAGAAGCATTTCTGTGTGAAATACAGTTAAATTAATTGAAAGAATATTTGAAAATAAAGCTATTTCGTTTTTTCTTTTCATTTATAAATCTTCCTTCTTCTTTCAGGACTGGTATTTTGGGAGGCAGTCATATTGTCAGTTGTAAAGGGGCACATCAAAACCTACAGTTTTTATTTCTTTTTCCTACCTAATGTGTTTGTCCTGCCTGGTTTTGGTGCAGAGAGTGTAGAGTGTTGCACAGGTTGGGATGGAGAAAGGGAAACAGGGACAGGAAAAAATACAGTGCTTAATTTAATAAAATGTGTTTTTCTGTTTTAAAGCCTGAATTGTTATTTCTTGCTTTTTATAACACTGGCTTTAGAGGAGCATTCAAAATAGTGAATCCATTTTCCAAGTTTTAGAGGAGTGCTATTTATAAGGCAGCAGTCACAGGCAATGATAGCAAATTTTTTTGAGTCTACACACAGTATAATAAGGTTCCAATGACAGTAAATTTTACTAAAATATTTAGTACTACTTAGGAGAACTGCCAATCCACAAATACAAGTATGAAGACATGCAGTTGGTGTGCCCATTATTTATTGTATCTCCCCCTGCCCCCTCCCCTCTGATTTACTAATAATTCTGATTCTCTTGAAAATTTTCCTCCTTCCCCACCCAACAACTGCTCTATAGTTGACAAAAATAAGCCATTTCCTAACCTTATCCTCTGCCTACAGAGGTCATAAAAATTGCTAATGGAAATGCTGTTGCCCTCTGTTGTGTGATTCTAATAGGAAACGGATCACTGCAATTTATGGGGTACTTACCCTTTTCGGTACATGATGAATGGCTCACTTCAAATGATGTTTCCTCATTGATTTCCAAGTATTTATCACCAGAAAAGACAGAGCAGGAAAAACAGCATTTAAACATGAAGTTGATTTTGAAGATGTTGTTTTTTCACTGCGGTGTGAATTCATGGCAATATAGCATTTGGTGTAGTAGGGAAGCAAAAAATGTGAAGTCAGTTCTTTACATTGCTCTTAAGATTAGGTCTTTAAACCCACTTTTTGTTATGCTGTATTAGCTTTCTTGCCTATTTTTTGGTAGGGAGACTGAGAGGCTTACTCCATGTAGAGGTTTTGCTCACAATCTGCTATTTGTTGCCATGTTCTTGAAACAAGCACATGTGATATTTATATGTCAGTAGTCTCTTTGTTGTCAGGCTTTTCGGAATGTTTTCACTTAATTCACAGCAAAATCTATATGCAAATCAATTCTATGTAATATTTAGCAGGTAACTGAAATATTTATATTGGTGTGGTGTTGTTTTATTTTGCTACATGAAGTATTATAGACCTTCTAAATCTGTTCAGTTTCTGTCTGGCTAGACTGGATTGAATCAAAATAAAAACCATTTCTTTAGTGTCTGCAATGTTCATACAATCTGTTTCTGTGTGTTGCTGTGTGAATCACTGGGCAAACCCACATGTAAGCGAGGTAGATCATGGGCAGATACAATTGTACAAAGTATGTTTTTTTTTTAAATTGCTAGGAGTAGAAAATTGATACATTCCTGTGCCAAGTAGGATAACTTGCTTCAATTTGGAAGCATATTGCAGTTTTGCTGTTTGTAAGACTGGCTTAAATGTCATTGACTTGACAGTCTTTGAATACTGCAAATATTGTTTTTAGCTCTGCAGTAACTAAAATTTTCATCTTTTCAAATGGCAGTGTTAAAACTTGATTGCATTCTTTGTTTTCAGAGAGTCCAATATTAGCTAATGTACTAGCAAAAATGAGGCTACATTGGTTAGAGAAAAGTGTGGAGTTTCACAAGTCACTTTCAAAGCTATTACTGCAATTAGGTTTACTATTAAATGGACATAAAGTGATTTTTCATTAAAGCACTATATGAAACTATTGATGTAAAATGCACCTATTCTAGAGAACTTGTAATAATTTTAACTTTCACTACGTGAGAGCACATCTGTAGATCATTCTCTTACATTATTTATCTGCATCTTGCGATTTGTAATTATAACTTTGCTCTTTTCTTTCTTATTGTAATGTGTGTACAAATTTTTAGTTTCAAATCATGATGCTAACAATGGAAGTGATGAATAAAATCTGCAGATGAAGTCTGTGCAGTTTCCATTTTTCTCTTTTTCTTAAAATTGTGTTGAATAAATCTCTGAACAGGCTACCAGGCTGCACGCAGATGACTGACAAAAAAAACTTTGTAGTGTCTACTTCCATTCCTAAGACTTACAGAATTGGTCTTCAGATGTGTCTAGTGTAAACACACTGGATGTCAAAAGAAAATAAGTGAAGGCTCTCATACCTCTCTGATCATATTTGCTCCAAAATGGGCTTCATATAACACACAATTTCTTTCTAAATGAAAAAGCACTTTTCTGTAAAACCATCCCTTAACAGCTGTCCTTTCCAAAGTCAGTATTATCAAGTGTTCTATACTTAACTTCACCTGCTTTCTCATGCCACACTGCAGTTACTTTCAAAAGAGGATCTCTCATACTTGTGCGAGATGTCTCGTCTCATACTAAATAACAACAAAAAAACTGGTTACCAGCCTTGCAGAACACTAGAGTATATGTTAATTCATGTTCTGGGCTAAAAGTTGCCCTATAAAGGGTTGCCTCAATTCCCACAGTGTTCAAGTGGAGCCACCACAGTCAGTGATTAATCTGTGCTCCCTTTGGAAGTGGATGTTAATTGGTTGGACACTGACTAATGGGTGATGGTGTGAAGAATAGGTGCAGCTTTAGATCTCCATAAAATTGGAACTTAAAAGGTAATTGAAACAATATCTTCGAAACACAAGAATATTATCTGACTTGTTAGTAGGCAAGGAATAAACTATATTCTTTATCTTGGGTATGTGTAAGGATATAGGTGGAGAAAGGGAAGGAAAAAATGTTGGTTTTCTCTACTGTACTTCATTTCAGTGACAAACAAGCATAATTCATTTCAATGTATCTGCTTTTCTTTGTAACTTAGGGTTTGGTGTACATGCTTGAGTGGCAGAGAACAAAATGTTCTTTTTGAAGATAAGAAATGGTCTAAATGATGAGAACAACATGCACTGAACAAGCACAAATCATTCAGACACCTCTCTAAATTGCACATGTTGAATTTAAGTGACTCAAAATTAGGTTGAAGTAACTATCTAAAAATACATAGAACCTCTTTTTTCTAAGTCCTGCTTTCAGAATTTATGTTCTTATTGTACATCAAACAGCTGTTGATGGCAAGTCTCTAAGTGACTGGCCCAGATCTGAGCTGAATAATATTTTGGAATGAACTGTTTATAGTCTTTGCTCTTCTAAACCAGCCTTGTCTCTGAAAATGATAAACATCTATATTTGCAGTCTTGGCCTTTTGCTCTTGCTGGTGGAATGGCCTGCTTTGACAGTCTCATTGCTGGAGATCGTGACATTTTGCTGCAGCTAAATGAGCATCTGAATCTTGATAGTCACAGAGTTGCAATGGGCACGTTTATAAGGTTGGAACAATGCTGGTTTTGAATAGTGCTGGCGAGTGTTGCTGGAAGATCTGTCAGGGGATTTCAGAATGAGTGCAATTGCAATAAAATGTTCACAGATTTTTAATAAAGTTACAATTGCTTAAAGGGTGTTCAAACTTATTTAACTTGTATTTTTGCCTTCTTATCATCTGCCTCACACGGATAACGTGTAGATGTAAGAGCTGATTACAAAAGAGATGATGTGTGTTCATGAAGTATTTTAGCAATGCTAGCCAATTCTTTCATTGCCTTTGCAGTAAGCCTTGGCAGAGCGTCATGGAAATGCAGACCTCACTGAAAAATACTGACCTGAATTATTAAAATGTATGGCTAAGAGTAGTCTTATAAAAGCTTTGGATATGATTTAGATTTTCTTTATTCAAATAATTTATACTAATCATCTTAAATTATAGATCAGTGGTTTATAGAGAACTCAAAAACATTTGTATTGCTGTTTGTCTTTCAGAGCATAGGTGAGAGAGACTTGTAATTGAGAGGAATCATGTTTTCTTTGGTAATTCTAGTGGGAGGTTGTTTTGTGAGCTTTTTTTGTGGTAAAAGAAATTAAATGGGTGACTTAGCAAAGTTGTATTATCTCTAAAAACAATTATACTTTACTACTGGTCATGGTTGAAAGGTCTTATTTTACTGTAGTCTAAAAAACATTGGGTTTTTTTCATTGAAGCTGAATGTTTAAACAGAGGATTCTGTTGTAAATGAGAATTGTTTATTGCTTTGAGTTTCAAAAGGGCAGGTTTAATTTAATCTCTGCTAGCTGTGTACCACAGAAGAGCACTACACTGGGCTTCCTTCTGTGGGTGCCAGGTTCTGCATGGCCAGAAGGTGCAGCTGTGGCCGTAAGCAAAAAGTCAGAGGAACTGTTTCAAACTTCCAGTTTGTTCTTTACTTCTTAGTGCTGTTAAATAAATATCAGCTAAACCTGTTATACGTACTGGACTTTTATCTGTTTATTCTATGCCTTGTCTTTCTTTCTGTGTTGTTTTCTGCTCTGAAACAAGTGCTATGTGTTTGTTGTTTAGTAACTTGTAGTTTCCCTACTTTTATTTTGTGGAAAGTCAAAACTCCTGGCCTGTAAATGAGTTGGCAAAGAAAAAAGTTGCACAACCTGTCATGAAACTTCATCACCATCAGTCACCTCTAGTACAGAAATACATTCTGTTTCCAAAAATGCAAAGTGACAAGTATTTGCATGTTTAGTGCTCAGGGACATGGCTTTTATTTTTATGCATCAGAACTTAATCATAAGCATAATAAAATTCTCTGCTTGGATAAAGCTGACAGCAGCTTCTTGTCCATCAGCATAGGGACGGAAAGTCATGTCCTTTGCTCTATGAAGGGAAATGGTAGTGTCCTACAAACAGCTGACTGGTGAAACCCCCCTCAGAGGGTCAGCATGGAGAAGATGTCAGTCAGAATATTCTTTTTCAATACTCTGAGGAGTCATTCAGCTTCAGGATGGAGCTTCACTGCTGGAGTCAGCTTTCCCTTTAATGCTCCTCCAGAGGCTGACATACCACCTATAGCTTCTGGTGTTAATGGGACTGCACCTCCCTCTATCTGCAATTCAGACATTGGGATGGGAAGAAGCATTTGATCTGGTTAAAGCTTGTCATGGTGCTGTAAATTATGAGTTAGAACCTTAAGCAAGCCAGAAAGTACTAGTGGAGGTTGTTAGTAAAGAAGCAAGCAAAGTCTCTATCCATAGCTTTTTCTTCACTGGAATGAATTTATTGCCCAAGTGCCCTTTGGCCTCATGTTTCCAAAGAAATTCTGTGTTTCTAGTGAAGAGAACCTCACATCAAACTCTGCTAGCTGGTACCTAAGTGCCCAAGAGGTATTTAGCATGGGGAGGAAAATATTTTTTACTCACTATTGTGACTATTACTTCCAACACAAAAGAATCCACAGCTCTGCCACATGAATTTGCTTTAAATGAATGTGCATATGCTAACAATCTTCTGCTTAGGGGGATAGCACCAGTAACAAATGCACTGCTTTCTTTTGAAGTAGCTGTTTACTATAAGGAATTTACATTTTGTAAATGTCCTGATCCATTCTATCATCATATGGAAAATCCAGAAACATGCTATTTCTTCATATGTTTTTTCACCGCAGTGCCAAGGTACCCAAATGTGACTGTTCAGAGAAAGGTTGGACTGGGATAGACACAGGCCCCAGGGCAGCAAGGAACTCCATATGAGCTATCCAGTCCACTGCTCAGAACACGATGCCCACAAAGCTGCCTGCAGCTGTGGGTGGGCTCTTTCTGCTTCTTGAGCTGCCTCCTCCCTGCTGATATCTTTGTTCTGCATGTGCTGGGAAGATGCAGCCTAGTCAGGGCTGTACATCAGTTCCGTTCTTTGTTAACAAAAGGAACAGACTCAAAGGCATGTCTTATCTTTGCAGGAGCTACTGCAGGTCCCAGTGCTCTTCATTCCACCACTGGAGGGGAGCTACTCCTTTGCTTTCAGGCACGTAATGCAAAATTCATCAGTCAGATACTGAAATTGTTGTATTTGTTGTTAAACTTCACCTCTGACTGACAGACCTTCAGTTTGATTTTGGGTTTTGCAGATAGGAAAGGGAATACAGACCTGTTAGATGTACAATGCTAGTGATTCTCACGTAGTTGGAGTCTCCTTGAAAATACCCTTTGCAGTTCTCTGGTGATCTTTAATGCCCTTGTCCAGTTCCTGTGATCCAGTAATACTCTACACTGTGGCAGTAAACACTTGGTAAATTTTTGCCACTGACTTGACAACAGAGAGAGGAAGTATTCAGCTGAGGAGTAGAGAGCTTTTATGGACAGAAAGCTCTGTGATCTCCTCTACTCTGGGGAATTCACCTTTGCCTGGCCTGGGCATTTGTAAAGCTGCAACTTACCATTTATTGATCTTCATTTTCTCCCCCTCTAGTTTGACTCAGCATTCCGAGTTTTAAGAAAATAAGTGAGACTGCAGTCCAGAAAAAAACATTATTATTTCTGAAGCAAACAGGATGGCTTGGGTATAAAGGAAGGCAGCTTTTTTGGTAGGTCATACTGGGAGAATGGGGAAGAAAGGAGACAGTCTTACTTGTATTTTCACATCCCTTAAATGAAGATCTGCATTAGAAGTGTTTGATATTTGGATTAGAGAATAACCTCAAATTTTGAACTTGAAGTTCCAATATTCCTTTTGTTGTCCATAACCTTGTGTTCCACATCCCTTTGTTCACATTTACCTTTTCTCTGAACTCAGATTACCTAGCCTTGGTGCTCTGTGTCTCTATTCCAGTCTAGTTCCTTCCAGTGTAGAAAGTCCACTTTCTTCAGCAACATGCAGCAGAGACCACCTTGCTTCTTGCACCTATGTCCCTTTTGCCTCCCAACTGGCATCTTCCCTGCATTTAACAACAGGTCTTTGGATTTGGATGGTCTCTTCACCCATGCCAGTGCTCCCCGTCTCTCCTTCATCTATCATGTTGGCACAAGGACCTAGAGGTCTGTTGATTCCTGAACCCAGATAGGGAAACTACATAAGGAGAAGTAGGAGACTGCAGGTGGCCGTTCCTGTTGTTGCCTCAACATCTGCAAGCATAAAATGTGAGTGAAGAGACAGGGAGCTCTTCCCCTGCGTTGTGGCTTACAGTATTCTTGAGAGAAAGAACATGTAATTTTGTCACTTGCTCTGACATAAACAATATTTAACTCCTCCAGCCTGGTTTGTATCCCTTGAAATTTCGTGTAGTTTATGGCAAGAACACTATGTTCCCTTTCAGAAAGGCTAATTTTACTCACAGAGATAAATAGTGGTAGTTGTTCTGGTGTAAATGAATGAAAGAAGATTGCTTGGAGAACTGGTCTGGGCCAGATAGCACAAGCAGTTATTTTTATGGAACGGTAAGTCCTGAATGAAACAGTCAAGGTCAGAGTGGCATAGCTGGAACCCAGGAGTTACCAAGTTCCCCTGACCCAGATGAAGGTCTTTTTCTTGGCAACTTCAGTAAGAAAACAGTGGCTCTTGTATGGCTCTGCCTTGGTTGTTGCATTGGTGAGACAGATTATGGTCTGATTTATATTTTAAATAGATCACCAAGAGCTGAGTTGGACTTGCCCTGGCTGGCAACAGTTTGCAGAGTGCCATGCCCTGGTCCTCTCTGAGCTGGACTGGTTTCCTCTGTGACCAGCACTTATCAAAGAATTAAGAGTTTTTAGAAGGGATGATTAACACAATGTCCACCCTTTATGTAAGTATAGAAAATAATTATGTGAACATATAATTAAGCCCAAATATTTTGCTTATCTTTTTGGGAAGATGAGGGAAATGAGTTGAGAGAAACTACAAAATAGATACAAATATATAGATATAATATGTATATAAGAAAAATATGTATTTCTACCTGCAAACCCAGTGATTTGTATAGCAAGTATCCATTTGTGAGAAGCATGCATAATCTTCTTTACATCAGGATGCCTGTACTTTAGTTATACCAAATCGGTATCCTCAAAGACATGTTACTAGTGTGGGGTTTAGTGTATTTTGTGGTATCCCCCTTTTAGGAGACATTGTATCATATTTCCCCTCAAAAACTAGAATTCCTCACAATCCTAATAGTAAAATATATTAGAACTTGGGGTAAGGAAGGGAAGAGGAGGAAATTTCAACTGCATGATAAGAAAAAGTATTTGGATTAATTAGGAATACCTAGCAGGCCCAGGGAGAGAAGGAAAGTGTATGATCCTGCTCACAAGGGAGAATGAGAAGGAACCATAATTCAATTCAGAAAGCATAATCTGTGCAAAACTTTTTTTCTTTACAATTTCTACTCTTTCAGTGCACACTAATGCTGACTGTCTCTACAATTTGTCTGGATTTTAAATCAGATCAGCGTAATTAGCTAACTTTACTTATTAGCTTGAGCTGACTCTAGTGGCACAATGGTTGAATTGGTTGCCATTATATTTGTTTAACTGCTGTAAAGTAAGATTCTAACAATAGGTTCCTACACTTAAATAGCACTGTCGAGCACTGGTGCCCTATCAGTCAGTCAGACCTTTCCCTCCTGCTGTCTGCTCTGATAGACAGTTCTGCTGATGGGGGGACTCTGGAAGAAGAGATCAGGAAGAAGGGATGATGGATAAAGACCATCTCCTGTCTTGGGAGGAAATCAGAAAAATCCTTTCTTTGACTATCAACAAGCTGCTTTGTCAAGGTGTCAGAAGATTAATTATGCTCATGCAAGAGGAGAGAGCGGCTGTTTTCCTTGCCGGTTTTGGTGTAATGGGGTGGCATTCTTCTGAACTGTGGCAGAGAACTGCAAAGAAAGAGGCTTAAGAGATTTCAGCCCCCTAACATCACTGTCCTGTAAGCGTTTGTAAAGCTCTTAGGCACACATCCCCAGCACTGTGAAGTTCTGCCAGTAATTGATTAATCAAAGTGTTTGTTTCGAGTGCTGTATGGACTTGATCTCGGGAAATGTTTGGTGCCAAGCGCTGTTAAAGTCTGTCAGCATTATGGGTAGTTTGGGTTCTTCATACAGAACAAACTTTCAATGAAAAGATGCAGAAAACTTTTCCACAGCATACCCATGAACATGAAAACATGAAACCACTCACTAGTTTTTGGAGTTTATAAATCAATAAAAGAGAAAATTTCCAGTAAGTGTTTAGAGTATTTCATATTGGAGCTGAGCAAATCTGCTTCATGTTCTCTTTTATCCGTCATCCTTTTGTACGGTTTTGAATAAATTAAGTGTAAAGTATAATAAAAAAAATGAATGATCTCACATTTTTAATTAATCTTTTTGGGAATAAATAAAATGTGCTAGCTGTAATTCTAAGAAGATTGGGTTTAGGTTAAAAAGAGTGAGTGTTTTTCTTAGAATAAATCTGAATTGTAGACTTGAAGAAATTCACTACTTGAAATATGAGGTTGTTTTTACTAAGTTACTTGATATATTAAAAGAGTATCTTCAAAAGCTCTTTAAATTTTAAACAAACTATGTCAGTAAAAAGACTCCTTCCATCTGGCCTAATCTGTCTCACCTAATCCCATTCTCAGATGAAGAAGAGCATTTTTTGTAATCTGCTAATTTGATATAATTTGGGTTTTTTTTCTTGAAAGGGTCAAGTCTTGAGTTAATAAAAAGGATAGTTAAAGAGGCGCATCACTTTATAAGTTTTGGTTTAATATGTTTTGAACTCTAGTATGCTGTAGTTGAAACTGTAACAGAACCAAACATTTTAAACATGGCTGTGCCTGACCTTGAAATGCTGCTGATAAAAGCTAATGCTGTTAAATTGCATGCCAAATTAACCCTCATTCCCAAATGCTTTGTGTGTGTGTTTCCTGTAGGATAGGCTTTGATCCTGCCAAGCAACACTTCTTTTACCATCAGTTATTTTTTAATGAAGGAAAATCAATGAACAAGTTTCAGTTGCTGATTTCAGCAGTAGCGAAATTAAATGTTGTGTTTTATATCCTTCTGCCACTGTGCTTGGTCTACTGTATCAGATGCTGTTTTTATGTAGAGATAACAGTGATTTCCATCTTAAAACTTTATTTTCACATATGTAAACCTTACCAAGGATTACAAGTTTATGTGAGAAAGGCACAGGAAACTGGCTGATAGACAGGGCAAGGAATACTTTATGAAGCATCTTTTTTTTAAGTCTTACTGAAGCTTAGCATCAGTAAAGTGGAGGTTTAATCTAAATCAAGAGAAAAAATGTTAGTTGCTTCACAAGTGCTTTTTTCTTGAAGCGTCCAAGTTCACAGTATTTTAGTGGTTGTCCATTTTGGAGTGTCTGTTTTTAGTTCAGAAGTTACATTGCAGGAACATCTGCCTGCAAAATCCATGGGTTTTTCATTTGCATATTTTGAGAAATATGGACTTGGTATGAGATTTAATGGGATATAATCAGGTGCCTTTTTGGACCAGCTGGCCTTTGTCAGTCTGGTGGTGTAAACTCCCACTGAAATCCGACAACAGGCATGAACAGAAACTGTTCACATATAGATACTGGCTTTCTGTTTGTTCTTGTCTGCTGGGGACCTCGAGTTTCTCATTTTAAAATGAAAGTGGCTCTTTTTATCCCCTGGCAAATTAATTGCCCTCTGCATAAATTCATTTGAGGGGGACATTATCTTCCTGTGTGAACTTTGGCGGGAAGTGCTTTCAGGCCATAAAGTGAATCATTGGTCTCCCTGGGCTGGAGCTGATATCTCTGCCTCTCTCCCTGGCATCTCCTCCAGGATGTTTAGCTCCTGGTCCTCTTTTCTCTGTGTCTTTTCTCTGCCACTGTGCATGGGCCACCCATACCATGGCTGTGTCCTGTGTAAGGTCTCTGACCTAGCAGTATTGCCTTTTCATTTGGAGAGGGAAATACCACTGTCCAGGCTTTCACCTTCCATCTTCACCACATCAGGACCATGTTCATTTGGACTGGGTTGATGTCTCCTTATGCCTGGTCTGTGTGGCTGTTGTTTTCTGAGTGTCACCTTGCTTGTATTACCTTTCTTTTTGCACTTCTCTGCCAGCTTTTTTTTTTTTTGTGTCTCTATAATGTTAGACCTAAGGTCTTTATCTTTTCTTCAAAGGCCTCAGAAGAAAAAAACCCAGACCCCGAGGGTTTTTCCTCTCTGTTATCTGCCACTTGTGGTCCCTTGTTATTGAGATATGCACCCCCACTGCCTAATGGGGCAGCTGACCTTGATCTAGGGCCAGCCCAGCACCGGTGAGCCTTGTTAGGTCCCTACCCCCTGGCACCATCTCACTTGTGTGGTGCTTTTGCATATGCTGAGACATTTTGGCTGCAGGAATGAAAGTGTGGCTGCATGGAGCCAGCCCAGCCAGCTCCTGATCCAGGGTGGATGAGCCTTCTCCAAGCCAGAGGTGGTCAGGTGCTGTGCTGGCACCAGCCCTGCTGTGGGAAGGGCTTTTTTTTCACCCTGGTTCTGACCTGACCTTGCTGCTTTCAGGAGAGCTGGTTAAACATCTCTGCTCTATGGTCCCACTCTGGAGTTGGATTTTCCTGTTAGCCAGTGTATTGCAGTGCCCACTTCTCTGTGTACTGGGGGTAACTGTATTCCTTTGTGTGGCCTCATGTGGATGCTTGGGAAAGCAGCCAATCTGTAGGTCAGGGCAGCATCTTTGGAGTATATGTACTGGGGTACATATACTCCAAGGCAACACAGACTATTGGAAAAGTATTTTGTGCTTTACATACATACTTCGGTGCAGGCCATTTTAGAGACTCACGGGGATGGGGAGGTGTGAAGAGTTGGGAGGGGGTGAGTTCAGAGACCGAGACTCAGAATTTTCTGAAGGCCCTGTTTTGTTTGTGAGCTTTTAAAGCAGCATCCTCTCTCCAGCTCTAAATACAAGAATTAACATTATTTCAGCACAGTAAACTTTGATGCACAGGTGTTTCTTTATGCAAGCCCACATAGCTTTCTGCCTGCTTTGAAGGACCCTGGATTTGCCTAAAGGAAGATCCAGGGGCAAAGTTTGCAGGTTTTGCCTAATGGTGGGGATTTGCAGCGGTGTGAATGGAAGAGAGGGGAGGCCTTGCCTGTGGAGTAGCAACAGATGCAGCTCGTGGGTGAGCAGATTGCTCATGGAAGTGCTGAAGTGCTGCTGGAAAGAAAGGGTGTCTGGAGGTCTAGTCCAGCTCCTGCTCTGAACAGGTGTGTTGCCAGCACTTGGATTAAAACTCACTTTAGAGGAGGATGAAAAGTTGATAGGGTATAACCAAATATATTGCTGTATTATAGCTGGGAGAACTTAGGAAATGCTAATAGCGAGAGGAAGAGGTGATGGGTTTGTTGTTGCTACTTCTTAGTAGCATTTCTCTGAGAATTTAAGAGAAAATGAATTCTTCCAAAGTGACCTTTTCTTCACCTCTTACTGGCTCTTGAAAAGCCTGTGCTCCCTGAGCTGTCCACACAAACACACAAATAATGAAAAATCCAAGTGCACACGCTCCAAGGGATAGTTAAGCATGTCTTAAAAAAGTCCTTAGCACTGCTATTATGTTAGGGGGCAGTTGTTTCTGAGGAAAATTGATTTTTCTTTTCCATTTTAATACTTTAAAAATGCTTTTACATACTTTAAAATGCTATCCCTAAGGAAAATGTTGTAAGTTCTAAATAACTAACTAGAAGCTTTTTGAAGCCAGGAATATCTTTGTTGTTCTCCCTTTGCATATGTTTTCCCAAGACAAAGGGCTTTGTTAAAACGTAGAAAAAATATTTAGAAAGAGATAAGGTATCTGATCTTGCTAAGTCCTGTACTTTTCTGTAAAAATTCAAGGTAATTGAAGATGCTGTTTTTTCATTTTAAAATTGGGTGTACAGCAGATAAAAAGTGAGCTTCAAAAGAGGCCGTTCTGGAAAGGAAGTAACATGAGAAAAATGGGCAATTGAACAGGAATTGGTTTTTTAGCTTTCCTTTGAGCACAAAGTGTTCCTGTTACACTTGCTGACCTAGTTGTCTCACCATTATTTCAGAGCGTACTTATTTTCTCTTCGGTATTTTTTTCTTTCTATTCTTGGAGGAGTAATGTGCAACATTTGCCTGGTACCTGACAGTAGATCAGTCACATCTCTGCCTTCCTAAATGAGGTGATTTCTGTCTGGTGCTATTTTGGTTTTCTGAAAGAGGAGAACCTGTATTTTTCTGTCTTGACAGATTAATGGCCATGAATGACACCTTGCAATAAAATCAGCATTCTGGCACGGTCTCTGTTGGGCCTTTTGTGTTTACAGGGTAGGAATCCCTGATCACCAGGTTGTTTTCTGTGCAAACACTGGGAGAATGCTGGGACCAACAAGGTTGAGCTGACCTTATGTGCCGGCCTGCTCACTGCCACTGACTGTCATGTTTCAAAGGTTAAACTAACTGTGGATGAAATGTAATCAGTAGTGCACTGGATCCTTTCCAGAGCTCACTGGAGGAGTGCAATAACCAGCATTGTTAGCTTTGGGAGAGCAAGAGACAGAGGTCATTACCTGTGTGCGTCTGAGCATGAGGAACCAACTGCCTTTCCTGCTACCTCCCACATATGTTTATTTAAATCTTATCTGGGATTGTTATCCAGCTGGCCCCTGCTTTTTAAAAAAATATGCCTGTTTATTCTTTATACGCTGTAATTTTCATCTTTCTGCCACTTTCTCAGAGTTTCCGTGAGAAAAATGTGCTTCTTTCAAACCCTGTCATTAAATGGGATGAGAATCGATACTTGGGGAAGCAGAAAAGGCTGAAAGAAAAAATTGCTGTGTTTTTAGATGACAGCCAGACCTAGACCAGGGTAAACCAGACAGTACTCTTAAGACAGACGCATAATGCACCAGCAGAGGAATGATGATCTTGGTAAATTTTCCTTCCATCACTAGTGGGTAGCTGGGAAAAGAGCTGGTAAAATAGGAAGCTGGTGAGGGACAGAGAGCAAGTGGAGGAGGAGGAGGCCAAACAGAAGCACTGAAGCAAAGATAGCATTTCTGAGAATTGATTTCCTGTTTCTTTCTATACTCAACCACTCATTTTCCCCAACTCTCTGTCATTTGTGCAGTACTTTCAGTCCTCGGCATTCAGACCTGCAGCAGGAGTCTGCTCACTGCATCAGATAAAAAGGCTTTCTGGAAGGCACCAGAAGCATGTAGGATATGGTGGGGAAGTAGTGCTTGTTGTCATGTTAGGAATTTCAAGGGTGACAGGCACTGAAGCCAGTATTTTTTTTTGCCTGTATAGCTTTTACACTACCTGCCCTCTGAAATGCCTGCACAGTAACAGTAGATTTAAGTGAGGAGCAAAAAATTGTCTTCCTTCTGAATTATGTGGAAATATTCTCCATCAAAGCATTTTGTTTTCTTTATAGATTGGGGTGTGGGTATGGCCTTGAAACCCAATACATTTGCCAGAAATGGAGACTTTTGCCTTGAAAGAAGAGAGGGACAGATGGGGGAGTTCCATTTCAGAGCCAGTCAGTGTAGAGAGGATTAAATTATTTTAATACGTGTTTTGTTATACACTTGTGATTATTGTGTTACAATCAGCTGGTGGGAATATGAATGTCTTTTTCAGGAACTTTCTGTATGGGCTTTTCATTTTGAGGTAGTTTCTAAAGAAGTCCTGACAAAAATAGAGCCCTGTATCAGTTTATAGGAAAATCAGCTCCATTCAGAAAAGCTCAGTGTAAGTTGGTTGTGATGTTGTGAGAAGAAAATGCCATTATCCTCCTTTATCAGACACTCAGGTTTGTAGTCACAAGCAGAGAGTTCCTTAGCACTGTTTCTATCTGTTGCTCCCTCTTGTACTTCAAAAGTAGAATGATCTTTTCTTTGTTCCTGAGTCTTCATGAGTTCTTTCTACTTCAGTATGTGTGAGAGAGGACTCTTTCTATTTACTTTTCTTATGAAATTCTTATTTTTGAAAGGCCTTTTTTTTCTCTTGGCCATTTTTTTCCCTTTCTTTTCATGCCAGAGCACTGGAAATGTGGAAGAACTAAGTAAAAGCACTAGCAGCTGTCTTATCCTTGTGAATGCAGAGCAGTATTCTTTCCCAGTCCTGCATTTTTATGCGTCTCTTTCTCTATGCTAGATTTCTTTTTTAATTGTTCAAAGAGCAGCTTGGTTTCTCTTCCTGCTTTGAGGTTAGAATGCTTTGATAGCCACTTCTGTAAATATTCCTGGGCTTCTAGCATGGTAAGCAGTGTCTGGATTAGACATAATTTCTCTACGAATGGTTTCTACTCCACTGGGATAACTATTTTAATGTCTGATATTTGTGGTCCAAAATTCTGCTCAAGGAAACTCTCTGGGCATTGTCCAAGTCTTCATATAGAGAGCTTCTCAACAAAAGCAGTTTTAATGTGAGAAAAGATGCAGACTCAAGCTGCAGTCGTAGAGGATGTAGATCAGCGTGAGTAGTGAAGATACCCTGGTCTGTTTGTGGTTTTCCTATCAGGTCTATAAGGAGCTCATCAGTTTTTCTGTTTATGTGGGGGTCTTTCTAGAGACCTTGTGCCAGCTCTGCTGAATGACCTTAGGAACAAGAAGCCAGTTTCCTCTACCTCCCAGGTGTTCCGTCAACTGCCCAGAACTGGGTCCATGGCATTCCCAGCTGAGGGAAGACTCATAAGTCAGGTGCTTGCCCCTATGTAGAAATAACCAGAATTCCTCAAAGAAAGGAAAGCTTTTACCATTAGCATTTCTAGGAAGGTCTGGCCATACTCTGTCTTTCTGTCCATGAAACAGCAGCTAAACAGCAAGCCTTGATGGAGTTTGTTTTTCTGAAATATCTTAGTGATGGGGGAACTTGGGCAACACGACTTGAAATAAAAATAGCCTTGCTTGGGAAAGCCATTTGTAATTGAATTATGGGGTTTGCTTGTATTAAATATTTAAAGGGATTTTTTTTAACATTCTGCACTGATCAGGTTCTTTGTTTAGAGTGCTCTGACATTTTGTAAGAAAGATACTGTGTAAAATCACTAATCATAATCTAACAGTTCGTGACTACCAACCATGTTGTTTTCTCTTTGCAGTACGAAGGCCAACTGCATTAAAGTGGATCATTTAATGTGATTACTAGCTGCATCCATCTCTGTATTCAGACTGGCTGATTGCTATAAATACAAACACAAGTTTCTTTGAATGGTGGCTGACTCTTCTCAGTATAAGGGTTCAAGATGAGCCAGATGTACCGCACCGTCTTGTGTTTCCCCTCCACCTAGATTTACACAGCACATATGTGTGCACATTTTGGTCACAAGTCATATTTCTTTTTGAAATCTCCTTTCTTCTTGACTCTGTTCTTCACACCTTGCATGTTTTCCTTCTGTGGATTTATAAAGGCATGTTTATGCCTGAGTGCTGTTTTGGATAAGAACATACCTTTAAAAGAACAGTAAGAGAAAAAGGGCTTCTATTCTGTCTATCTTTGGCCCATCCACCTTTTTCTCCTGGGTCATGTATGTGGAAAAATACTAGAAGCAGCATGGATAGCATGGTAGTACTCTAGAGCAGAATGGTTTGGAAGAAGGGAAAAACCACGTATGCACAGTATCTACTCCATACCATTGGTCTTTTGGACTCTGATGTATATTGGTACAGATATCCTCAGAGATGGCCATATTCTATAATTAGAGGCCTTCATTACATCTTTCCCCTTTCAGATGTGTTTAATGGCCTTGCATATTGAAAAATTCACCAAGCAGCAGAAGGTGTTTGCAAAGCTTTTTCTGACAAGCCTTTCACTGAGCCTGGATAGCAGGATTTCCAGGTCAGTGCATAGCATATATTTGTATCTGGACACAGCTGCAGGTTGTCCTTTTATGCTGTCCCTACTAGACTCTGCTGAGATGTAGTTTTGGGTCTGTTTTCTGCAGTTGTCACTGAGAGGAATCAGTTGGCTGTGGACAGATGTTTCATATGTGAGATCCCATCCTTTCTGATGCTAACAGGTTTAGTTGCTGTATGTGTTCAAAACCCAGGGACGAAATGTGGTGCTCCAGGAAGGCTTGTTCCCTCACCATGTGTCAGGTTTCTGTGTTGTATGCTGGCAACATGACATGCAGAGAGCAAAGCAAGCAAGCTGAAATGTTCTCTATGTACCACAGTGTTCCTCTGAAATTTCTTCTAGCTGATGAATACATAGCAGGACAATTCACTGCCTTGAGAAGAAAGAAAAAGACTTGTTTTAGCTTTGAGTGTATAGAAGTCTTAATTGTGTAAGACAAAATTGTGGCAAATTTTCCAATTTTAGCCTGGAAAGTTTTGACTTCTCTCTCTCTCTGCATATTCTTGCAGACTTCCATGTTTGAGTTTTGCAGTTTGGTCCTTGTGGTTATGGTGTGCCTAGGCTTTTTGCAGGATAAAAATCCTGTTTTAAGCTTCTGATAAGGAATATAGTATGATTCTTTCCTGTGTTGACAGTGAGACACATGTGAGGAGACGGGGATTGGGGAGAGAAGGCAGCCTTCTCTTGTAATTAAATGAGAATATTATGGTATGTGCATTCTCTGCAGGAGGCTTTTAAATACAGATAAAGCTAATGAATCTTCTTTTCCTCAAGCCCAGCCATATGTGTTAAGTCTTCTAACTGAACTCTGTGCAACAGATTTAAGAATCATTATTAGACCTTTAAAATGCCTTAAAGATTCAAAGACAAAGAGGCCAGTTTGCCTCTTTGAATTATATGACATTCTGGGATGTGTTATTTCAGGAGCTTTTCCAAGACACTGCACTGTCACAGCTTCATTGCTTCAAATGTCACTTCAAGTAGGAGCAGTTTTTATAACTACACAGTAAACTCAAGATGGTTTAATGGAAATGATTTCTTCATGTGTCAAAATGACCCCTTTGTTTCTCATTTTACTCTTTTGTTGCCTGCAGCTAATCTGGTTTTTGGGTTATCAGATCCAAGCATCTTACAATGCTGACTCTAGCAGCAGCATTCAGCTGGAATGCTGCCTTTTGTTTACTGGTTTCACCAGGCCTCCAGTGCTTTCTTTGGTCATCTGGTGGCTCCACTAATGTGATTTGCACTCCCAGGCTCTGCAGGTAGTCATGGGCTTTTAAAGGGAATTAGAGGAAAGCCTGCCACCCTGGTTGCTAATGAATCCACAGGGTATTTCTTATTGGTGTTTTGTTTTTCCAGGGGTTTTTTTTCTGTTTTATGGTATTTTTCTTTTGTCTGCTTGGTTTTCAGTTTCTAAAGTTGGTTTGCTTGGCTGTGGTGTGGTGACATTCACTTTGCTTGAAATAGAAGTACCAAATTCTACTGATCAGTGTGTCCATTTGGGGTTTCTCAGACCTGTAAATAAGTATGGAGATAATAGATGGCTACACAAATAGCCAAAACTTCTTCATTATAGAAAATAATATACAAAGCTTGTTCTTAGTCATAAGGGATGTGGTAAAAAGAGACAAACGTCCACCTTCATGAAAACTCTAACAATTAAAATAGCAAATGTTGGCTCGTGTAGGGAAGTTGAAGTGTTTTGCTAATGAGATTGCAGCTGAAATCGTAAATTTTTGCGTGCACAGCAGGAGAAGATGCAAGTTTATAAACACCCTCAGCACAGTCTTATGGATGTGAGTCAGGGAAGGACATAGTCAAAGAAATATTCTATTACAGTTTTTGCAAAAAACCAAGTTATACCAGAGAGGATTTTTTAATAAAAAAAAAATAAAAGCGTACACACAAAAGAGGATATATTCTTAAAATATCTTCTGCTCTTTTTCTGGAGTAGAAGAGAGTTTCAAACTCTGAGAAGTTAAATGGAGTAGCATGTCAGATGCTGAGTAAGATGCTATTCCTTCTTATATCCACAACCTCTTATTTAAGTATCCTTGTGGATTTGAGTGAGGATTAATAGAGTGATTAGGGTTGATTGGTTTTTTTTCCCCCAAGATTAGTCCTGCAGTTTTGTTGGGGCCAGTATTTGGCTTGCACAAAAACAAGCACAATGTCAATGTTTTTAAAGCTTCACTCTAGTCTAATTAAGACTCAACCTACAGTGGCAGGATGTGCACATTTTTATATCTTCATAAAATATTTTTCATCCCTTTCTCTTGTTTTAGGATGGGAGATACAAAATCTGAGATAAAAGCAAAATCTGAATAAGACTTTGGAAAGAAATGGGCCCTTTCCATGCACAAATAGATAATATTGAATCTATTCTTACTGTTGTTTACCTTGAGAGCAAGTCTATCTGTTTACCCAAGTCTGAAGAATTTAGACTGATAAGAGTTGTGCCACTGATATGTGGTTTGTAGGGTTGGGTCTTAAGAATAGAAGGATGCTTTAGAAAAGTTGAAGTACACAAACATGTTCCAGTGCCCTTGCTCTGTGTTCTTCCACAGTGTTGGTGCTGTAGGATTTATGTTTGTATTATATATATGTGTTTATGTTTTTAACATATAAACGTAATGTCAGTAAATGAATGTCAGTAAAGTTGTTGAATTGGTATTTTTGCTTCAGAAAAAAAAACAAACCCTGTAGAAATTCAGGTGCAGGGATTTTAATAGTGGATATATAAAGCAAGAGTGTATTGATTGAGTTTTGCTAGGCTGACAGCAGCACTGAGGGTCCTCGAGATGCAGAAGTTTGTGACCCATGAAATCTCCTTTTTCCTTCTGTTGGTAATGTATCTTGAAGTACAGAGGCCTGGAAAATACATCCTGGGTGACCTAACACATTGATTATCTACAAACAGATAATTATTTGAGCTTATTGCTAAAAACGTGTTTGATACTAGTAAATATAAGGGATAAGCTTAAATTAGATTGTTAAACAAGTGTTCCCTGAGCACAAAGTCACTAAGGGAACAGCCAGTCCTTACAGGTATGAATAAGATCTGCTATATTTTCCTTTAAAATGCTAATTTCAGGTGCCTGACCATTTTGCTGATTCAACCTCATCAGCTTGCATGCCAGTGCCCAAAAATCAAAATTTTGCTTTATAAGTGGTACTTGTGTCTGAGTGAAGGAGATAAGGAATTGAGCAGAGTTATTTCTAAAATGGGTAAATATTCAAGGTTCATGAAAAGAAGCCTGTAGCACACAGCCACACCAGCAGGCAGATTTTACAGCTCTGTCCAGAGCACAGAAGGAAGATAAATCATGGCCGTCCCCCTCTCATTTTTGAAATGGTTCAACCCTGGGGTTTAGCTGAAGGACTTAAGGAGTTTTTGAAGTGCAAATAGACTAGTGAAGGGTAAACCTTTTCAGAGTTTCATTTAGATGGATTTTTTTTCTTCTATGTGGATTTCTGGCACCAGCTGAGATCTGGAAAGCCACAGGATTTTATTGTTTTTGATCAATCAAGCAAGCAGAACTTGCCATGGGGGTGTACATTCTCTGCATACATATTGATCCTATTGTGTTTAAAAGTAGTTAATTTAATCAGAGCTTTTTGAAACCTTCCCTGGTAAAACTTGCTTTAATGAAGCTGTCATTTCAAGGTCATGTTTCAGTGTCAATAACCTAATGGTAATGACAGAAGTTACCTGTAAGTTTAGTATCAATATTTCAATCATTCCATGTTAAAATTGTGTTGAATGAGAACTGATTTTACATACATGCATGTAAAAATGTTCAGCTTCAGTTGGAAAATGTGACTCTCATTAATTGAGATATATCCAAAGCAGTCTGGAGTTACTAAACACAATGATACTGAAAGTTCTGATACTATTCACTGCTGTTTGGATCAGTACCCTTGGTCTGCCCTATCCCATAGGGAGTTTGACTCTAGTAATCTATTTTACACCTTGTCTCTTCCAGCAAAATGGTTGCAATATCATAGTTTTTATTCAAGGCTCTTCCTAGTTGTTTTGACCTTTTACCTCACATTTTGTCTTGTTTAAAAGCAGCAGCATGCAGAAGATGGATTGCATATTAACTATAAACACTCCTCTCTACTGTGATAAATATTTGGAGATAAAATGTGTAAGGGCTGGCTGTTGGATAAGATGCCCATTTGAGTGCAGAGTACAGATTTTATAAGGCAGGATACAATTTACTACTTTTTCATCCATATCTGTTGCCAAGATCTTCAAGTATTTTGGGTGAAAGCATTATATATTTTCAAGATTTTTCCCGTGAGGATGTTAAGTGCAGACTTTATAATTTGCTTCTTTGATTTATTTGAGTTGGAATGAGCTTCAGAAGGTTGTTCTGGACAAGGTACATGGAGTTAGAGGATTCAGAGACCGTGGCAGAATGTGCCTATACATCCCCCAGAGTCAATTTTGTCATTGCTTTTCTTGGTAGTTGCAATATGCCTTGAACTCTGCCAGTTGCTGAGATATGAGATAGAACACAGTCTTGCATAAAACTTTTTCAGTCATGTACCAGTTACAGTCTTCTGTAGAGTTTCCTGTTTGTGTTTTTCCCAACTGAATGGGATTTTATCAAAGATTTTGGTCTCAGATCACTCGGTGGCTCAGAATGGGAGAGGAACTCTAAAGGTGGTCTGAGGTCCAGAGTTGGGATCCTCTTTAGGAAGGACCACACTGGCTGTTAGTTTAATTTCTGTGTGTTGGATGTCCAAAATGATACTGCAAAATGGCATACTGTGGGGAAAATGGCCTATATTAAAAAATGGTGTATTTGTATGTTACTTCTGTATTTACAGTCTGGACGTATGATGTGGTCTGCTAAGAGAGCACAGTAGAAATATTCTACATCAGAATAGGGACCTAAAATCATAACTCATCACAAATTAATAAAGGTGGCTAAATACAATCAATAAATAACTCTTTAAGAAGTCCATGTTGTGATTTTTCCCTGACTTTACACTGGACAGGACATGTTTGGTTATCAGGCCTCCTATCTTGGTCTTTTATTTCACAACTCTGTATCCATAAAACTCACATTCTCAGTCTCATGTACTGTAATGATGGTTATTTCGTGTAGTGTTTGAAAACTGAACATGAGATGCTGTTTAAAGATTTACTGAGAGACAGGGAAATTCTTTGCATCTCACTGCAGAGAAGGGATTCTCAGCATTTGTGGTGTCATTTTTGCAAATACGTCACTGGGAAAATCTAATATGACCTTTCCTTTTTTAAGTAATATTTTCTAGCACCACCCAGGACTCTTCAACAAGTTGTGTTCCACCAGCTGGATGGAGCTGTATTTCAAATCAGCAGTTTTAAGTTCAGGCATAGAGGGCAGATTTTTTGTTTAGAAACAGGCATCATTCTGTTGCTGGATATGTGGGTGTTGGCTGGAAAATCTATCATTCTAATTTAATTTTTTTTTTAAGTGGTGCATGCTCAAATGTCAAAACACCGAAGGGCCGTTACTTGCAGATTATAGATTTATCAAGCAGCTGTGACATTAAAGTAACCTTACTCTGGTTACAGTATGCATTTGTCAAGGGCACAGGCTTGCACGATGATTCTGAATTCCTGTGGAATTTAACTGAGCAACAGCTGGTCTGTAGGATGTGTAGATTTTAACAAGGTAATGTCTGTGTTTTGACAAAGGACTTGTGTGACCTTCTGCTGAAGCTGTTCCAAAGTGCCTTCTTCCTCCATTCAAGTCTGTAGGGGTCCTGAAACAGTTTTTGTGTGAAATTTCTCTGTTCACTCTTCTCCTCCTGATTTTATCACAGGTAAATTCTGCAAAATTCTTCAGTGGGGTATTAGGGGGAAAAAAAAAATAAAAAGGCCACCAACACCACTAACTGCAGCTAATGATAGAAAGAATACCCTTTTTGGCTTTTAGTTGTGTCAGATTCCTTTTCCCCACAGCTGTTGGTTGGGTTTTTTTTCACTTGAGAGAGGTTTATGGTGCCGTGTCTGCCAGGATAGTCATGTCTCAGGGTTGAAGTTGTATTTCTCCCCGAGTTCCTAGAGGTGATGTTATCTTTTGTTCACTCAACAGTATGGTCATTCCTGAGAGCATCTGTCACTTTAGGCATTGTAAGATGGATGAGTCTCAAGTGAACTGCTGGTTGAAGCAAATGGTAAAAATAAGAAAGGACATGGGGGTTGGGGGTCTTCAGAGGGGACAGAACACAAGGAAGCTCTGTTAGAAATCAAAAGTAAGCCAGACCGTAGTGGAAGAAAGAGCCAAGATTTGGATCACGTTAGCAGATCTCACAGGTCTTGGTAATGAAGATTGGTGGCTGATGAATTCGGATCTTCTGCATCTTGGCAGAAATGCAGTTGATTTGTTTCCTACTTCATCTGCAAATAAAGGAGGATAAGAAGGAGATGACCTGAACATAAGATGAAAAAAATTTTTTTTGTCACATTGTGTTATAAGGCTAGGACAAATTATTGCTGCCAATAACCAGGAAAAGGTTTAATGATATTTTGTGTATCTTAAATATTGTGTGATAATCTGTCAGTTCTGAATGGGTACGTAACAGTACAAAAACCAAAGCAGCATATCAGCAGTTTAGTTTTTGGAAAAAAACCGTAAACTTAAAATTCATAGTTGATGGTATTTCAGAAGGTACTTAATATTTTTTAAAGAGGTAAGGTACCCTACAGCATCTCTGATTCAGCTGGACTAATTGAGTTAGACTTTTTAACAGAGAGAAAGTGGTGCAAAAGCACATAAACCCCAAGAAAAGCTCCTCGAATGCACTGACAAGCAGATCCATACCCCCCACCCCCAAGCTGAGCAAAGGTCTGTGTTTGCAAAAGCAGCCGGCAAGGGACAAAAGGCACTTACAGCCCAGTGTGTGTCAAGGTTTGGGAAGGGTCCAGGAGGATCTTGGCTTGAAAAATTATTTTGTCACACTGTTGGCATTGGTCCATAAGGGGAAGCACTGGTTGAAAGGCGAAGAAATTAAGATGATTAGAAGCTTTAAAGCTTCACAAATGGTGGAGTATCTCTCTTCTCAATGGATGTAAATAATAGATGAAAGACCGAGAGTGACAACAAAGGCTCAGGGCCTTTAAGAGAATGTGTGCAGCTTGAATAGAGGTCTGTGGCCTAGGGCCAAAGGTCTTAACTTTGAGTGTAATTAGAAGAAAATACAAAAATGTCATTACTAGCAGGTGAAATGTTCAGCACGTGTCTGAAAAATAGCAATTTCAGAGCCAGGAGCTGTTGGAATTGGATTACTGACATTCTGCAATCACTGAAGCCTGTGCAGAGCCCTACAGTTTGGTCAGGAGTTGTGTGTGTTATCCCTGCTGTCCATCTGTGCCAGACCCACTGCCAGCGTGGCGGGGATGCGCCGTGCGGGGCAGCATCGGTGGTCCCTGGCAATAGAGTTGTTTAGTGCCTTTCTTCACAACACAACAATCCCAAAACCTTTCCTGAGCCAGAGGTGAGGGTTACAGCTGCTCTCTTAAACATGCTGATTTTTTAAAATTGAAGGGAGGGGGAGGAAGCTTTATGGCCTTTAATTTTGAAAGCTGGAGTTTGAATTCCGGGTGTACAGCTGCGTTCTGGTTTTGCCAGCAGGCCTGTGCCTGTAGTCCCAGCTGTAAGCCTTAAAATCCCATTTGTGAGCAACAGGGAAAATTCCTTTAAATCTTTTGGCAAAATGTGGTCTGTTGCTATTGAGAAACCAAACCAGTTTGTCTGCCTAAGAAAGTCTTGTCAAAGTCCACTCAATGATAACTTAATTTAAAGGTTTTCCTGATGTTATTTACTGTTCTGTACAGCCTTAGGTATTTTAGGAGTTACTCTTTTACTTGCTGCTTGCTACACCATTTTTGCCATTCCTTGGGGTGTTTCAGGTGTATTTTCTTTTATAAACTTCAATTTCTATTAGTAATGTTTTCACTTCAATATTTTTATGGAAAGCCTGATAGGAGAGCAAGCAGCTAATTTGGATTTAATTTTCGACATTGATCTCCAGACTAGACAACTGCTCAGTCATTTAGTTTATTTCTTTATAAACTAGTAGTAAAATCATTACTTCTGCACTACCATCTTTGTTTTTTTAATGTTTCTGCAACAGTTAATTTCATCATATTAATGTGAAAATTCCTAATCTTTCATGTAGTGACTTCAGTGCCAAAAATGTGCAAATTCTAAGTTTGTACTTCTGGTAGAATATAGAGAAGCAACCAAGCACTTTCAGCCAAGTATTCCTCTAAAGAAAAATATGCTTTTTAATGTCATTGGCCCTCCAATTTTCACCCTAGACCGTGTTACCACAGGAAAGGTTTTTTGACTTGTTATAAACTATATGCTGGCATGAGTAATTCTGATTTTTTTTTCTCTCTTTTTATTTTTCAGGTGTTCAGGAGTTTTAAACAACTTTGCAGCAAGGCTTCATAAACTCTTAGCTGCATCCTTTAATCATGACTGCATTTCAAATAGGTTAAAAGGAATCTGAGAAGGTACTGTACTTGCCTTTCCTTATAGAAAATACATTGTATGTTTGTGATCAGCATCTCTGCTTTCATTTCCATTAACTGCATTTTAGGAGCAGTGTGGACTGTAAATAACAATTTTATTTTTGCTTCAGGCATGTAAAATGTCCAAGTTCTTAAAAAAAAATCATGAAATCCAGTTCATGTAATCAAAAAGCCTTCAACAGAGGACTGATTTGTGCTTCCATTTTTTTTTTATATACCACAATGAGGTCAACTTCAGTATTTAATGACAGTTCTTTTGAAGCTGTAACAATTTTCTTCTGGTGTTTTACTTAGAGAATCTGCAAATACCTAAGCAACTAGCTAAATATATGTTTTATGCTCTTGGAGGGTGAATGTTTGTTTGTTTATTTGTCCTCTCAAAGGGTTTGAAACAAATGGGAAGAAGAATGCAGATCTTTGCAATGATTGGGATAGATTTGTGCTTCCAACTGAGATTCTCACACGTCTTTTTTTTTTTCTTTTTCTGACTTCTGAGATGGGGGGAGGCTTGCCTCAGTACACAATATTGGGCTCACATAGTTTCTTGTTGCATTTAAATAGCCAGCGTACCCAGAAGGCTGAAGATCTATTCCAGCTTTATGACCTGTTGTATCCCTGGGGCAAGGGCAGCCCTGAGCAGAGCAAGGGGGTCACGGCCACAGCCCGGGTTGTGAGTGGCCCTTGTGGGCTCCCAAAACCTGCCTGCAGGAGCATTTTGCTTGGCAACATCTGGAACGTGGTATAAATCTGGAAGAGGGGGGAACCTCTAGGATTTTGCTTCGCCAGGTGCTAGGAGGAAGCAACATTAGCCTTTTTGATGGGGGGGAGGCAGATTCTGTGGCCCTGAAGTTAGGCTAAACAATTGCAGAGGTCAAAGGACAGCTGAGTGCGGTCAATGAGACACCCTGGGGTGTATTTTGTTACTTAGTAAAAGGAGCAGCATCCTAAAACCCTAAAGGATTCTCTTGAAAATCTGTGTTGTGAAAAGGTTTTATGAGTCTGATGGCAAAAAGTGCTGATTTAGCTAAGGAATGCTTGCTTTTGTCTAAATGAAAGGCTAATCCTTACCAAATGTTGGCAGCTATTATAGTGCAGTCAATGCAGGTCTGAAAGGACAGTTAGAGTAGAAGTGTACTTTGGGATCCCAAATGTTTATCATTTTAATGGTTCTGTAACTGAAAAGATTTCTGAAACTTTCACCCTTTATCTTAAAATTTAAACAAAATGAACAAAATATCTGAAAAAGTAATAAGTAAGTCTTCACTTACAATTTAAAAACCTGTTCATAAGGGAGCTGTGCCTGCCTGGTTATTCTATATTCCCTGACAAATTTGCTTTAGATTTTCAGGGTACTGCCTGGCTTAAAATATAACTTCCTTTAGTCTGCTAACACTTATTAATTGGCCAAAAAAAACCTGTGGGGTTTTTTTCTGGTCTTGAGTAATTTTTACTGTTCTTGTTTCAATGCTCATGAGGAAAAAAAATAAATAATAGGTTTGGGGTAATTAATTCCTTTAATTTGTTTAGCATTATCTTTCTTTAAAAGGACAGCTTATTAACACGTAACATTTGTCATAGGAACAGATAAGAAATCAATGTCAGAGCCAAGACCTTGTAAATAACCCGAAAGGAAATGTAATAATGGCTGTCTTCACCACAGAGGTGGTGAGGGAAGGACTGGGCATGTGGCAGAAAAGGTTCAGTGCTTTTTGTTTTCCTTTGGAAGGGGGGGTTGCTGCAAGGCACGACCCGGGGCCTCTGGCTCGTTGGCCCTACTGTCTTACGCAAACACTCATGGTTGTGTTGGGAAGAAAAAGGTACTTGGTAGCCAGAGGTGGTGGTGTTTTTATAGTGACCAGCCTGATGTTTCATCGTGGTCTTTAGGAGAGCTCAGTAAGAAGAGTGATAAACAATAAACTGCGTAATATTCACGAGCAGGGTGGGGGGAATGGAACAAAGAAGTTGACAAGTTGGTTTGGTTTATTTTTGAAAGAAACCTCCTTGCAAAATACAGCTCTTTGTAGAGTTTAATTTTTAAGCTCTTCAGAAGTACTCCATACAGATGCTTAGCATTGATTTATGTCAAGGTTAAGGCACCTTTAAACAAATAAAGTTGGGAATGGATAAACCCACTAAAATACAAATCACCTATTAAGCACAGAAGATGTTTGTATAGCATTCAGGTTGCCACAAAACTGACACATGTCCTGAAATTCTCCTGATAACCCCTTCTAAACTCATCAGGAAATGATGGCATGTGTTTGAGGGGTACACAAGGGAGCAGCCAGATAGGATAGAGATGGAAGGTCAGGCCTTAGCTTTGACTTTCTGGGCTTCAGCTTCATGCTTTTGCAATAGGGTGATGGCAAATGAAGAAAAGATTAAGTGATTTATTTATCAATGAGATTGGTCTGACTTTTGCTGTAGGAATTAAATGAGAGGTCTGAGCCCATTTTCAGCTTTATCCCTATAGACAATAGCTATCACATTTTATATATAAATATCTATGTGGAATTAAGTGCTATATATCTATGTGGAGTTAAGTGCTATTTCTGTCTAATTAAACTGCTCAGAGTAGTACATGTTTGAGCTATAATGCTTAATTTTGTTTGTAACTTCAGAATTTAACTACTCAGCGTATGTAAAATAGGTTAAGATGTGTTACTATATTTTTGTTTTCTTGCTTACTGGAGAAAATTGTTCTGTATTTATAAACTATTTATCATTTATTTGGTTTTTAAAATTTTTTTAAAGCAGATTTTAGCCCACAAGGAGAATTTTGTGCATAGTGTTTATATTCTACTGTGACAACAGTCACAGAAAAATACTTTGAGCACTAGTTTCTTGAGTCTCAGGATTTCCTGGAAGTTTTATGTGCATGCCATCCAGAATGCATAGAAACTGTGAATTTTCTGTGTTACTGACTCATTAAACCATAACAGTAGCTTTAGGATTTAAGGCTTTAAGATTGCCTGTGCTAGCATGTTTATGTTGTAGATAAATTAAGTTTAGCCTGTAAACATCATTAAGATTTTGGGGAGAAAAGTAGAGAAGCACATCTAATGCCTCCAACAAGTCAAATATTTTATTATAAATTTGTCTTCATGCAAGACATAGCCCCTCCTTCCCCCCCCC